>OX388043.1:13105000-13705000 GCA_947578705.1 Lacanobia wlatinum | reverse complement strand
CTTAATTGTAGTGGTATAGTATATATTTGTGTGTAAATTAAGTATATGGTACAATGGGGTTGACGTATCTGTGTGGATAGAAACCCCTTACAAATTAAAAAAAAATATTTGTAATTAGGGATTTTTGTAGATAGTGGTTAAACGCGGGCCTATAAATTAGTAAAAAAAAATATACTTTGGTTGGTAAGATCTTTAGGGTCCCGTACCCAAAGGGTAACCAACGGAACCCTATTAGTAAGCCTCCGCTGTCCGTCCGTCTGTCTGTCAGCGGGTTAAATCTCATGAACCATAATATCCAGACAGTTAAAATTTTCAGTGAGTGTGTATTTCTGTTGCCGCTATAACAAAAAATAAATATCGCACTTGGCCGGTTTTCCAAAACCGTGTAATGTATTTATATGACGCAATGGCACCTTTGTCACATACCTTCGCAACGCGTCCGTAGGTCCGGACAGACAAACCGCTAGTTTTACAAGTAAAGTAGATAGAATTTCTTTGCCGAAGGGTATGCAGTTCTCGTATATATAATTAATGTTTCATTTCGCTTCTTTGTTAATACGGTACTGTCATCCCGAGCAAGATGATCGGTCTAATATTGTTATGTGTGCTTACGTGTCTATGCGCAGTCTGGGCATGGATGATATACGTGAAGGGTGGGCATCACAAACTGCCCCCCATGTACCCGGGACTCTTGCCCATTGTCGGGCATGTACATTTGCTGATTGGTGATAGTTTAAGTGAGTATTCGTTTTAGAAATATTCAAGAGACTGTTTTGTTTACACTATTTTTATTTCTGTTGCTTTTTTTGTAGTCGTTAAAATACACTATATATCTCCAAAAAATGTTAACCCTATCTTTGTGGGTTGAGGGACTACACCTATATTATTTTTGAGTAGTATTATGGGGCCACAAATAAAATAAAAAAGTTACGTCTCGGAAAAGTATGGTCAACCAAAAAATTTTGAAGTTAGAAAAATAAAACAATTTTTATAATCTTGACCATTTAAAAATTAAATTACAACAGTTTAATTGAAAATGTTCGTCTAATTATCCCTTAAATCTACACAATTGCACATAAAAAATCACCTCTATACGAAATATCAAACTTAAAAAACTTAACCAAGCACATGGCAGCAGTCATATCATTACATTATTGAATATTATTTATTTTATTTTATTTAGAGACAATAAACAGCTACAATATGAAATTTTAACAAAAAATAATCAGGTATATAAAACAATATTGCATTGCAGGCCACTTTATTATCCGCACATTAAACAACAGACTTTCAAATAAACAAACACTACAAAGTACAAAATAAATTTAATTTTGGAAGTCGTTGTTAAAATGCGAAGACATTGTAAAAGGGCGAAGGGGCAGATGCCGCCCTCCCACGACTTGGGCCAGTACTATCACAAAATACTGGAAGACGATAGGTGTATCCCCTGATATGGTTCATAATAGAATACAATGGCGCAAAAAGATACAAAGAGCCGACCCCAAATGACATGGGAATATGGCTAGGATTGATGATAATGATGTTGTTAAAATACGGAGAAACAAGCAAAAAAACTTCCGAAATTAAATTTATTTTAAACAGTGTAGTGTTTTTTTTTTTATTTGGAAGTTAGTTGTTTAATGTGCGGATAATGTAGTGGCCTGCAATGCAATATTGTTTTCTATACTTGATATGGAAGTGGGTTGTATTTTTTTTGTAAAAAGTTTTTATGTTCACTTTTTAGTGGTACCCCACACCTAACAACACCACTGGAAAGTCGCAGGGAAGCAAACTACGCAATTTCGTTTACTTGAATGAAAACAAGTAAACGAATCATCCAAGTAAACGAATTCCAGCTATTTCGATTTTAATTAAATTTAAATGGGACCAATTGGAAAGTATTTCCTTTGGGTTTAAACAAAAGTTTTTCGAATCGGTTCATAAATGACGGAGTTATGAGGTAACAAACATAAAAAAATACAAACGAATTGAGAACCTCCTCCTTTTTTTGAAGTCGGTTAAAAACAAAATACACAGATTTCATTTCTAAATTATTACATTACTCACAATAAATAACTTAGTAACAAAACATTAAAATTATAAAAATAGGATTAGATACGCTTACTGGATGCCTGCGACTTTATTCGCGTATATGGAGGCAATTCTCGTAATTCCCGCGCGCGAGTTTTCACTCGTAACTATCTCATCTCTAGCGTAAAATGGTGTAGAACTATTCTCGCAATATTAATTAAGGTAAATCACGCTGGAAATGCCTGCGAGATGCTTGGTTTTACACGCGGGATTCAACGAGTTGGTGGACCGCTTGAGACGTACATTTATATCGAAACGACACGTCAAAAACTCTTGTATCATTCATTATTGAATCAATTGCGTGACGAAAAATGTAAATATAAAAATATTTAACTAAATAAGCAAACAGTTAATGGTTGAATTCATGAAAAACAATTTAGACAGAAAAGTACTTCAGCAAAAAAAAACTACGACTACGACTTTACGCGTCTGCTGAAGTTCTCAGACAAACACTGCTTCGGGTTGTATTGGAATACATAATGCACCGTCGCTAAGCACTACTAGTGCAGCATCGACTGTTGAGACGCTGGCTTCTAAAACCACTTAATTAGGCACGACAGCTGGGCTCTGGTTAAGGGGAAAAAAGAGTCGATCGTGACACAACTGCAACAAACGAAGTGCCACTCCTGCAAGCGAGGATGTTTGACCTGCATTGTCCACCATGCTCGTATATAGTACGATTGGAACCACAGATATCACTTTTCCAGTACACCATCAGGAGTAGAAAGGTCAAATCAGTGTCAAAGGAGGACTGCAGTCGTGCTCCTTGTATCCCTCAAGACTGAAATTTTTGGCCAGTGGTAGTTGTGTAATAAACATAACGGGATAGCACGAACAAAACTAAGCTCCAAGTGTAGTGTGACGAGAAGTTTTTTTTTTTGAGGTTCACACTCGTTATAATGTGGTTTCTAAAGTGTTTTCTTTTGTTACCTAACCGAAACCATTCTTATTCTTGAGACCTAATTTTTAATTCCTTACATATTTCAAATCAAAATCAACAAAACAGAAGACCGAACGAAGGAATGGTGCTATGTATTCTTCAAACTACGAAGTTAAGAAACTACTTGATGAATCAAGTTGATTCTTAATTTATTGCGATCCACAATCACGATCATAATCAATGATCTGATCCGTGGACCGCGTTCGAGATTGACTGCGTACGGGGCCTTAGAACTTAACGAACGAATTCGGTCGGTAGGCAATCGGTAACTTTGTCGAAACTTCTCGCCCAGGAACGCAAATCGAAGCAATTTTAAGTTTTTATTCGAACACAGATAGACACCCGATTAACCGAGCCAATTCAACTGTTTCTGTCTTAGAAATCGCGACCCCACTATCATGAGACCGCCACCTGCTCGTGGGTGTTATGACGTGACCCCTGGCTCCAGGTCCGTAAAGGCATATTATTGAGCAGCTCAAATGTATAGTATAATCCTGTTGCCAAATATCTTAACACCGCCATTCCAAAAATAAGATCAAATGCACAACGCCATCTATGGAATATGAAGTTGAACTGACAAATATAAGTCCTGAGTTCGTTATTTATTAATAGATAATATTCTTACCGTTCATTAAGAATATTTTTAAGGATTAAATTCACTTTTTTAGACGTTTTAAAATAATCACTAATATCTAAAAATATGTTTTATGCAATTATCATGCTGTCGATAGTATTATTTCAGTCAATAGATGGCATTGTGGGTATTTGCATTCCGTAAACGATAAGTTGCTTTCTTTTATAACATTGGCTCAATTCCTATCAGGTTTATGTGTAATAGTTTTTTTAATTGGTGTTGTACTTTTTAACGTGATGCAAACAAAACAGAATACGGATAAACAAAAAATAGGTACTGTTAATAATCATCCTTTAACACCCTGGCTATTATATTTTGCCAAACATGAATGCTAAAAATATATAAAATATGACACTAACATATTATTAATATAACGTAAAAAAAAGGTATAATAGGTATAAAAAAGTAAGGAAATTAATAAGTTAAATATAGTTAAAAATAAATACTTACGTCTGTTTCGAAAGCCAGCCTTCAAACCGACGGTCTATTGACAAAGTGATCAAAATAGCCGACCTTATGTATGTCGGGGTTTTTTGCTACTTAGCTCCCTGAAAGTATAGCGTGATGATAAATCATTGCTAAGGTTACACCCATATGTATCTTCAATATTGTTATATGTTTTGGCTCCTTATAACAATTCGTCGTTAAACTGTTTGGAAATATGTCAATAAAAAATTAAATGTTATTTTAAGAACGCAAAAACTCATTTTACTATTAATTTGACAATACATATTCTATTGTTCAAATACAGTTCAAAAGATAAAATAAATACAAAAGTAATAACTGTTGCCGGGATCGAATCAAAACAGATAAATATTTGAATATTGCTTATCCTACAAAGCTCAAACCGTGATAATATATTATAGCCTATAACATGACCATACCTGTAAGGAGTATTTATGAAAAATTTGAACAAAATTGGTTAAGTAGTTTTCTCGCCAATTAAAAACATACCGGCCGGGCTACTTAAGAATTACAGGCCCGTCTCACTTCTAAGCCATGTCTTCAAGCTGTTCTCTAGAGTCATCACGAACTGTCTCGCGCGCAGGTTTAACGACTTCCAGCCTCTCGAACAGCGGATTACGGCTGGATTACGAAAAGTCTTCAGCACCGTAGACGACATACGTACGCTGCGGCAGGTTATACAGAAGACCGAAGAGTATAATCTGCCCCTCTGCTTAGCATTTGTGGACTAAAAGAAAGCCTTCAATTCGATCGAGACTTGAGCTGTGCTGCAATCTCTCCAATGGTGCCAGATTGACTATCGGTACATCGAGATGCTGAAATGTTTGAACGAAAACGCCACTATGTCAGTCCAACTTCAGGATCAGACCTCTAAATCTATCCCCCTGCAGCGGAGTGAAAGGCAGGGAGACGTCATTTTTGCGAAATTGTTCACGGCCGCAATGGAGAATGTCTTAAAGGTTTTGGACTGGAGAAGGCTAGATATTAATGTCAATGGCGAGTACATTACCAACCTTTAATATGCCGACGATATAATCGTCATTGGCTGGCATGGAGACTACGGAGAACCTTAGTACAATGACCTCAGTAGCGCGTCTATCTGGTCCACTTAGGTAGAGCTAACTTCGAGAAAGGAGTCAACCGTCGAATCCGACTTGGTTGGGCAACGTTCGAGAAGTTGCGTGGTATCTTCTCGTCCCACATACTAGAGTCAAATCAAAAGTCTATGATCAGTGCGTGTTGTCAATGATGACTTATGGAACTGAAACGTGGTCGCTCACAATGGGAATTATCAGAAGGCTTAAAATCACTCAAAGGGCAAAGGTGAGGGCAACGCTTGGAGTTTCCTTACGTGATCGAATCAGGAATGATGATATCTGCAAGAGAACCAAGGTTACCGACATAGCCCGAAGGATCGCCAAACAAAAGTAGCAGTGGGCAGGACACATTGCTCGCAGAACAGATGGTCGATGGGGTCGAAAAGTTCTGAAGTGGCGACCGCGTACCGGAAGACGCAACGTTGCAAGACCTTTATTTTTTAACGGGGGAAAATCTTCATGGATGTGCTCCGCCCCGAGACGGGCGGAGGGCCTGTCAGACCCTTATTGACTAAAACCACCCCAGTGTTCCATATCTCACCTACGTCGGGGATCGCGGGAACTTATGCGACTTCCGTAATCCCCGGCTGGTGCCAGCCCGCCTCTGCGGGCCACCTCAGGTCAGCAGGGGGTTAGGAGTTTGACTCCCCCCGCGACGTCAAAGAGGGGCGAACGGGAACACCAGGCGCCGCCACCTCGGGTCCGGATGAATGCCCCCCATTGGCCCCGGATGAATGGGGGGCAACGGACATCCCTAATTCCGCCGCTCCTGGACCCAATAGGGGGGCCGGGAGAAGGCAGCCTCCTCCGACGCCCAGTGCGCCTGATGCGGGCCAGGAGTGAGGTCGAAATCTCCCTCTCCCTTTCCGCAGCTTCCTTCTGCGCGATAACTATTTCGCTGAAGGAGACCACCGCGTCCGAGGACTCCTCGCCTTCGACCATAACATGGACTACGGCCGGCAGCAAGAGGTCACGGTCTACCACAGATATGAGAGCACAGCGCGGCTTCTCCCAAGCGGCACACTCTGCCAGCGTATGCCGCGCCATGTCCTCACGACAGTCGACGCAGTGGTGAAACCGAGCATCTGGCTCCCTGCCTATGGGACACAGGAACCTCCCGAAGCAGCCATACCCCGAGAGGACCTGCGTCACACGAAATGACAAGGAGCCGTGCCTTCTCCCGAGCCACAGGTCGAGCACTGGCCGGATGGCCTCGATAGTGACGAGGCCGACGGAAGGGCATGAGAGCCTGTTTCGCCATTCCGCCACCAGGACCTCGAGCAGCTGCGACCGACGCAGCTCGATGTGTCCCTGCATCAGTCGCTCGCTTTTTTTTTCCGAATTAGTAATGCAACTCTCATTACAAATTACTTTTTTCAAGTGCCTTATACGCCTATCTAGTCATTTAAAGTACCTTCTGTAAGTCTATAAGTTTGGTTAATATTTTCAGCAATATGCGCAGCTTCCTATATTCATTCTATCTTTCTTCTTCTACAAAGCATGTCCCAATCCTTACACGATTGTCTTGTAGTTTCATATATACTTAACTGTCTATGCAAAAAGGCGGAAATAATGACTTAGACTTTTAGAGGAACAGACTCGAACTACCTAACCATCTTGATTCTGTAAACATGTTGAAAGCTTGAGTGAAGTGATCACAAAGTGAGCTGTCATTTCATCTTGAATACTTGGATTGAAAGCTCACTTCGTGATCACTTCACGCCAGCCTTCACTTCGACATGTTAACAGAATTGTACTGCTGCATTGCCTGACACCCAGCAAACGCTGAGATGGTAACTCCTGTCGGTTTATGCGCACGCTCTGCGCAATTTTACTATACCTACCTATTCTTATCTTTTACTTATTTTCGATGCGCAGAAACGAGGCCACTGTGAAAACTTAATGTATTATTTTTTGACAGGTTTATGGTCCACTGCGAAAAATATAGCCGCCGAAGCCATGAAACACGGCGGTATTGTCACCATGATATTTGGATACAGAGTTTACTATAGTAAGTTGCATATACAAACTTCAATATGTACTTATTTTACATGGTGAATAAAAAAATACAAGCTGGACAAGACCATGAGCCTACCTATGTATCTGCGCACTGCACTTGATGAGAAATGAAGATTCGAAGTGCCCGTAAAGAGGTGCACAATATCTTAATGTTATCCGCCCGCATCTAGAATATTTAATTTGGGCCACTATTTCTCTAATTTTGATCGAATAAAATGCGCAAACCGCACACTGCATAGGATCCGATACGAACGGCGGCGGAGGTTTGATTTCCACGGTGTGATGTAGCGGGATTGATTTTGAAGTCTGTTACAAGGTACTAGCTTTTGCCCGCGACTTCGTACGCGCATATCGCCTTTTTTCCCGTTCTCGTACGAATTTTGGTAAATCCTTTTTTAGTACTCCCCTACAGAGTGTAGTGAAGCTAAAAACCAAATTTCAGCTTCATACAACCAGTAGTTTCGACTGTGCGTTGTTTGTCAGTCACTCAATCAGTCAGTAACAGAAGAATTTTATACATATTGATTGATTTATTTATTTATTCAAATTAGGCTGAGAATTAGCACTTTACGAGACTATTCACTAGAATATAAAATTCATTTACAAAAGACGGTTCCATAATAGGCAACCCGAGACACTTTCATCATCAGTGTCTAGGTGTCAACAGGCATGACTATTTCTCGCGTGACCCCACCACAGTTCAGTACCTACCATTAATAATGTACTTAATTCGTTGTAAGTAAGTGTATTAATATTTTTGTCTAGTGATATCGGATCCGGAGGATGCCCTGACAGCTGCGAACGCGTGTCTACAGAAACATTTCGCGTACGATTATGCCAAGGCCTGGCTGGGAGAGGGACTGATCACGTCTTCAGGTTAGTTAAAATTAAATAACGATGATGATGACTACCTACCCAAAAACACTGAATGACGTGACAAGAAGTACCTACTACTTCTACCTATCGCTAAGGGTTACCACCGTGTTAGTTTTCTATATATAATCTGTCTTTCTTTCACTGTAAACTAATTTACGAAAAATGTTGTATAAAATTCCATACTCCGTAAACGATCTTAACTTGTTTGTCAATTTTTATCCATGGGCGCTTAGCAGGGGTGCAAGGGGGTGCACTTGCACCGCCCTGGCTTTCAATTATTGAAAATTGAACATCCAAAAACTGAAAAAAATAAATATTGACAAGCGAAATGTAGTAAAAGAGAATTAAGTAAATCCAAGGTGGGTACTTCGAGCTGCCTTCGCTCGGCCGAAGCCTGCGTCTCCTGTAGTAATATCTATTATTGAATGGGCATAAGAAAACCAATATTATCATATTAGAGGCGGGGTTTTGAAGATTCACCCCCTTGGAACTAGTCCTGCCAGCGCCTATGCTTGTATCTCGCTTGACCTGATACTCTTCAGCTACACATCACCAGTCGGTCTATTCTGTAAAATCTAAAACTGTGAAAACAAATGAACTTGAAGTGGACCTTGATTGGATGCATTGACAGCTAGTCACTTCGTGATCAATTCAATTTTATTCGATAACAATTTACATTGCATCTGAAATCATTCTTAAAAAACTAAACTTTTACGGGACCAAATGGCAAATATACCGCATCGAACTAAGAAAGAATCACTGAAATCGGATCAGAAACCTCGGAGTAATCGGTGTACATAAAAAAAATACCCACCGAATTGAGAACCTCCTCCTTTTTTTGGAAATCGGTTAATAATACATATTAACGTTGAGTTATTTTATACTTTGTAGTATTTTGTTTTTTTGGTAATCGGTTGTATTTTTTTGTAAATTAGTTTTTATTTTACACTTTTTTTTGGTTCACATGTGCTTACCCCTTCACAGCGTACCAGTGTAATGTTATGTTATGAACTGGTGTAAACAATAGACAGACATGAGATTTCCAATCTTGGTCCATTTGCTATCATTTATTGAGGAGTTCCGGTGCCTATCTCCAAAGTTCATTATCACATCTTTACCAAATTGAAATGAGACCACTCCGAGAAAGTACTCTTCCAAAAACTACCCAAATCGTTTCAAGTGTGCCTATAAAATTTGAAGAGTTCCCTCTACTTCTCCAGGAACTCATCATCAGATCCAGACTTGGTGATCTTGGAACCACCTGGGAAGCATACTCTTTCAAACAAAAACAAAAATCCAAATCGGTCCAGCCATCTTCGAGTAAACGGGGAACATACATAAAAAACACGTTCCGACGAATTGAGAACGTCCTCCTTTTTGAAGTCGGTTAAAAATAACATAGCAACTTCTATACATTGATCAAACGGTCATTTAAAAATAGCAATAACAGATTCATACAAAACAACACGAAACATAACACAGTAAATTCAATGTCAGCTCAGGCTTCTTCTTATCGTGTGGGCAGTAAGGTCTAAAGTCCACACCCTAGTGTCAGAGTTTCTAAACCGCCTCAAGGGCCTATGACATGGTTTATTTGACGACCGCCAATTGGCAGCCGGGAGCATTATTTTATTTTTCAAATCTTTCCTAGTGTGTTCTCTCTAACTAGTAGGTATTTCTTCATTAATCTCATATTCATTTAGATACTGAGACAGATCAGGTTTTCACAGGGGTTTTACAAAACAGCACTATAGACTAGTAAGGTCTATTTGAAAATCTTACTACTGTGACCAGGTGAAGTTTGGAAACGGCACCGCAAGTTGCTGACTCCTGCTTTCAGCCTGCCAGTGATGCTGAACTTCCTGGAGGTCTTCAACAATCAGTCGCGGAAATTGGTCGACAGCTTGAAAGTGCACGTCGCCAAAGGACCATTTGATCATACTGTATATTTGAGAAGCATTTCTTTGGAGACATTTTGTTGTAAGTATAATATTTCTTTCTTTCCTTAATGATTTAAAAATAAATAAGTTTTTTCCCATATTACGGAAACCGCTTCCTTATAGTCAGTTGCCATCAAAAAGCCAAGCACTCCCCAGCAAGTGCTCTCCCTCTTTTAATGTAGTATTATTTTCCCCTTAGAATGAATAAAAGAGGTACCAACCAGTGCAATACTCCCTGGCAGTCAGACCCTCTACCTAGTATTTTACACTAGCTAATCTTTCAATAAGACTGCCTCTTGGTCTAGCTGGTTTAGGCCCGATTTCTAAGGTACTTTATCGGTCGTTTTTCTGTCCGTTAACTCTATTTGTCACAACGCCACTGGTTGATTCGTAGTTAACGAACAGATAAACGACCGATAAAGAACCTCAGAAACGGGTAAAATGAGGTCCTCTGTCGAGAAATTCTCAAAAGGCTGCCAGGTGTGAGGAAGTGAGTGTGGTTTGACACCTCCGTGCTTCGGAGAGCACATCCCATCAGCCTTTGAAATAAGAGTCTACTCTTACTCTTTTTTTTTTGTGCAAAACAGTGAAGAGTGCCCGAACTTGTGTTAGCGCATACCATATTGTGCATGTTGCACTAATTTTCATTGAGAATGACCGCTGTAACAATTTAACAAACGAATCGATTTGGAAGATTATAGCACAGACGAATTCCAAAGTACTACATAAAATATTAGTAGATACTATAAATCGAACAAAATAATAAGATTTAGACACTATACAATTAATATCAATAAATATCCAGCTAAAGATCATTATTTAATATTTTTTATTATAGTGACTGCATTTGGAATAACTGGTCTCGAAGATACAAATTTCATCCAAAAATACATGCATGCTGTAGACGGGATTTTGAATATTATCACTCAAAGGTTTCAGAAGTTTTGGCTCCAAAGTGACACGATATTCAAATTGTGTGGTCTTCAAAAACGTCACGATGAATTTGCGAAAATTCTCAATGATATGTCTGATAAGGTACCTCCTACTCTTTTATTTTTTTTCTGCATCTGTTTTGTCAGCCTAATGATATTTTTATAGCCAAGGTTTTATTTTGTTTTATTTCATTCAAGGTAATACAGAGGAAGAAATTGGCGAGAAGTAAGACTGGATATACTTTAGGTAAGCAGTTTAATTTCACGTTATTCATAAAGTAGAATAGAATACTCTTTATTATTTACACCATATAAGTACCAACGACCGCCGAACTACAACCAAACATTTTCATACATTGGAGACAACAGCTGAAAGTTGGTTTCTTTATTGCAGGTACAAAATACAAGCCTTTCCTGGATCTCCTTCTGGAGTTATCAGAAGACAGCGCATTGACTGACAAGGAGATCAGAGAAGAGGTGGACACCGCCATTGTGACAGGCTTCGACACCACATCGAACATGCTGAGCTTCATAATGATACTGCTGGGCACACATCCTGAAGTACAGGGAAAGATATACCAAGAGTGAGTTCAACTGAATGGTTGGGAGGTTTTTAACCAAAATCAGTAGTAGGCGGTCCACATCTGTGCACGGTCGATCGAAAAAGCTGGACATCATGGGGAGAAAGAAGCACTTGATCAGCAGTAGGACGATGTAGAATGAATAACCAGCAGCAAGCGTGGGTACCTGTGCTCAATTTTCATAGAGCAAAATGTTATTAGATTGTTTTTGTCAGGTTTATCTCCGTAGCAGCGTGAAGTCAGGAAGACTGCGACTACCGCGTATCTCGACGAGTAAGTAGCGCTTTTAGTTCTGCGTTAGAACTCTCCCCATACATGTTTTGATTTGTTTGAGAGACAGGGAAGATGGAATGCACCTGTTTTGCACACACTACTGCACTACAATGAATTTTGCGTACTTGACTAGTCGACTAGTCTCTATCCAGATTTAGTGAACGTTCTGCTTTCAGAATTAAGGAATTGTTCCCAACAGACAGAGACGTTGATAAAGAAGACCTCCAGAAGCTGGTCTACACAGAGGCGGTGATCAAGGAGAGTCTGCGTGTCTTCACCGGTGGACCCGTTACCCTGAGATACGTAGAGAATGATGTCCGGCTAAGTAAGCATACCCTTATTAGTTGATGAAACATTACGTTTGCGTATTAAAAAAAAAAGTTTGTGTATTCACGTGCAAATAAATATTTGCATAGTCACGAACAAATTGAGGACATTTACTCTAGTTTTGTGACAAAACAAAATTTAAAATGCTTACCTAAACTAAATAAACATAAGTCCGATTAAATGGGGTCATGACTTCTTTTGTTGTGGCGAGTCATCTATGCATATAATAAATCTGTTGAAGAGTCGTTTTTGTACATTCAAAATAATTAAAAACAATACCCAGGGAGATAAAGGATAACTAACAGAACCCATTTCCATCATTTTAAATTTTTTGTCTATTTGTCGGTTTATCTGTTTGTCTATTTATCTGTTTGTCTGTTTAGATGTTCAGGCATCACGTAAAAAGCACAAAAATAATGCAGATAACTTTCATACATTAAAATTGTAGGTAACTTAGGGTATAACTTAGTTTTTGTTTCATTGTAATCAGTTCACTCTATCAAAAGATATTTGTATTTAAAGTTCTGAAGAGGAAATTAATAATCATTACGTGACACGTGCACGTAACGCCATCTATTGAAATTAAAAGTAATAGTTTAGTACTGTTTCATAAATGAATGCAAAGAAATAACACCACAACATATTTTTGAGATATCTGTGTAACTTTTAATACGTAGCAAAGGAAAAATGAACATTTAGTTACCTTATTATCATTTTATTTATGGTAACACTAGCTGACCCGCGCAACTTCGTCTGCGCCACATTTTACCTTAATGCTCCGCGCCTATTGTTCGTAGCGTGATATTATATAGCCTGTAGTGTTCTTCGATAAAACGTATCTAACACTAAAGTAATTTTTCAATTCCAACCAGTAGTTCCTGAAATTAGGGCGTTCTGAGAAACAAACAAACTCTTTAGCTATATAATCTAATTTTCTTCTAATATAATATAAAAATCTCGTGTAACAGTGTTTCTGAAAAAACTCCTCCGAAACGGCGTGACTAATTTATTTGGTAGGACTGAGAATAGGTCGTAGGCTAGTTTTTTTATTTATATGGCAAAACAACGTTTGTCAGGTTAGCTAATAGTAGTATAGATTCCAAGAAAAGCCACATTTTTTCTTTTAATATAGGATAAACTTTATTTTTCACTACAATTTACATAAATTATTTTACATAGGACAGATACCATACATAATTCAGGTAAGTATATACGTGTGGGAGACTGGTGCCTAAGCCATGCTCGAGGGATGTGTTTCAGGACACCAGGATCCCACCCCTTTACAATTAAATTTTATAAATTACTATCTGTTGCCCGCGACTTCGTTCGCGTGTTTTTCGGATAGTAAAATGATGTCGCTAAGATGAGATATACGAACAGTCAACATCTAGCATTGCTTGACTGCTCTTAGAATTAGGAATTCGGAAGACTGTTATGCAAGGCATTGGGTGTATCACCGCTTCTATTCAAAACGCCGACCAGTCCTAGTAATTTTTGTAATGAGAAACGTTTTAACGATAAAAAACACGACACGACACGATGTTGAAGAAAGTTCTTAGGGTTGTTAACACGCGATAGAGCTACATAAAGTTGGAGATGGGAAATCCAACCAGAAGAGAAGTCTACCCCCGCAACAGATAGAGTCAATTAGAGTTGAGACTCCGTTATCCGCATTTAGACTCTCATCCGTTCCGTTGTGCGTAGGACACTTAGCTTAGCCGACCTTCCTCCGCCCAAGTGCACAGAAGCCTCCTGGGTGCGCCATAGGTTTCGCGGAGCGACCTCACTATTCCGAGGATTTGTTCACGTTGGGAAGCAGAAGGAGAAGTGGGTACGGCTCCAGCACTACCATCTCGAAAACTCTCTACGCTAGTCCGCCTCTGGCGTCATTGCCTGGAATCAATGCCATGATGCACTGGAGGGTGCACCCTCCACTGTAAATCCTGTGCCTGTAACAGATAATTTCTGGCCCTGAAATGGTCATGACGTATCATGGGCTCACTGGGAATTTGGTTAGTTATATGTGACTTTCAGCCGAGTGCCTTTGCAACATGTTATAGAAATTAAATATGTTAATACAAATTATAGAACTTAATCAGATGATATTTATAATTTTTTTCCATGGACGCTTTCATGGAAATATTCTCCTTATTTTTTCCCAAAAACATTTGTCACTATTATCCGTATTGATGGTCTGCTTGGTCGGTGGGTTCCCCGAACAGGGAAGAAATAAATGAATGCTGAAGCAACGGAACAACACAGGCCATCTTCCAAAATAACCTAATTGTCTTCTTGATTATGGTGTGTGCCGTCAGAAATTTTAACACTATTCGTAGAATTATGCGCATTTGAGTGGCCTTCTTATATCATGTTCGCATTTTTCTTCTTCTGCGTCGTTCCTTCACTGCTGAGGATCGCGACTGCATACGACGTGTATCCATGCGGTCTTCTGCTACGGGCAAGCTCTGTGCGTGCTGCCTCTAACAGCCTTCTTTATGGCATCGAGCCGTAAAGAAGACCATACTATTTTTGCATATGTGAAGTTTAATGTGTTGATATTATATTGCACTACATGGGTGCTATTCTTCAAACAAAACAGTTAAGAAACTACTTTTTAAGTTTTTAGAACACAGTTAGACATCCGATTAGCCAATCTAATTCGAATCTTTTCGCGACTCCTCTATCATGGGACTTCGCCAGCTGCTCGAAGGTGGTATGACGTGACCCCTGGCCCTAGGCCCGTAGAGATTCATTATTAAGCAACTCAAGTTAAGCTTAGCAAATGTAAGCGCACGCCTGTTTACGAATATTTTAATATTAATAACACTGCGATAAAAAACATGAGGTCAAATGCGAAACGCCATCTATGGAATCTGAAGTTGAACTGTCAAAATATTTGAAGACTTAAAATATGTTTTGACGTAATTCTCATGCTGTCGTAAGTACTGTTTGTGTCAAAAGATGGCATTACGGGTATCTGCATTAAGTAATAAGTTGATTTCATCTACATCAAATTGCCACAATTCCTATCAGGTTAACCTATGTACGAGTTATCTACTTTTGTTTTTTTTATCATGATACGAATAATACGAATTTATTCATATTCGTTCAGTATAAATACATTTCTGAACGCACGCATAAATATTTGATAACCAAAATATATGTCAATCCTTTTTCATAACTGACATTATTCTACATTTTACAAATCTAAAATACGCCATTATCCGAATATTGTAGATATATGTTGTCGATTCGAAACCTGTATTTAAATACGTTCTTAAATTTGAGGGGAGAGTTTACCGTATCGGTGGTATAAACATTAAATGTTTGACAGTTACGAAACCCATGAAAATTTTGTATAGGAATTTCATTATCGTTATATTTTGGACAATTCACACACTATCTTTAAAAATTATAGCCTATGTGTTATTCTAATGTATAAGCTATATTATTGTAAATTTTCATTAAAATCCATTCAGTAGTTTTTGCGTGAAAGAAGAACAAACATCCATACATCCATACATACAAACTTTCGCGTTTATAATATTAGTAGGATTAGAAGATATATCTATGTAGTTAATATAACGATACATTTGACTGAAAAAGACAGCACACACGCACGGGTCGATCTTCAAGGTGAAGCAATGCTTGCCGAGGTCGGTCTGTGGATGGATGAACATTTTAAACCGACTTCAAAAAGGAGGAGGTTCTCAATTCGTCGGAACTTTTTTTCTTATTTAGGTTCCCGAATTACTCGAAGATGGCTGGAGCGATATGAGTTTTTTTTTTTTGTTTGAAAGGGTATGCTTGCCAGGTGTTCCCATGGTTATCAAGTCAGGATCTGATGATGGGATCCTGGAGAAATAGAAGGAACTCTTCAAATTTTATAGGCACACTTGAAGCGATTTGGGTAGTTTTTGACAAAGTACTTTTTCGGAGTGGTCCCATTTCAATTTGGTGCAGATCTGATGAAGAACTTCGGAGATAGGCAACGGAACTCCTTAATAAATGATAGCAAATGGACGGCGATTGCTGAAATCTCATGTCTGTCTATTGTTAACACCCATAACATAACATCACGCCGGTACGCTGTGAAGGGATAAGCACATGTGAACCACAATAAAGTGAAAAATAAAAACTTTTTTCCAAAAAAATACAGCTGACTTCCATAAACAAAGTACTACAATGTATAAAAACTTTAATTTCGGAAGTCGGCGTTGTTATTTCGTTTTTTGACACCGACTTCCGAAATTTAAGTTATTTTATACTTTGTAGTGTTATGTTTTTGGAAGTCGGTTATATTTTTTGTAAAAAAGTTTTATATTTTTTTATTTTTAGTGGTACATGCGTACCCATTGCCCATGCGGACCAACGACGAGGGTGCCGACTTTGTTGAAATACCTGCAGATAAGTGTGTGGCTCCCATCCGTCTCGCTCTCAGAGCTAGCCGATCACGATCCGGACCGCAGAGCCGTTTTGTGAGTGTGTGAACGGTCGTGTGTTGTGAGTACTACCGTCCAGTGCATCTGCAACGAATAAGCCTATATTAACTTAGCACAAATTCGGTGCGTGAGTTCGAGCGCTTGTCGAGAGATGAGTGTGTGGGATTACGGACGCAAACCTGCCTATATTAGCTATTACCTAGCACAGGTTGCGCCCGAGGATGCGAGTTTTGTGTTGAGTGTAACTGTTTGAGTAGGTCGCGTGTAGACTGGGAGCGACCTACTCAGGCGTTAATCCGGTGCGACGGGGCCGTCTACGTCCCCGACCAGGTCGCGGGGCAGGCGCTTCGCGTTAGACGGGCGCGCGCGGGCGCAATTTGCTTGACGTGAGGCCAAGCGGATGCGTTGGCGTGCGCGAACATGCCTTCCGCAAGGCGCCGCACAAACTCATCCAGGCTCTCGATCCCGAGGTCCCGCTGGATGACGTCATTCCTCACAGTGTAATTGGCGTTTACAATGGTCCGCAGCGCAAGATGTTATTGCGCGCGGAGGTTGACTCGGTTCCCCTCCACTATGAGGGCGAACCAGGCGGGGGCGGCGTACGTCAATATCGGGCGAATGTAGGTCTTGTACACGCCCGCGCCGGCAGCTGGGATGAGAGCACTGGTTGGAGCCGTGCGCAGGCGACCCTTACCTGCGCGGCAACCCGCTGGACGTGCGGCCCCATCGAGAGTCGGCGGTAGATGGTCACACCCATGTACTTCACCTGGGGGGACCACTCGACGTCGGCTCCTTGCAGTTTCAGGGGCGGTGGGAGCCGCGCTGCACCTATGGCGAACGCTTGCGTCTTACCCACGCTATCCGACAGTCGCCACTTGGCGAGCCAGTCCGGGAGAAGGTCGAGCGCGCGCTGTATTTTTGACAGTGCGAGCGTCGACTATGGCGTGGTTGCCCGGACGGGGCGGGGGAAGCTTCTGTTGGTGAGAAAAGATTGGACCACTTTAACAACACGACGGGGCGCGTCGGAGGTGGCCAGCTTGTATATGAGGCCCTCGTGCCATACACGGTCGAAGGCCTTCTCCATGTCGAGGAATACTGCGACCGCGTACTCCTTCTTATTCCTAGCTGCCGACAGCAGGTGCATTACCCTCGACAACTGGAGCGTCGTGCTATGTTCCGACCGAAATCCGAATTGTTCGGGTCGCGGAGAGATGTGCGGCTGGAAATGTCGCAGCAGGAGTGACTCGAACACCTTGGAGATGGTGGGCAGCAGGGTGATCGGCCGATAGCTCTCAGGTTTCAGGATATTCTTCCCCGCCTTGGGCAACATAATGACGCGCCCTTTCTTCCATTGGGTGGGGAAGGCCCCCTGTACACAGGCACGCCAGGGCCGCGACCATTCGGTGCGGCAGGTGGTGCAGCGCTGTGTTAGAGATACCGTCGGCACCGGGGGCCTTTCGTGGCTTCGGACGTTTTGGGGCGCGTCCGACTGCGCCCGGCGAGATGAATATAGGGTCTTCATCAGGAGCTATCGGCAGGGCGAAGTAGTCCCCAAGGTGTTGCTCGACTGCCGCGACGTGTGCGTGCTCGGCGGTCGGGTTTGGTCGAAACTGATGCTCCAGGTGGGCGGCGACTGACTGAGCGTGCTCTGTGCGGCCGTATTAATAGTATGGCGAGCACGTGTTCATCTATGGGTCTTTGTTACCTGAAAATAAATGGCTTATTATTATGATAATTTCTAGATTAAGTATTGAATTATGCGAATCACAACATTTCTACATTGCAATAATCAAACAGTTATTAATGAATGGCTTATAAACTAATTTTAACCCAATCAAATTATTAAACCGAGTTATTAATTAACAATTATAGTCGACGAACCTGCACGCAAAATACGCGCTTAGTCGTGGAGTTGCGGAAATCAGCCCGATTTACATAAACATAGTCGACGAACTATTGTTGTTGCGCCGATACGGCCATACTGACAGGCGGTGCGCGCTCTGCACCAGCCTCGTTGATTTTGGTTCTTATTTTACCTGCAACAATAGAATGGACTTTGAGTCGGATATCTGTAAGCAACTTGAGTTGCTTTATGTTTAGTTGTTACACAAACACAAAATGTCTTGTTTGTTTGGTAATATTAATTTTTACTAAGTTTTGTAGATTCTTGGAAATGTCATAAAGGGTTTTCGGGGGTTCTCGTAGAGTTCTCGAAGTGTCCCGAAGAGTCTTGGAGGTTCTCGGAGGTTCTCGGAGGTTCTCGTAGACACAGATTTCAAAAAATTTGGTAGAATTGCTAGTTATTAATACAGAAATACTTAGCTTTTATTTTGAAGAATTGTCTTCACTCTGTAGGTCGATGGCACGGGCTCATTTGATATTGCAGCAGTGTTCTGATGACTGGGTGATGTATTTCCCGCCGATACGGTCAACTGTTCACAGGGTTGTGGGGCGCGGCACAGCTGATCATGAGCAACCTTGCGAGGAGAATACTGGAAAATGACCGCTATTTAGTAAAGAAAGTAATCGACAGAGGACGACTCTGTCGATTACTTTCTTTACTAAATAGCGGTCATTTTCCAGTATTCTGCAAACGTGGTATGGCTCACTGAATTTAAGGTCAAGCGATGTTTGGTAGTATCCTCGTTGAAAATGATGGATTTTTGCTTTACGTAGATTGAATTCCAAATGCAATTACGTCGCACTCGGCGTCGATGCTCAAGACTTTGGAGCTTCAACTCGACGAGCCTGTCATTACCGATGATCCTCTTGGCTCGTTTCTCAATTGACTCAAGGGCATCAAGCTGGTATTTGGCAGATCCGTCTCAAAGATGAGAGCAGTACTCAATACACGGTATAGAGCTTGAGCAGCTGTTTCAGCGTGAAGTACCGTCTCACCTCTGCTAGGACCCCCAACTTTCTGGCAGCCACTTGAACCTTTGCCTCTTTAAAAGGGCCAAAATTGAGGGTAGATGTTAACGTAACACCAAAAAGCTCAAGTCGGTCGGTTATCGACACAGTTACACCACGAAAAGATGGAGCTGGGTGGAATTGGCTCCTTTTAGCGGAAAAATGACACGCTTGGGTCTCAGCACTTAGCATTTAGCACATCATTAATATGCAGCAGGAACAATGTTGCCGAGAGCACCGACCCCTGAGGAACCCCGGCATTAATAACCAGCAGCCCGGACGAGCAGCTATCTCTAACCACTCGGATAGACCGATTCCTCAGGAAATCTGCAATCCAATCACACAATCCGGCGGGCAGACCGAAGGAAGGAAGCTTACTAATAAGGCTATCGTGCCAGACCCTGTCGAAGGTCTTCGAGATATCAAGGGAGACCGCAAGAGCCTGCCCGTGCTTCTCTATGGCCTCACTCCAAATGTGAATGGCATACGCTAGAAGATCCCCAGTAGACCGATTTCGGTGGAACCCGTATTACGGTCGCTAAGGATATCATTCGCTTCTAGGTATGCTAGGAGCTTACGATTCAGCACGCGTTCTATACTCTAACAAAGTATGCGTTCCATGGACGTTACCGAGATGGGTCTGTAATTCGACAGGTCAGCTCGACTACCCTTCTTGGGCACGGGCTGCACGTTAGCTTGCTTCCAAGCATTCGGTACTTTTCCAGTCTCAAACGAAAGGCGAAATAGGCGTGTCAAGATTGGAGACAACTCGGGCGCACAAGTCCTCAAAACAATTGCCAGTATCCCGTCGGGGCCACTAGTCTTGTTCACGTCTAGGTTACGCAGTACCCGAAGAACGTCCTTCTGATGAATGCGAATGTTCGACATACTCGACTCGCACCCATCAGGAGAAGCAGGGGGCCTCGTGCCACCAGGATCCAGATGCGACGATTCCGCAAACACAGAATCAAACAAGTTTGCTTTCTCCTCAGCGGAGTGGGCCAGCAACCCATCGGGTCTCAGCAGTGGTGGTAGTGAGGGGCGGCAGAAGTTCGATTCGACCGACTTAGCCAGGGACCAAAAAGCTTTACTACCTGCTGGGTATGAAGCAAGTTTGTTCTCTATTCGGCTAATGTGGTCAAACCGAGCTCTCCGCAACACCTTCTTGCAGGACTTGGCAGCCATGTTAAAGGCTTTCTTCTTCTGACTCACGTCATTTGCTTTGCGCGCACGGGCGTCGACCAATGCTAGGTAAGCATGTTTTAACGCATTAGCGCGATTGCACTCGGCACCAAACCATGGGCGAGTTTCGACAGACATTGCTACGTCTGAGAACGGAATGTAGTTCATTCCCTTCCGCAACACATCCGTCACAGCGTCAGCGCACGGCGAAGCATCAGTTGAAAGAAAGCAAGTAGGCTGCCAAGGGTAACATGCGAAAAATGATCGCATGCCATCCCAATCTGCTGACCTGTATCGCCATACCCGCCGGGTGCTTCTTGGGCTAGGATCGGGCGGGGAGTAGACGGACACAGACTTCACCAGACAGTGGTCGGAAATACCCAGTGGAGAAGAAATCGACACCGAGAACCGGTCTGGATCTGTTGTCAGCAGAAGGTCCAAGCAATTGGCTGTGTGCGAATCAACATCCGGCACCCTCGTTGCCCCCTAGACCAGTTGGGTGAGATTTAACGCAAGCGCTAGCTTTTGCGCCTCTCTTCCAGTATGGTCTGTGTGCTGGTATGGGAAGAGCCACTCCTAATGGTGGGCGTTGAAGTCCCCCAACAACACCAATTGGGCAGAAGGGTACCGCTGGTGAGCCGCATCCGCCGCCTCATTGAGGTGTTGTATTAGCTCAGTTGTCTCCAGATCACCGCTGTGCGAACGGTAGACACAGGCGTAGATAATTTTATCCGGGCCGGTGTCCACTAAAGCCCACAGCGTTGAGAACCTGGAGTTCTCAACATTACGGAGACGCCGGTAGCAGATGTCATCCCGGGAATACATACATACGCCCGCGCGTGGTCTGAAGTGGTGCTCCAGGGTAAACCTGAGGTCTGGTCCCGTCTGACGTGTCGTATGTAAGATACGACACGTCAGACGGACATCCGATCTGCGTCTCCGACAGAAACAAGAGCGCTGGTTTCTCAGTCTCTAGGTGGTGATGGACTGCGGCGAGATTTGAGTGCAGACCTCGTATGTTGGAGAGGTGCACTTTGTGTGAGAGGGAGTGCTGCCAGCTGTACAGCTTTTCTCTTATTGTTCCTGGCCATATTGTTTTGAGTTAGTAGGGTAGAGGAGAAGGAAGTAAAATGAGGTTCCATGCCGCTAATCCTCAGGCACGCTCTGACTGGACGACGTCATTAGGGGACCAGTCTGGAGACTGCGGGGAGGCCCGAGCCCCCCCGGGAATGCCCATCGGGCCCTCTCGTCTGGTCGCCAACCAGCACGATAGTGCATTCCGGGAATTTTCGACAGTTGGCGGGGCAGCCTTTCATATGTGGCTAGTACACTACTAGGGCCCCCAACTACCTACGTTCGGCCAGCGGCGCACCGTGCCTCGGATCCCGCTACCCTCCGCGACTAGTCTCCCGATACGCCCATATCAACGCGAGCCTAGTCGGTCTGCCTGCATTGGAACAACTATTTCGACCCAACTCCTCTAGATTGGCTACACTGAGCATCGTACCGGAACGCGGCTAGGCCACTTGGCGGTACGTCTTTGCCCAGTGGGTGGTCGCAAGCCATCGGCCGAAACCTACCACCAGTTAGTGTCACCTGATTAGCACCACCCGGGGACCACGTGTAGGGACTTGCAATAGGTATTCTCCTACGGACGCGGGTGACTCGGCCCCCAAAACCTGATGAGTAAGTGTCAAGTTGAGAAGCTCAAGAGGTACGGCGTGCTTTTGTTGTGTAATGAGTGTTAATGGAGCAACTCCAGTAACACGATGAGTTGTGCAGTTCATTGCTAGTTGCAGTTCCTCAAGCGTAGTGTGCCATTGCTCTGCCTCGTAGTTATTGATCATCACCAATGCGTTTTTGAGGGTTGCAACGACCCTTTCCACTTGTCCATTAGCTCGGCTAACTCCTGGAGCTATGGCGTGAATATTTATTCCAACGTAGTCACAATAGTCTTTGAATTCGCCAAGGAACTCTCTTCCTCCATCGATTATTATTTAAACTGGTGCACCGAATAAATGCACAGTGCGTTTCAGAGCAGCTAATGTATGTGGGATTTTGTTGCTGGAGAAGTAGAATAAAACGTACTTAGAAAAATGACAATGGTCATTATGACGTACTGCTAATCATTTGGAGTATCCAGCTTTCCAGTTATGTCCAAATAAATAACTTGAAAAGCAGCCGTTGGTTTTTGTATCGGGTGTAATTGGGCTTGAATAGCACCAGATCTTCCTTTGGATGTTTGGCATATACACAGTTATCTACAAATCTTCGAACAGTAGAACTCATTTTGTCGAAACAATAAGTTTCTCTGATCTTCTGTAATGTCTTTTCCCACCCAGGGTGTTTCAGTGCGGTGTGAAAAGCAAACTCCATTGGAAAGACTTGGGGACGACTGTGCTAAGCTGCTGGCCAAAGACAGGATCATTAACGTGTTTCTTTAAGACGTTATCCTCCAATACTTAGTCCTCTACTGGGCTATTATCACGAAGGCTGTCCATTATAGGTCGGAGTTTATCATTCCGCCGATGTTCAATTTTAAGCCAGTTCAAGTCTCTTGTCATAACGTTGACTGCAAATTCAGTTGGATTCCTGCTGAAAAAAACAGCATGTTGGAGACGTTCACCCTTGCGGCACTCCACCTCAAAGTCGTAGTTTTGCAAGAAGGCCCACCAACGATGAATCCTCGGTAAAAGATCCTTTTTGTGTTTGGGTGCTTTCAATGCATTGCAGTCTGTTATCACGGTGAATTTTCGTCCATACAAGTACTGGCGGAAGTGTTTTATAGCACGTACTACTGCTAATGTTTCTAATTCGTAGGAGTGGTAGCGGCTTTCTGCTTCAGTGGTTATCATACTCATAACGGCAACCGCATGTTGACGTCCGTCAATCACTTGTACCAGTACTGCACCAAATCCAAGGCACTTAGTATCCTTATATAGTTGTATAGGTGCTTCTTGTTGGAATAATGTCGGTACTGAAGCAGACGTTAAACATTCGATATTGTGTTACGTGCTTTCTCGTGACTGTCTGTCCACGTCTATTTTGCACCAACCTTCTCTCTTTCCACTGAGCTGAGACGATATGGTCTTCTTTCGATGAATTTTTCAGGGTTTTGCGTCTGATTTCAAACTCGCCGGTGTTGACCCAAGTTTTAGGATATCCATGAATAAAAAGGTGTTCATATTTATTCAGAAGTCCACGTAGTTGCGTGATTTCATCTTCGTTAGTCAGATCACAATCCAAATTATTGATGAGTGAAGAACTCGTACTCACATGATTGACGAGTATATTGTGAATTAGCTTTGTCCTCTTGGATGTAATTATCCTACTCAGATTGGTATCATGAATCAGGTTCATACCGACTAGAATATCTATTGACATTTCATAGTCAGGTAATACATAAAATTCCAGCTCAATAATGATGGTCTATAACGCATACAGTCGTAAGTTTGGTTAATGATAGAGCAGGAAATGTCCAATCCCTTTTAAATAGTTGACTGCTGGGCTCCTTTGACCAGGTAAAACTGTAGCAACAGATTCTCGTACGATTGAGCATTCTGCCTCACTATTGAACACAGCCTGCAGTATCCTTTCGCCTATTTTGATGGAGATAGGAGCCAACTTATTGCTTGCTACGTAGTTGACGTTTGAAGTCAACTAGCGTTCCGGTTTGAAGCAAGTTTCATAAGTATGGCCTGGTTTCTTGCAATAGGTACAGGTAGATATGGTTTGTGATTTAGAATCCTTGTTGCCAGCTTCAAGTTTATCTTCTAAAGGTTTCAATCTGCAATTGACGGTTGAATGGTTCGTCTTCTTACATATGCGGCAACTTGATGTTGATTGTTGACTGTCCGCATATTGCGGACGCTTTTTAGGTATTGTGGAACTTGAACTTGAATGAGAATGCTTCTTCCGTATGGATGTTGCCACTGAAATTAGTCCAGGAACAGTGGTTGCTCTGGCATTCAGTAATTCGATGCGCAAACGTTCGTCATTTATGCGTCTAATCACTACCTCCTCAGCATGTTCATCTTCTAGCTAGTCCTTGATAACCCTTCTCCATAGGACCCATGCTCGTGACAAGAACTCTGCGATGTCCTTTGATGAATCGTAAACATGTCCTCTGAACATGACGATGTCTCGGGAGTATCTGTTCTCAGGTTCAAATTTAATGATGAGGTTCTTTCGGCTCTCCCATGTTTTAGTAGTCACCATCCAATAATCAATCCACATTTTTGCACGCTCCTTCAACAGGCTGCAGACTTTCATGCGAACGTCGAAATCACTCAGTTTGTACGTTTCAATGGCTTGATTTATATGCTGACACCATTCTCGTATTCCGATGTCGGTATCTGGGTCAAATGACGGCAAGTAAATGTCATTGGTCCTTATTTTTGATCCAGCAGGTGGAGCGCATAAGCGCTCTGACATCTTCTTCATCATTTGCATAAGGAATTGTGGTGGTATTCCATCCATTTGCATACCTTGGTGAGGGTAGGTATGCGATCTTGATTGTAGTATGGCTTTCATTAGCGTATTGGTGACCAACACAGGTATTGGTCAAAGTCTAAAAACTATGCATTTGTTATTAAATCATAAAAAATATAGTCCTTATTTAAAGTAATTTGTAACTACAAATTTATACGGAACCCTGGGTGGGCGAGCCCGACTCGCACTTGTCCGGTTTTTTTAATATATGCCTAGCCTTTTCCCAACTATATTGGGATCAGCTTCAAATCAGCACGGCGGAGTCTCGGTATGTTAAATTATATTGTCACCTATCCACAGACCGACCTCGGTAAGAGTTGGTTAACCATGCAGATCGACCCGTGTGATTGTTATTATTTAGCTAGGAGCTCCTCATTCAATCAATTTCCTCATTCAGTACCTACTAAATATCGATTTTAAAAATTCGATTATTCTTAGGTACTCAACAATAGATTATATGAATCCGGTAAAACTGTTTAATATAAAATGTAAAAATTAATTAAATTAATCAGTGTGCTATAATCTGCAATTGTCAGTGAAAACAAAGAAACTGTGTTTCTCTTTGGACTGGACGAAATTAGGAATCAACTTGATCCATCAGTTTCTTTGTTTCGTAGTTTGAAGACTACCTACCACCATTCGTCCGATAGTCGGTTTTGTTGATTTTGACTGGGGATTACCTGGGCTGGTCGGCATTTTAACCAGAAGAGATGGCACAGTGCCCTGCATTAGGTACCTTCTTTCTATTTTCTTAACTCTGACTGATATCAGGATACGCAAGGTACCTATTAACTGAAAGTAGATTTTATCTATGCAACACATATATTTCGACACCCACGCGAATGAAGTCGCGGGCACAGCTAGTGGTAGTTTTATAGTCACTACATACAATTATGAAACAAAGTCCTCCGCTCCGCCTGTCTGTCTGTTCGCAATAAACTCAAAAACTACTGCAACGATTTTCATGCTGTTTTCACCAATGGATAGAATGGTACTCGATGAAGGTTTTAATATTAAGAAGGATGGTTTTAGTATTAAGTTTAGTATTAATTTGTCTAGAAAAAATTAGGCATCCTTAAGAAAATTGCAGCGCGGACGAAATCGCGGGCGAATCGCTAGTAATAAATATAATGACCAATGGTTACAAAAAAAAACCCGACAAAAAAACTTAAAAAGTAAATAATAATTTATGTATTAATCCATTTATGATCGTGTGCATCTAATTTCGATGGTGTCATCTTATTATGACTTCTCTTAATTAAAATGTTAATAGTTTATGTACTTTATTACTTTAGGGACTAATAAAAGGGTTAGGAGGCAACTCGTCCCACTTCAAAAGAAAGAAAGAAAAGTTGGCAACTGGGCCTGGGAGGTAGTGAATGCCTTGTTGCATAGTCTGCCTATTTTTTACCTACCCACATAAAAAATTAAAAAAAAAATACTACGCGTGTTTTCTCCGTAAATATAAGCAGTGGTTTATATTAAACAGTCATATTTTAGTTCCAACTAGCTAGTTATGTCAACGTTTTATTTACCTACCTAATGGACTGCGAGCCTATTGCCACCTTTGTTTATTTTTATTTGAGAAGGTTTACTCTTGACTCTAGTCTAGGTCAGAGGTGACAGAGACAAAGTCGACGATGAACTGAGCTTACTCAGAAGGAGCCTGTTCACTCTTACTTTGAAGAGATTAGGGTTGCATGCTTTCGGAAACAAAGATGCAGGCAGATAGTTCAATTCCTTTGCTATGCGCATTGTAAAAGACCTTTGGACACGCGTAATGCGAATTGGTGGAATAGCAACAAGGTAGGGATGGTAACTTGCAGTGCGCCTAGAAGTCCGATGGTAGAAGGGGGGCGGTATTATGAAGTCGTAGAGTTCTTGTGCACACTCACTGAAGTACAATCTGTAGAAGACCGACAAGCAGAAACCTTGCGGTAATGAAGCAAGCTCTGAAGCTTGGCATCCACCAGTTTTACGTCGCCTATGAGCTTAGCTCTGCGTTCCACCAAGTCAAGCGCGGCAAGTTGGTATTTCTACGGGCACCATTCAATTTTCATACATTTTTTACAGATTACGACTGACATTTCAATGCGAACGTTGCCCATGACCCAAGTTATTTAACTTTGTTTTATTTGTTTAGATTTAAACAATATATATCTGAACAGAAGAACCTATTTTCATGATTTTCTCACTTATCGATTTGCTTCATGCAACATCATCCACTAGTCACTGTTAAAACTACGCTAATCAAACCCACAAATTCAGCACCTAAACCTGAACATAATTTAATACTCCTATTAAATTCCTTTGTCTCACACCACAACATACAAAACTTTCTTGTCCTCAGGCAGTGTTCCTACTCGGTCCGGGTTTTTTATATATCAATGACGGGCACAAATTCATGCACTGGGCAAGTCCTTTTGAGTCGTCGAGAGGAGTGAAAGTCACGTTTATGTTAATAGACAACTAGTTTGAACTGTCAATATTTTTTAAAGCAGTTTGAGCTGAGTGAAAATAATATGGTTTTGACACAATTATGTTATTTTCCTTCTAGAGAACTACACGATGCGCGCAGGAAGTCAGTGCGTGATCCTGCTGTTCGGAGCCCACCGCCATCCAGTGTGGGGCAAGGATGTACAACAGTTCAGGCCGGAGCGATGGCTAGACCCCGACATGCCTGCCAACCCCGTGGCCTTCTTCGGCTTCAGCCTTGGGAAACGATCTTGTTTGGGTGAGTTTATCTAATATTTTAGTACAATCAGTTAAATAGCACATTAGTATAAAGTGAATTACTGCCGCAAGACTGCTGCTAATTACGATGGACGTGGACGGTCCGCTCACGTGCCACAGACCAAGGCAAGGCCCGAATATGTGTGGATCAACCTTTAAGCCTAAGCAATAACTTACTGATATGCGTTTCCGTAGTTAAGCTTCGAAACCGCGGTATTGACCTTTTACAAAATACTAAGAACTGTTTCCCTCTTCACAGGTAAAACGTACGCCATGATATCAATGAAAGTAATCCTCATACACTTCCTGAGGAGGTACAAAGTCACTGCGGATGACAGCAATCTGCAGCTCAGATTCGACTTCTTGTTGAAACCGGCCTCGGGACACGAGATCACTATAGAAGAAAGGGCGTAGAACTGTCTTGATTTCTTAATATATGTATTAATTCATTATAGGTATCGACTTTATTTACTCCTGAGTATGGGAAATAGCTACTAAAGCTGTTCGAATTACTCTAGTCTAGTTCTCAACTTTTCAAGGGACGGATGAGTTTGACACGAGCACGTAAACGGAGTTTGTCTTCTTGGATATAAAATTTTATGTCTTCATCTCCTCAGTCGGGAGATCCTTAAAGTAAAAAAAATGTGCTCAAAAACTTTTTTGTTCATAAAATTTTTTTTGTCTACTTATATCATTAATCATCATCATCATCATCATTCATCATCTTATCTTTTATCATTATTTATCTTGTTTTCAAGACTTTTTTTAGGAAATTTTCTCTTTTTTTCGAGTCTTTTTCTAGATTTCAAAACTATTAATCAGATTTTGAGATGTTAATTTTTTTTATTCTTTTTTTTTGTTTTTTTTTAGCGATAAGGCCGCCCATTGTGTCACCCTATGTAATGTTTACTTCATCTATTTTTTTCTGTAACTTATATGGTGTACATAATAAAGAGTATTCTATTCTATTCTATTCCTTTCTTTCTTTTTTCAGTTAATCTACATCTACACTTAATAATAATGTTTACACTAATATTATAAAGAGGAAAGATTTGTTTGTTTGTTTGAATTGAATAGGCTCCGAAACTACTGAACCGATTTGAAAAATTCTTTCAGCATTGGATAGCTACATTATCAGGGAGTTTAATAGGCTATATATTATCCCCGTATTCCCACGGGAACGGGAACTACGCGGGTGAAACCGCGTGACGTCCACTAGTAATATAATAATATAATATTATAAAGAGGAAAGATTTGTTTGTTTGTTTGTTTGTTTGAATTGAATAGGCTCCGAAACTACTGGACCGATTTGAAAAATTCTTTTAGCATTGGATAGCTACATTATCAGGGAGTAACATAGGCTACATATTATCCCCGTACTCCCACGGGAACGGGAACTACGCGGGTGAAACCGTGTGACGTCCACTAGTTGTTTATAACTTTGCAATTTTTTCGAGCAGTACTTTATTTTTTTTAAAAATCATCTACATCTTCTTCCGAATCGAATGAAACCTCATTCATATTTTTCCGAGACTGCTGAAAAAAGTTGACCAGAAAAGCACTTGTTGAGTAGACTACATCTTCCGATACATAAAAATCTCGTGTCACGGTGTTCGTAACCGAACTCCTCCGAAAAGGCTCGACCGATTTTCATGAAATTTAGTATGTGTGTTCGGTAGGTATGAGAATAAGTGATAGGGTACTTATTTTTGTATGGCAAAACAACGTTCGCCGAGTCAGCTAGTATTTATATAATATCTTGTAAGACTTGGAAAAAGTAATAAATAAAAAGAACAGGTGTAGATTATAAAGTTTTATTTCAACTTTCTGGTCAGAGAATACGAAACGGGGCACTGTGAAAAAAAGACTCAAAAAAAGTTCACCAAAAACTATCGCCTAAAAACCCGTAGGGATATGGGAGTAGTAGGTTAAGGGAACACCATGGGACACCTTAAATATATTGACCTTTACCTAAGGGTCACTGACCTTGAGGTCAAGGTCAAAAATTTAAAAGTCAAGGCCCGTGATTGTCAGGAATAGTAACAGGTCACTTGACTTTGACCTCAAGGTTAGTGTTCTTGAGGTCAAAGTCAAGTGACTTTGAGGTCGAGATCAAGTGTCAAAGTCGAGTGACCTTGGAGATCCTGGTAAACAATTTGCTTTTGTACTTGACAATAATGACTCTTTATTATTTTGACTACAATCTCATTTCTCCTTTTTTAGGGTTCCGTACGAAAAGTCTGTCTGTCTGTCTTTATGTCTGTCTGTCTGTCAATATGTCTGTCTGTCTGTCAATATGTCTGTCCGTCTGTCACAGCCAGTTTTCTCCGGATCCACTGGACCAACTCTGTTGAAATTTGGTGCACATATGGACTTCTGTGACCCAAACACGGACGCGTTACGTAAATTATTAAAGGAGATCGGCGAGCCATGGCCTCGATAGACAAAGTATTAGACCATTCGAAAAAATATTTAAATAATTATAAGCCCTACTTTATTCTATCATTTCTCGAAAAACCCTAGGAATAAGGAATTAATAAAAAAGAAAAGTCAGTTGATGTATTCCTCGTACTGCAGTTGTTAATAACAACCGATGTTACCATATTAAGCCATTTTTAAATAAAAATATTTTTTGCAGTAAAAGATTTGCACTATAATGTTCGATTAATATTTCTTTTCACTCCAAAAAGTATTTTTATAAGTTTATTGCGAAACAATTATTAGAGATAAAGTATTTTTTTGTTGTTGTTAACTTATTTTACTGATTTTTTAGAAAAATCGATTTGCATTTTTGCGAACTACAACACTCGATACGGCTGTCACTTGTCAAACAATCGGTTGTCAACAACAGATTGCCGGATAGCGTCATAACGTTTCTCGCTCGTGTTGTGGACTTACGTTATATCTTTACTTTGTGTGCTACTTTTAATTACCGACCCTTGCTGTGTTGTTGGACGATTGTGACTGCCTTTGTGACCGACCCTATTGCGTTCTTGGACTCCGTTCTTCCAGAAATACCGATTGAACTTTGCACGCATTTTGGACTCCGTATTTGCCTTTTGACATTGTTACCTGTTGTTTACGATGGATAATCTCCGCTGCATCAATTGTGGCATATCCACTGCTCGCATGAGAAGGAACTCGCTAAACTCAATCGACATACTATCGGTGATTAGAGAAAAGATATCTCCACGTCAAGTAAGTGTTATTTTATTGTTATTTTAATTACTTATTAGACTTAAACACTCATTGCAAGGTTGGATAAAATGATATACTGGTTTGTTTAATTTTATATAAAGCTTGCATTATTAACGAACGCAAGTAAAAAACACCACCTATACTTACATTTTGTGTGTTGCTTGTTAAACAGGAAACAACAAATAATACACCACCATCTATGCACCTGCATACGCAGGTGCTTATCACTTTGGTACCAAAGATATGTAGCAATGAAGCGTTTGTATATTTATAGTTAATCTATATTTCAGGTCACTGCATCGGACCATGTGTGCGACTCATGCTGGATGGTAGCTACACAGTCATTGCCAGGAACCAGTGCTGATTCGAATATTGGATCTAACTTGAATGTTGGCCATCGTCATGTTTGCATTAATTGTGGAAGATCCTTATTGCGCATGAGATCCCATACACTGACACAAGATTCAACACAGCGTGAACGCCATATTTTTGATGTTATAACAGAATGGATTCACCCTCGACAAGTAAGTACTTAATAATCTGACAGCACATATAGCTATTTAAAGAGTAACAAACAAGTTTCTAGTCCTGGCTTGTTTATACAGTGTTGTTAATCCCCACATAAATGAATTACATTCAATGTTTTTTTTCCATAGTAATATGAATTGATTTTCAAAATAGTCATTTTGTTTGCATAGTGTTATTTTTCCCACATAAACAAGTTCACTTTTTTTTCTACTGCAGTCGTTGATTCTACTATTTTTCTGAGTTGGTGTTAGGATTTTTGATACAATATAAATAAAACATGTTTTTTTTTATAGGTAACTTCTACAAGCTCTATTTGTCATCCATGCTGGCAGCGTGCTGACAGAGCTCCACATGTTGTCAGAACATCAAGAGAATCCAGTGACAATCCTATTCCTGAGCCTACTATTGAGGTACCACCAAATGTTCGAGATCACATAATGATGCCTTTATATGCAAGAGCTGCAGAGTCACAAAATCGTTGCTTTGTCTCGGGCTGCCATCGCACTGAACGTCTTACCATACCATTCTCTCTAAGACAATTACTTCTAAAAAACTACAATTTTTATGTTCCTATGAATAACCGTGTATGTTCCAGACATGTAAGTCATGGTTCATGGGATTTTTTGAATAATCCCCCTCACAATAGCAACCACATGTTTACTGCTTTACAAATACAGGACTTGATGACATTAAATGCAAGTGCTCTAAGTATAGGTTTTAATAATATTGAGAATATGCCAGACCATTTAGTCCACTATTGGTTTGGTCGAACTAAACAGCAATTTGCTGAAATACTTAATGAAGTACCTCGGCTCTCACAAATGCGTAATGGATCGCTTGCCCTAGCAGCATATTTAATCAAATTAAGAACAGAAGACTCATTTGAAAGAATCTCTTCTTTAATTCAAGTACCAACAAGGACCACATCCTCTTTAATATCACGTGCTAGAGATTTCCTAGTACAAGACTATGTCCCTCTGCACTTAGGTGTAAATCACATAACCAGAGAACAAATTGCCCAGAGAAATCTTATGATTCCCAATGGGATTTATGGAGACAACAATAGAACCAGTGCAATTGTGATAGCTGATGGTACTTATGTTTATGTACAAAAGAGTTCCAATTATTTATATCAAAAAAATACTTATTCTTTACACAAGTATCGAAACCTTGTAAAAATGTTTATAATTGTCAGCACAGACGGATATATTATCGAAGTGCTTGGCCCCTATCCAGCAACAACATCAGATGCTGAAATAACGTTAAAAGAATTCCGTGATGAAAATCAACCATTAAGAAGATTTTTTGCTCCAAATGATGTTTTTATACTGGATAGGGGCTTTAGAGACTCTCTGTCATTACTAAACAATTGTGGGTACCGTGTTTATACACCAGCCACAGTTCAAGAGGGTGAAACACAATTATCTACACTAGAGGCTAATCGTTCCAGGGCAGTGACAATATGTCGTTGGGTCATAGAGGTGATTAATGGTAGGTTTAAACGTGACTTTAAGCTTTTTCGCCAAGAGTATTTTAATGCCGCATCTCGCAATTTGATGAAAGATTTTACTGTAGCTGCGGCCCTGATTAATGCCTTTCACCCTCTTATCGAAGACAGGAATGATGCTGGGGAAATTCTTAATATAGTAAATCAGAAAATGTACTCAGAAAATAGTTTAAGTACTGTAGTTATTAATAATAACTTAAATAGAAGACGAACGAATTTTCAAAGAATAAATGTGGATGACAATAATGTCAGTGATTTTCCCCGGCTCACCTACAATGAACTGATATTGGTGTGTTTAGGAACGTACCAAATAAAACAGGCACGTTCCTATTACGGCGAGCACATAAGAGCCAATGGATCTTTCACAATTGAGGTATGCAGAGAGGTTGACAGCAGTCTACTGAGAGAGCTGTCGACTGAAAATAGTGTTTGGCTGCTAAGAGGCAAAATACAATCGCGCCATGTAGGCCGTAAAATATACTTTGTTTATATTTTGGTCGACGGCTCTCTTAACGGTAGGGACGCAATACTACAACACTATTGCAATTGTAATGTAGGCAAGAGAACAGTAGGCTGCTGTGCACATATTTTATGTATAATATGGTACTTAGGGTGGGCTAGGTACCAAGACAATGTGGTACCTCCCGCCCAGCATCTCGATAGTATATTAATAACCGATGATGTGGAAAACAATTAATAAAATATTTTCAATTAACTTGAATTGGTTTTTTTTTTCTTTAAAATCCCTGACCATGTGCAGCTAAGGAATTTAAATTCAACATTCTGTAAGTTTCACCTCATATTAAAATCACTAAAACTCATTACCTAATAAAAGAGCGGAAACAAATATGTTAATGGGATTTATTGACTACTGTCTGAAATAAAGTTTTTATTTTTTAATTTTCGTATCCCATGTCATATAAAAAAACTAATTACACAGGATTAAAGACTAATATTACTCCTTGAAAACCCAAATTATTTCATTTTTGTTTATTGAGGCCTAATTTATTAGGACTGTTTGCGGATCTCCTTTGTAGTATGGGGGTCACTTTTGACACAGGTAAGAACGACCAGCGACTATAGAGTTTTGGTTGTGGTTACTTGGGCAGGTAAAAGGTAGTAAAGTTGTATAAAATAGTCCCTTAAATTCGTTAAAGTATAAAGCTCAATTTTTTCATTTTTTCTTCGGGGTAACTTTAAAAAGCTCGTCATCCATTGCCGGATACTTATGATAGTTGCTACCCCCTGCCAGACGCCCCTAAACTTTAATAAATTATAATTATACTTTTGCTATAGTATTAAAGTTAAATTTTATAAATGTTATTAAAGTGTAATCTCAATAGCCGGACAGTTTAAATGGTTTTTACATCTTGCCAGACACATTGAAAGTCCGCTGTAGGTGCGAACGCAAGTGCTTAGTCGATTGCAATCTTTTAAGACATCCAATAATAAAAAAATACGTTCATAGCCATGTTATATAAAGTAATAATAATAATAGACAATTATAGCCTATATTCAGATCAACTTAACCTAATAACAATATTCTAAAACAAACATAAAACTTGTTCTACTATTTGCTGCTTTTTTTCTGCAGATCTGTTTGCCAATCGGCAAAGGCCTCCTCCAAACTTTTCCATTCAGATCTTTCTAGAGCCACTCTGTACCACATCACTCCAGCCACTTCTCTGATATCATCATCCCGCCTTTTATGCTGTCTACCTCTTTTCCTTTTACCTTTCCTTGGATACCAAGAGACCACAACCCTCCAACAATAAGTGATAACATCAAAAATAAAAACAACAACAATAATAACAACAAAAATAAATAAATATCAACAATTTAAATCTACATCGCAGCCCTCAATGTCCTTACCCTGAAAATAGAAGAAAGTCTTACAGAACTAATGTATGCATTAAAACACATCAAATATATTTTTGGCCTGATTGAAGTGAGACGAATGGCTGAAAATATCATATCTTATCCAGATTACATATTTTACCATATAGGTGAGACCCCGGGCCTCCATGGGGTTGGATTTATCGTTAAAAAACATTACAAAACATGTGGAAGGATTTGTAGGTATATCGGAGTGTATTGCGATGATGAATTTGAAATTACCTGGATATAAAGACCATTGGTCGATAATCTATACATATAATAAAATCGTAGACTAACCGTGTCTGTACATTGAATATTTTTGCATGAAAATTACACAGAAAACTCAGGAAAAAGGTATAAAACACAAAAATGCAATTTTTGAAATTTTTGTCTGTTTGTCTGTTTGTCTGTTTGTCTGTGCGTTTGTGGGAGCATCACGCTTAAACCACAGATTAGATTGCAAATCTAAATACTTAAAAATATTAAGTGATAACCCGAGTAACATTTAGCGTTTATTTCATCAAAATCGACCCACAAAATCAAAAGATATTGAATTTTTAAGTTTAGGAAGAAACTTCCTAATGTATTCTGATGAGTCAGAGCGCCATCTATTGAGAAAAATAAAATGCACGAAAGCATTCAAAATTGTTGAGTTATTTGTGAAACTTTTAATACGTGGCAAAATAAGAGTGATCATTTTATACCTTTTCGTTATTGATCGATACAATCGATCCACAAAATCAAAATATATTGAATTTTTAGTTTAGTAAGAAACTTCCTATTATATTCTGATTAGTCAGAGCGCCATCTATTGAGGAATCAAAAAATGCATGAAAGCATGAATGTTACACCAAAACACATTGATTGAGTTATTTGTGAAACTTTTAATACGTAGACGTGGTCTTCTATGCATATAATAAAATCGTAGACTAACCGTGTCTGTACATTGAATATTTTTGCATGAAAATTACACAGAAAACTCAGGAAAAAGGTATAAAACACAAAAATGCAATTTTTGTTTTTGTCTGTTTGTCTTTTTGTATCTGCGTTTGTGGGAGCATCACGCTTAAACCACAGATTAGATTGCAAATCTTAGTACTTAAAAATATTAAGTGATAACCCGAGTAACATTTAGCGTTTATTTCATCAAAATCGACCCACAAAATCAAAAGATATTGAATTTTTAGTTTAGGAAGAAACTTCCTAATGTATTCTGATGAGTCAGAGCGCCATCTATTGAGAATAATAAAATGCACGGAAGCATTCAAAATTGTTGAGTTATTTGTGAAACTTTTAATACGTGGCAAAATAAGAGTGATCATTTTATACCTTTTCGTTATTGATCGATACAATCGATCCACAAAATCAAAATATATTGAATTTTTAGTTTAGTAAGAAACTTCCTATTATATTCTGATTAGTCAGAGCGCCATCTATTGAGGAATCAAAAAATGCATGAAAGCATGAATGTTACACCAAAACACATTGATTGAGTTATTTGTGAAACTTTTAATACGTAGACGTGGTCTTCTATGCATATAATAAAATCGTAGACTAACCGTGTCTACACATTGAATATTTTTGCATGAAAATTACACAGAAAACTCAGGAAAAAGGTATAAAACACAAAAATGCAATTTTTGTTTTTGTCTGTTTGTCTTTTTGTATCTGCGTTTGTGGGAGCATCACGCTTAAACCACAGATTAGATTGCAAATCTTAGTACTTAAAAATATTAAGTGATAACCCGAGTAACATTTAGCGTTTATTTCATCAAAATCGACCCACAAAATCAAAAGATATTGAATTTTTAGTTTAGGAAGAAACTTCCTAATGTATTCTGATGAGTCAGAGCGCCATCTATTGAGAATAATAAAATGCACGAAAGCATTCAAAATTGTTGAGTTATTTGTGAAACTTTTAATACGTGGCAAAATAAGAGTGATCATTTTATATCTTTTCGTTATTGATCGATACAATCGATCCACAAAATCAAAATATATTGAATTTTTAGTTTAGTAAGAAACTTCCTTTTATATTCTGATTAGTCAGAGCGCCATCTATTGAGGAACCGCAAAAATGCATGAAAGCATGAATGTTACACCAAAACACATTTGATTGAGTTATTTGTGAAACTTTTAATACGTAGACGTAGCAAAATAAAAGTAAACATTTTAATACCTTATCGTTATTTATCGTTACATACGGGCTTCTTATTTAACGTCTTCCGCTGCCAAATATTTTGTCAGTTTACATGGTCGATAGACGGCGTTGCACTGATGACGCGTTTTTCTGAATTGCGGTGTTAAGATTTTCCGCTGGAGAATGACCTCACACAATTTTTAAACACAGTTGTGTTCGATAGGAATTTCGGTTTGGTCTCTGAAAGGTCTTAAACTGTTAGGGACCATAATTGGTTAAATCTCTGGTGCTGGTTTCGTTTAAAGTGCATTTATCGTAGAGTCTTAAACTGATTTAGTTTTGCGAAGTTCTGGACGGTTCGACTTGCGGAGCAGGCCTGTAGGGTCCCGTACCAAAGGTGCTGTGCTGACGGGACCCTACTGCTAGGCCTCCGCGATTGATTCCGTAGAGCGAAGCAACGAACGGTTCGATTTGCGAAACAAGGCTAATAATATAAATAAAAATCTTATATTTCAGACAGAGTCCATTTTTTGGTTAGTAGTTAGGTTTAGGTTTAGTTTAGGTTAGTAGTTTGGTTTTTTATAATAAGGTATCGTACCAAAGGTGGTCACGATGACGGGAGCGATCGATTTTGGGAGGCTACTCTCTAAGTCCGAAGTCCGTAGTTTCGGGCTTAGTTGCGGACGTATTCTACTCCGTATCACCTACAGACTTACGATTAGTCCCGAACCCGAACTAAGAATGAATGACAACACGATTTCACAGTAACTGTCAAATCGTGTCATCGTTAGTTCTCATTGGTTAGATGATACGGAGTGGTTTTTTTTTTACAATAGATAGGCATACGTTTGATCACTATCTCACCTCATGGTAAGCGATGATGCGGTCGAAGATGGAGCACGTTTGCCTAGAAGCAACCTAATCACTTTTGTCTTAAAGACTCCCAGGTTGCCCGCAACTAAGTTTTTAATTCGTGCTAAGTATAAAACGGTTCGATTTGCGAGCCAAGGCAAATTATAGGGTTCCGCGCCAAAGTTGCTAATGGGACCCTATTATTTAAGCCTTCGCGTACGATTTTGATTCGTGCGAACCCAGTCGATTTTTAGGGTTCCGTACCAAGTTTGCTAACGGAACCCTTTTTTTTAATAAGCCACCACTGTCCGTCTTCCTTCAGTTAATGCGTTTTATTTCTGTCTCGCTAATGTCTTCTAGAAAAAGGTCGAATCCTTCACAATATAGCAAAATTCTTAATCTTCTTAATATATTTAAAACAAAGTCTGTTTTGTTCGAACACTTTTCTAACTCGAGAACGGCTCGACCGATTTTCATAGTTTTTGTGTTTTTGGATTAGTCTTCGTCCGGAATAGCATAATAAGAATTAAAATACAAAGAAAAAAGAGTAGGTAGGTAGGGTAGGTAGGTAGGATAGGTAGGTAGGGTAAGTAGGGTAGGTAGGGTAGGTAGGTAGGTAGGTAGGGTAGGTAGGTAGGTAGGGTAGGTAAGGTAGGGTAGCTATGGTAGGTAGGATAGGTAAGTAGGTAGAGTAGGTAGGTAGGTTAGGGTCGGTAGGTAGAATAGCCAGTTGACGGGAGCGAAGCCGCGCGGGTCAGCTAGTACAAATATATTCGCCTTCTGAACAAGTAGGCGAATAGAGTCTAGATACAATAAATACATTCTACCTTGATCTGAACAAAGCAATCCACAAGCACGGTCAAAGAAATGTAGAATAATAATGGGAGACTGTAATGGCCAACTTGGGGATAGGCACCCAGAAGAAAAAATTGTACCCGGACCTTTCACGTACAACAATAAACCCAGAAGTAGAAATGGATTAGAAACATCATGAACTTTGCACTAGAAAATAACCTAACCATCTTAAATACTACATTCACAAAAAATAACAAAACATGTGCACCTGGATCTCACCAGACGGTAAAACAAAAAACCAAATTAATTTTATAATGACCAACAGAAATAAGAGCAGAACTATTATCAATTACACCAAAAAGGCCTAGACCAAGACAAGACCTAAGAAATGAAAAACTCTGGAAACATCAGTTGGAACAAATAACAATCACTCTGAGAGACAAATTCACAGACTAAAAACCTAACACAAAGAATTAGGAACTCAGGAAAGATACAATTGGATAGAAAATACCATAAAAACCCAAATACAACTCATACCAAACTTAAACTGAAAAAATAGCTAACAACAAATACCACAAAATTAGTAAAAATGAGAAACCACTTAATCAGTGCGAAAGATACACAGGAAAGAAGAAAACATTTAACGAAAATTAGTAAACAAATTAAAGATAGCATAAGAAAGGATAGAAAACAAAACAGAATGGAAATTATAGAAAGTTTATAAGTGAAACGGGTGGAGACAAACAAACATACATAGAATTAAAGAATTCAATGGATTGGATCGTTAAAATGTTAAATGACAGAGGAAAATTGAATCATCGCAGACCAAACATATTGGGACGTGTTATTACAAGAAACTGTACGAAAGTAACACAACAGAAGGTGAAATTGATTTAGCGGATACCTCAAACATTCCTGACATTCCTCAAGCTGAGGTTAAGAAAGCTATAGATGCACAAGGCGTAGATAAAACACCAGGTCCCTATGACATTAGCAACGAAATCTCATAGCAAACAAAGGAAGTCTTAGTACCTGTCCTTACAGACATGTTTAACAACATCATAAACACTGTTATAATTCCCAATCAATGGACAGACTCTAATATTAACCTGCTGTATAAGAATGATAAACATAAAATCGGAAATAATCGCCCCATCAGTATTATCTATGTCCAACATCTACAAAATCTTCGCTAAGATCATTTTAAAACGGATTGAAAGAACACCAACCCATCGAGCAAGCGGGATTTCGTAAGGACTACAAAAACAAAATTCAAATTAGAAAAAGGCGTTAGACAAGGAGACCCCCTATACCCAAAATTATTCTCTTCTATGCTGGAGTCAATTTTCAGACAACTCGATTGGGAAAATCTCGGAATCAATATAGACGGCACATCACTGACACATTTAAGATTCAATGATGACATAGTGCTATTCGCCAAAACATCTGAAGCCATCAATAAAATGATAGAAGACAGAGACAAAGAAATGGCAGGAGTGATGTGGCACAGAGTGGCTCTAGAAAGATCTGAATGGAAAAGGTTGAAGGAAGCCTATTAGGTTAAGTTGGTCTGAATACAGGCTATTATTATCTATTATTATTATTACCTTATATAACATGGCTATGAACGTATTTTTTTATTGGATATCTTATAAGATTGCAATCGACTGAGCACTTGCGTTCGCACTTACAGCGGACTTTCAATGTGTCTGGCAAGATGTAAAAACCATTAAAACTGTCCGGCTATTGAGGTAACATTTTAATATAGGTCCCCAAGTAACATTTATAAAATTTAACTTTTATACTATAACGAAAGTATAATTATAATTTATTAAAGTTTAGGGGTGTCTGGCAGGGGATAGCAACTGTCATAAGTGTCCGGCAATGAATGATCCCGAAGAAAATATGAAAAAATTGAGCTTAATAATATAATGAATTTAAGAGACTATTTTATACACCTTTACTACCTTTTACATGCCCAAGTAACCACAACTCAAACTCTATAGTCGCTGGTCGTTCTTACCTGTATAAGGTACATGCACAGAAAAACTTTCAGCTTTTATTATAATAACGAAGATCTGGCCGTCGTGGGCTCTTGGGCTATAATGAGATGGTTTGGGTAGTGCGCCCGTCTATGTGTAGGTTATCGAATAAACGCGCGACAGACAAACCCCCAAGCAATGTCGCGCAGTGAATGCCAAGGGCGCCGCGAGGCACAACTCCCCACGACGAAAGCTATAAATACTGCTAATTATTGACAGTGCCCACATGCCAAGCGTTCTTTGAACTGTCAAATTATAGACGCACCACTGTTGACATTGACAAATTCCTGATTTAGGGCTAGGCCGCACTACGGCTAAACCGCCGTGGATTTTAATCGGGTGATTTGTGAGTCAGTGAAACTAATACAAACGGCCTCACGCATCTCGAGCGGTTTCGCGGTATACCGGCTAACCGCTCGTAGGAAAAAACCGTTGTGCGTCCTTAGCGTTATGCCCGGGCAGCCGACAAATTGATGTTTACTCAGGGCATTGTTTGATCTGTGCGACAACAGTTCATTTTTCTGACAAGTGTTTATTGACATTTGTGGCCCTATCTGAGAGGTTCTCATAGGTTCTCTTAGATTGATTCTGAGAAGTATTGAAACCTATTTTTAACTGACTTCAAAGCAAACAAAACGGGAGAAGGTCTTTTTTGACATGATTGACCTCATTTTAGGCGTTGATTTAAGGTTTACTGGGAAAAGGTTTCCTAAAACAAATGGTCGAATTAGTGTTCTTAAAGGACAGCTGGAAAATGTGCAGTGTTGAACTTTCAAAAGTAGTTGACTCATTGTAGAAGCAAACATTTTAGAACTGGTTATGTACCGAGTTAAAAATTCGAAGTAGAAGAATAAACACTGACGTAATGTCTTGTCGGCACTCAGACAAGAATGTTAGTTTTTAACCGACTTCTTCAAAACGTATGTTCACCGATTTCTCCGCTAATTGTGGACCGATTTTTAAAATATATTTTTATTCGTAAGCTTATTCTCCTGAGGTCCTCTATTGTCACCAAGTCAGAATCTGATGATGGGATCTCACGAAAATCGAGGGAAACCCTCAAATTTTATAGGTACATACAATGTCTTTCATAAACTTTTTAACGCAACTCAGATATTTGTGCCTGGTAATCATCATCTCATGTTGCTGAGTTGATGATGGAAGGTATAACTTAGGATCTGATGACGGGATCCCATGAAAAATGTTCGTTCAGCGATAGTTTCGCCAATTGTCAACCGATTTCGATGATTCTTTTTTCGTTTGGAAGAGTGTTTTTTCGGGCTGGTCCCATTTCAATTTGGTGAAGAATTTCGGAGGTAGACAACGGAACTCTTCAATAAATGATAGCAAATGGTTTGGGATTTCTGAAATCGCATGTCTGTTTATTGTTTACACCAGATCATAACATAACATTACGCCGGTACGCTGTGAATGGGTACACAGGTACAACTAAAATTAAGTAAAAAATAAAAAAAACTTTTTTCGTAGGTTTAATTTTTTGTTAAAAAGTTTTTATTTTATACTTTTTTGTGGCTATAATCTACTAATTAATTCATACTTCAATTTTTATTACTTTTAAAATGGCTACCTTTCTTAGTTTAGCTATTAACTGTCATATTTTATATGTTTTTTGGGGACCGAGTCACCCGCGTCCGTAGGAGAATACCCATTGCTAGTCCCTACACGTGGTCCCCGGGTGGTGCTAATCAGGTGACACTAACTGGTGGTAGGTTTCGGCCGATGGCTTGCGACCACCCACTGGCCAAAGACGTACCGCCAAGCGGCCTAGCCGCATTCCGGTACGATGCTCAGTGTACCCAATTCAGAGGAGTTGGGTCGAAATAGTTGTTCCAATGCAGGAAGACCGACCAGGCTCGCGTTGATATCGGGAGACTAGTTGCGGAGGGTAGCGGGATCCGAGGCACGGTGTGCCTCTAGACGACCGCAGATAGTTGGGGGCCCGAGTAGTGTACTAGCCATACATGAAAGGCTGCCCCGCCAACTGTCGAAAAATCCCGGAATGCACCGTCGTGCTGGTTGGCGGCCAGACGAGAGGGCCCGATGGACATTTCCGGGGGGCCTCGGGCGTCCCCGCAGTCTCCAGACTAGTCCCCCAATGATGTCGTCCTGTCAGAGTGTGCCTGAGGGTCAACAGAATGGAACCTAATTTCACTTCCTTCTCCTCTACCTTACTCACTCAAAACATTATGACCAGGAACAATAAGAGAAAAGCTGTACAGCGGCAACACTCCCTCTCACACAATCCATCACCACCTAGAGACTGAGAAACCGGTGCTCTTGTTCCTGTCGGAGACGCAGATCGGATGTCCGTCAGAATGTCGTATCTTTTTTTTGACTACCGTATAATTGATCCCATACTCATAATTAGGCTCATTTGAATCTTTCTGATGAGATAGTGCTCACATCGTTGTTACCAACTGCAATGTATAGTTCCATTGCTGCTGGTAACAACGATCTGATGATAGAAACCTTAAAGGTGAGTTGTGGCTCTCTTAGTTGCCTACTCCTATACCCATCGTGTTTGGACTCGTATAGATTGTACGGGGCGGTACTATTCTTTGTAGCTGGTAACAACGATCTGATGATAGAAACCATAAAGGTGAGTTGTGGCTCTCTTAGTTGCCTACTCCTACACCCATCGTGTTTGGGCTCATTTGCATCTTTCTGATGAGCACTATCCATTGCAGCTGGTAACAACGATCTGATGATAGAAACCATAAAACTGAGCAGTGACTCACTTAGTTGATTACTCTTATATTTATGGTGTTTGGCCTCATAAGAATTGTTCGGGGCGGTATTGTTCATTATAGCTGATTACAACGAGTTGCTGATGGAAACCATAAAGGTGAGTAGTGGCTCTCTTAGTTGCTTACTCTCTTTAAACTGTTCATTGTACCTGGTTATAACGATCTGATGATGGAAACCATAAAAGTGATTTCCTAGTTAAATACTCTTACATCGTGTTTGGGCTCATTTGAATTTTCCTAACAAGTACTATTTGTTTTAGCTGGTAACAATGTTCTCATGATGGGGAGACCAGAAACGCCTAAAGGATAGTTTTATAGTAGGATCTTTTGGTTGGTTCCTTATACACATCGTGTTTGAGCTCATTCCAAAGGTACGGTACGGATGCATGATATTGACTATAAAATTGTATGTTGAAATAGGTCCCATAGTAATAAAATAGTCAATTTAAACTGTTATACTAACTGCTCACAACTTCGCTCACGTTAAAAGTATTTTCATGGGTTTAAATTTTTATAGCACGGATCCCATTTTTTTTTTTTTTCGAAAACATGTTACTCCTTGTAATATCAGTTATCTGCTAGTGAAAGTTCCGCCAACATTGATCGAGCCGCTTCGAAGGTACCGCATAAAACGATGATTTTAGGCAAACGGACACAAGTTATACAAATTAAGATATTGTCTTAAAAATCGTATACATTACCTATATTTATGTTTATATGTATTTAGTAAAAAGCTAAATTATTGGGATAACAAACAACTCCAATTTTATTTATTTGTGTTGGTTATATGACATACTATATCACAGTATTTTTGTCACTTTTAATGGTCTAACTTTCCGGTCTCTATCATCAGATTCTCGTTCCCAACAACAATGAATAGTGCCCGTCAAAAGGATTCAAATGAGCCCAAGTACGATGGTTATAATATAAACCAACTAAGAGTTCCACTATCCACCTTTCTGGTCTCTATCGAAGAGTTCACGAAAAGTTGCCAAGAAATAAATATTTCAACTGCATTTCTTATACACAAGGTTTTAGCCATTAAGATTCACGGTTGACCTTATGTTACAGTATGGCTGCGCGAAAAAATGATCGTTTCAGAAATTGTTGCAAATTCTACGCTCTACAATTTTGATCGTAGGTCTTAACATCATTGGAGCAAAAGAAACGAGATAATCGCAAAAAACCGAGTTTTGTGACATTTGACCTTCAACAACTTACGACGCAGAAACGAGATTTTATGAGACTTTTGACACAATATTTAATTTGTGCTTGATTTTAACGGCATCATCATCATATCAGCCGAAAGACGTCCACTGCTGGATATAGGCCTTCCCAAAGCGTCGCCACAACGACTGGTCCTGCGCGTCTCGCACCCTTCACCTGGTCATGAGTCCACCTTGAGGGAGGTCTTCCAACGTTGCGTCTTTCGGTTCGCGGTCGCCACTCCTGAACTTTTCGCCCCTATCAACTATCTGTTCTGCGAGCAATGTACCCTGCCCACTGTCACTTTAGTTTGGCGATCCTTCGGGCTATGCCGGTAACCTTGATTCTCTTGCGGAAATCATCATGCCTGATTCGATCACGCAAAGAAAATCCAAGAATTGCCCTCTCCATTGCCCTTTGAGTGACTTTCAGCCTTCTGATGAGGCCCATTGTGAGCGGCCAGGCTTCATTTCCATATTTTATCACCGGCAACACGTACTGGTCATATACTTTCGTCTTGGGACACTGTGGTATAATAGTGGATTATAATAATGGCGAGGGTACGGAACCCTTCATGCGTGAGTCCGACTCGCACTTGGCCGGTTTTTTTTTTCGAATTTATATGGGACCACGTTCGAGGTATTATACCCTTTCCAATGAAAAAAGAATGATCAAAATATGACAACTCCGTAAAAAGTTATGCGTGTTCATACATAAAAAAAATTCTCGCAGTCGCTACTTTGTAGTGTTTTGTTTTTTGGAAGTCGGTTGTTTTTTTTTTTGTAAAAAAGTTTTAATTTTTCCCTTTTTGTTGTGGTACCTGTGTACTCATTCACAGAGTACCGGCGTTATGTTATATTATGAACTGGTGTAAACAATAAAAAGACATGCGATTTCAGAAATCCAGATCCATTATTTATTGAAGAGTTCCGTTGCTTACCTCCGAAGTTCAATTGAGTTCGCCGCATATCACCCTCAATCGTAGAATCCAACCTCTGAAAACCTAAAAAAAAAACAACCTATTCTTAGATAGGACCTAAAGGATCTCGCAAAATGCCATCTTGCCCACATCACATTTTAGTCTTACCCCGTCACTGAGTGTGTTGTACAATAATTGTCTACTCAGCACACTCAAAACATTGTTTAAAAGTAGTTGCAAGTTAGCTGCCTGCTTACCCAATAGCTTTGTCTGTACCTTCATAGTAAGAATTCAGTAAAGTGCCCGTACAAGAAAGGTTTTTAGAAAAATATGTTTCAACACACCTACCTATGTGAAATAGCTCCGCAGCGCGTCCATAGTTCCGGACAGACAAACCGGTATATTTTTATGTAAAGAAGATAGAATTTGTTTGCCGAAGGCTATGCAGTTTCCATATATAATTAATGTTTCACTTCGCTTCTTAGTCAATACGTTACTGTCATCCCGAGCAAGATGATCGGTCTAATATTGTTATGTGTGCTTACGTGTCTATGCGCAGTCTGGGCATGGATGGAACACGTGAAGGGTGGGCATCACAAACTGCCCCCCATGTACCGGGGACTCTTGCCCATTGTCGGACATGTACATTTGCTGATTGGGGATGGTTTGAGTGAGTTTTTTTAATTAAATATTTAAGACACCTTTGTGTTTATCCGTTGCATGGTTTGGAATATTTATATTTTGTGCGAAACTTTAAATAATAATTTCAACGACATCTTTGTCCCGGCTCGGTGGCTCCAGGTCTTGAGGTTATAGGTACAAGTATTTGTAGTAGGTAGGTTTGTATAGGTTGTAAATTCGATGGAATCCACAACCCTATGTTCAGTAGCCAGTAGCAAATCCATCATGCTGCCGCTCCAGCGTGCTGTTGACTTTCGCCAATAGGGATCACTCAGCCATAACAAAAAAAAAACTCAGGAAAAGTCGAGGCATTAGCATAATGGTCAAAATGAGAGTGTTCCTGAAACTGTTTTTTTTTTTCTCCTTCCGAGACTGCAATGCATGATATTGTGAGCATGTGAGCCAATTTTCCCGAACCAATAGTATTTATTTTAACGTTACAAATTACTTTGTATAAGTACTACCGGGTATCTTCTATCTATCAGGTATCTTTTAAGTCCTTTCTGTCAATATTTTCCAAGATATGAGCTATTTCCTTATTTTCTTTCTTCCTGCTTCTAGAAAGCTCGTTCTAATATTCCTCATCAGCCTATAACAGTCCACTGCTGGACATAGGCCTCTCCTAGTGCACGCCATTTGGCTTTATTTCCGGCAACTCACATCCGGCTGCTACCAGGCACCCTACGAAGATCATCGCTCTAATATTAGCACCACAGTTTTTCGTTTATTATTGATTTTGTAATCAGGCGATAAGAATCATTGAGAAGGCCGAGCTCAAGTTTACCTATGGTTCCACCCACCGTAGCATAAGTTGGAAGTGGTGGAAAGCCACAAAGCTACTCTCAGCCCAGCATGTCATGCCCTACAATTCCTGAAATTATATGGTCTACAATGAAGTCCATGTATCTTTTGTTGATATTAACCCTCATCCGTGTGTCACTGCGGGGTGCCAACTGAAAACTAGCGCTGTACCTATTTGACGCCCAGCAAACGCTGAATTTCTAACACTTTATTATTCTGTAATATTCTTCTATTTATTTATTTTTGTAGTTGTTTGGTAGTGTCTGTGTTGAATTAATACTTGTAAAATATTCTATTATTTCTATTAATACCAAAATTCAAGCTTCGACCAGGCTATAGACAAGGTGCCATTATATCACCGAATGCTATTGTCAAAATACCAAAATATAAGGGATTGTGACGTGTTTATTTAAATTATTTCTTTGAATTTTTCCTTTTTTTCCGAACACTTTTATCCTGCTCATATTTTACATCGTTCTTACATGTATGTATAATAGAGAATATGCTTGAAAAAAATGTATGATCTGTACAGTTTATCTAAAAATATACAAAAATATAACAACACACACACTCACTAACAGTGAAAATAGAATCAAAATTGCTCGAAAATCAAACGAGACATGATTATTTTAAACAAATATTATATCTGTCCCTCTCGCGAAAAGGCTGTTTTCTATGGCAACTGTATGGGCGTGATGGACTTTGACGTCAAAGCTCATATCGGATTTCTCTTTCCAATTGTAATCTTTGATGTTGTATAACTTCATCGCTGACGAAGGTAGGTATTTAAAAAATAATTTCATGATTGTTTACTAGAGCTAATTAGCATTTCATTTGGCAAATAAAAAAATCGCATGCACGTTCCCTATTTCAACATGATGTAAACAAAACTTTGTAACAATTTATTATTTTAAAAAAAGTGTCCGTGGAATTTCTGGCACGTTCTTCTCCATAGAGATCTACGCGTTAGAACGTGCAAATAGCTTCATCTTTTTTGACAATTCAAAAGTGCCTGTAAATTCAATCAAATTCTAAAACTTTGAGTTTTGAGTTTGAGTTTCACATTTCGACAGCGTTTATTAATCTCATACATTTTTGACGTTTTGTCAATCACCTTCGCCACGCTGCCTCTGACAGAATGTCACGCGTGAGCCTCAGAGCTGTTAGATTTTAATAACAAAATCAGTCTAACGGGACTGTGAAAACATGTTTTTTTTTTGGCAGGTTTATGGCGCACTGCAAAAAATATAGCCGTCGAAGCCATGAAACACGGAGGTGTCGTCACCGTGATACTTGGATACAGGGTTTACTATGGCAAGTTTCATTATCACCTTTATTGGACATAATACATGGTGAAGGAAAAAAGTACTTACGTAATATCTACAAGCTAGACTAAGACAGTGAAATTACGTGTTTACGCACCTCAACCAAAAAATGATGATACAAAGTGTATTAGTACTTGTATGAGAAATTGTACACAGTCTTAAGTCATAATCCACATTACATACCTACCTTTAGTTAGGGCCGTTATTTCTAGAACTTGGATCGGATAAAATGCGCAAACCGCACACTGCATGCGATTAAAAACGCAAGGGAAGGCGTAGATGTGCGGCGGCGCTTCGATGTACCCCGGTCCGTTGTGGCAGGATTGTTCATTTTCATTCACATACATATCAAAAGTCAGCTTAGCATTCATCTAGAGTCAATACAAAATAGGCTAAGAATACACACTTTTAAAATCAAAATTTCCACAGTCCCCTAAAACGCCACCTGTCATTCTCCGAGACCACCATTATCACCAGTGAAAAGGTGCCTTCGGAAATCAGAATAGGGAATATGCATGAAAAAAAAACACTTATTACCTATACAGTTTATATAAAATATAATACTTATAGTGAAAATAGAAACAATATTGCTCGAAAAACGAGATACAATTATTTTAAACAAATATCTGTCCCTCTCGCGAAAACGCAGCTGTATAGGCGTTATGGACTTTGACATCAAAGTTCGTATCAGACTTCTCTTTCTAATGTAATCTTTGAAGCTTTATAACTTCATCGCTGATGAAGGTATTAAAAATAAATTCATGATTGTTAACTAATAAGTATTTCTATTTGCAAATAAAAAAATCGCATGAATATTCCCTATTCACCACATAACCTTATTAGCATAAATAATGTAAACAAGCGGTGGAGCGGGTTTTTCGACTCATAAATAGTTGAAATGTCAAAAGGGGTACTTAATAAAAGTCAAAAAATATTTTAGATAGATAATTCTACTACTACCACTACTACTGCCGCTGCGGCTGCTGAGAACCTCAAGCGGCGGAAATGTAATAACCTTGTTGGCAGTTTATATTTTTGAGCCGTTTGGGGTTGAAACTCTTGGCCCGTGGGGTCCGAGTGCTCATGCCTTATTTAAAGATCTTTCTAAACGCTTAGTTAACACTTCGCGTGACCCAAGGGCTGGCTTTTACCTCGGACAGAGGATAAGCATTGCCATACAACGTGGCAATGCCGCCAGTCTTTTGGGCTCACTTCCAGTGGAAAGCGATGCGGACGAATTTTTTGATACCTTATTTTAGTTAGGATTTTTTATTATAAGTGTATATATTTAGTATAGTTTAATTGAATAAAGAAAAGAATGATCAAAAAAAAAAAGCTATTACCTACGTAGTTAGGAACATCCGTAACACCTATGGTCATAAATGGTCTATCTTAGTAGGTATACTGACAATAATTATGTTATCATTATGACTATGATCTTCGTAACCAAAATTAACAATTATAGTTTGTTCTTAACAAAGTGGTAATAGCGCCCACCAACACTATCTGCGTACAAGCTCTACTAATCACCTAAATTGTCAATTTTATCACCGTAGGTACGATTAGGCCTTTAAAAACTTTCATTATTTTTGTCCCAGTTATAACGGATCCAGAGGATGCCCTGACAGCTGCGAACGCATGTCTACAGAAACATTTCGCGTACGATTATGCCAAAGCCTGGCTGGGAGAAGGATTGATCACGTCTTCAGGTTAGTTAGTAGACGCACAGCAAAGAAGTGGAACTCTACTTGCGTCTGAGTTTCCGAACCCATTCAAACCACTCTAATCTCTTCAATGTTAGAGTGAACGCCGCGTCTTCTAAGTACGCTCACTCCATCGTCGACTTCGTCTTTGTCACCTCTAATCTAGACCAGAGTAAAGAGCAAAGCCATCTCAAGTAAAAAAAAAAAGTTAAATCAGATGACAAGAAGTACCTAACTATTAGGTACTTGAACTTATTACCATACCATACACTCCTAAACCATTTCAGCCGGTCGATTCTGTAAACATGTCGAAGTGAAGGCTTGGGTGAGGTGATCACGAAGTGAGCTGTCAATCCAAGTAATCAAGGTGGAATGACGGCTCACTTCGCGATCACTTCACCCAAGCCTTAACTTCGACATGTTTATAGAATCGACCGGCAGTTTTCTATAGAATCTCTTTTCTTTCACTTTACGCTCTACAACAAAGTTTGAATGCAATACAGTGCTCCGTTAACGTTCGTCACGTGTCAATTTGTATTTTCTTGTTGCTTTGCCCAATACGCTACACATCACCAGTCGGTCTATTCTGTAAAATGTAACGATGAAAACGGGTAGAATGAACTTGAAGTGAACCTCGATTGGATGGATGGGCAGCTCACTTCGTGATCATTTCACTTTGATTTTCAGAGGGTATTTTACAGAAAGCACTAAATGTAGCGCCTATTTAAAAATCTTAATACTTCGACCAGGTGAAGTTTGGAAGCGCCACCGCAAGTTGCTGACTCCTGCGTTCAGCCTGCCAGTAATGCTGAACTTCCTGGAAGTCTTCAACAGTCAATCGAAGAAATTGGTCGATAGTTTGAAAGTGCACGTCGCCAACGGACCATTTGATCATACTGTCTATTTGAGGAGCATTACTTTGGAGACATTTTGTTGTAAGTAAGATATTTTATTCTTTACTAGCTTTGCGCGCGTCTTCGTACGCGTATATCCCGTTTCTCCCGTTCCCGTAGGAATTTCAGGTAGCCCTCTCTTCGTGCTTCCCTACACTCCCCATGGACCTACACGCCAAATTTGTCTCAGCTGTGCGTTGTCTGTCGGTTACTCAATCAGTCAGTCACGGATGAATTTGATTTAATGATTAAAAAAGTAAAGAAGTTTTTTCCCATTTTATGGAAGTCCCTTCCATAAAGTCAGTTGCCGTCAAAAAGCCATGCACTCCTCCAGCAAGTGCTCTACCCTCTTTTCTTAAGAATTAATATAAATGACTAGTTGACCCGCGTAACTTTATCTGCTCCGCTCCTATTGGTTTTAGCGTGATGATATATAGCCTATAGCCTTCCTCGATAAATGGGCTATCTAACACTGAAATATTTTTTCAAATTGGACCAGTAGTTCCTGAGATTAGCGCGTTCAAGCAAACAAACAAACTCTTCAGCTTTATATATTAGTATAGATAGATATATAAGTACAGATAATAAAAAGGGTCGAACCAGTGCGATACTCTCTGGCAGTCAGACTAGCATTTTACGCTAGCTAATCTTTCAATAAGCTTGCCTGTTGGTCTGGCTGCGTTGTTCCCATATGGCCCTCCATAATGAGGTCCTCTGTCGAGAAATTCTCAAGAAGCCGCCAAGAGTTAAGAAGTGGGTATGGTGTGACACCCGCGTGCTTCGGATAGCACCTGCGCCTGATCTCTACCCGGTCCCGGTGGATGACGTCCCATCAACCTATGAAATAACAGCTTATTCTTACTCTTACATTGGTTGTGCAAAACAGTGGAGAGTGCAACAACTTGTGTTAGCGCATACCTTATATTGGGCTTATTGCACTATAAATTAAGTTTCGTTGAGAATGACAGCTGTAACAATAGGGAATATGCATGCGATTTTTTTATTTGCAAAATGAAATACTTACTTATTAACACTTATAAACAATTATGAAATTGTTTTTTAAATACCTTCATCAGCGATGAAGTTATAAAGCTTCAAAGTTTACAATTAGAAAGAGAAGTCCGATATGAATTGTGACGTCAAAGTTCTAGGCGCCTTTACAGCTGCCATAGAAAACAGCGTTTTCGCGAGAGGGACAGATAGAAATAATTATATCTCGTTTGTTTTTCGAGCTATTTTGATTCTATTTTCACTGTTAGTATTATATTTGTATATATTTTTAGATAATCTGTATAGACAATAAATATTTTTTTCGTGCATATTCCCTATTAGCAAACAAATCGATTTTGAAGATTATAGCTCAGACTGACTCCAGAGAACTGTATAAAATATTAGTAGGTAGATATTATAATTGTCATTATGCTAAAGGCTTGCATTCAAATAAACCCAAATCGCACAAAATAATAAGATATAGAAGCTATAAAATTATTTATCAATTAATGTCCAGCTGAAGATCATTATGTTATTACTAGCTGACCCGCGCGGCTTCGCTCCCGTCAACTGGCTATTCTACCTACCGACCCTAACCTACCTACCTACTCTACCTACTTACCTATCCTACCTACCATAGCTACCCTACCTTACCTACCCTACCTACCTACCTACCCTACCTACCTACCTACCTACCCTACCTACCCTACTTACCCTACCTACCTATCCTACCTACCTACCCTACCTACCTACTCTTTTTTCTTTGTATTTTAATTCTTATTATGCTATTCCGGACGAAGACTAATCCAAAAACACAAAAACTATGAAAATCGGTCGAGCCGTTCTCGAGTTAGAAAAGTGTTCGAACAAAACAGACTTTGTTTTAAATATATTAAGAAGATTAAGAATTTTGCTATATTGTGAAGGATTCGACCTTTTTCTAGAAGACATTAGCGAGACAGAAATAAAACGCATTAACTGAAGGAAGACGGACAGTGGTGGCTTATTAAAAAAAAGGGTTCCGTTAGCAAACTTGGTACGGAACCCTAAAAATCGACTGGGTTCGCACGAATCAAAATCGTACGCGAAGGCTTAAATAATAGGGTCCCATTAGCAACTTTGGCGCGGAACCCTATAATTTGCCTTGGCTCGCAAATCGAACCGTTTTATACTTAGCACGAATTAAAAACTTAGTTGCGGGCAACCTGGGAGTCTTTAAGACAAAAGTGATTAGGTTGCTTCTAGGCAAACGTGCTCCATCTTCGACCGCATCATCGCTTACCATGAGGTGAGATAGTGATCAAACGTATGCCTATCTATTGTAAAAAAAAAACCACTCCGTATCATCTAACCAATGAGAACTAACGATGACACGATTTGACAGTTACTGTGAAATCGTGTTGTCATTCATTCTTAGTTCGGGTTCGGGACTAATCGTAAGTCTGTAGGTGATACGGAGTAGAATACGTCCGCAACTAAGCCCGAAACTACGGACTTCGGACTTAGAGAGTAGCCTCCCAAAATCGATCGCTCCCGTCATCGTGACCACCTTTGGTACGATACCTTATTATAAAAAACCAAACTACTAACCTAAACTAAACCTAAACCTAACTACTAACCAAAAAATGGACTCTGTCTGAAATATAAGATTTTTATTTATATTATTAGCCTTGTTTCGCAAATCGAACCGTTCGTTGCTTCGCTCTACGGAATCAATCGCGGAGGCCTAGCAGTAGGGTCCCGTCAGCACAGCACCTTTGGTACGGGACCCTACAGGCCTGCTCCGCAAGTCGAACCGTCCAGAACTTCGCAAAACTAAATCAGTTTAAGACTCTACGATAAATGCACTTTAAACGAAACCAGCACCAGAGATTTAACCAATTATGGTCCCTAACAGTTTAAGACCTTTCAGAGACCAAACCGAAATTCCTATCGAACACAACTGTGTTTAAAAATTGTGTGAGGTCATTCTCCAGCGGAAAATCTTAACACCGCAATTCAGAAAAACGCGTCATCAGTGCAACGCCGTCTATCGACCATGTAAACTGACAAAATATTTGGCAGCGGAAGACGTTAAATAAGAAGCCCGTATGTAACGATAAATAACGATAAGGTATTAAAATGTTTACTTTTATTTTGCTACGTCTACGTATTAAAAGTTTCACAAATAACTCAATCAAATGTGTTTTGGTGTAACATTCATGCTTTCATGCATTTTTGCGGTTCCTCAATAGATGGCGCTCTGACTAATCAGAATATAAAAGGAAGTTTCTTACTAAACTAAAAATTCAATATATTTTGATTTTGTGGATCGATTGTATCGATCAATAACGAAAAGATATAAAATGATCACTCTTATTTTGCCACGTATTAAAAGTTTCACAAATAACTCAACAATTTTGAATGCTTTCGTGCATTTTATTATTCTCAATAGATGGCGCTCTGACTCATCAGAATACATTAGGAAGTTTCTTCCTAAACTAAAAATTCAATATCTTTTGATTTTGTGGGTCGATTTTGATGAAATAAACGCTAAATGTTACTCGGGTTATCACTTAATATTTTTAAGTACTAAGATTTGCAATCTAATCTGTGGTTTAAGCGTGATGCTCCCACAAACGCAGATACAAAAAGACAAACAGACAAAAACAAAAATTGCATTTTTGTGTTTTATACCTTTTTCCTGAGTTTTCTGTGTAATTTTCATGCAAAAATATTCAATGTGTAGACACGGTTAGTCTACGATTTTATTATATGCATAGAAGACCACGTCTACGTATTAAAAGTTTCACAAATAACTCAATCAATGTGTTTTGGTGTAACATTCATGCTTTCATGCATTTTTTGATTCCTCAATAGATGGCGCTCTGACTAATCAGAATATAATAGGAAGTTTCTTACTAAACTAAAAATTCAATATATTTTGATTTTGTGGATCGATTGTATCGATCAATAACGAAAAGGTATAAAATGATCACTCTTATTTTGCCACGTATTAAAAGTTTCACAAATAACTCAACAATTTTGAATGCTTCCGTGCATTTTATTATTCTCAATAGATGGCGCTCTGACTCATCAGAATACATTAGGAAGTTTCTTCCTAAACTAAAAATTCAATATCTTTTGATTTTGTGGGTCGATTTTGATGAAATAAACGCTAAATGTTACTCGGGTTATCACTTAATATTTTTAAGTACTAAGATTTGCAATCTAATCTGTGGTTTAAGCGTGATGCTCCCACAAACGCAGATACAAAAAGACAAACAGACAAAAACAAAAATTGCATTTTTGTGTTTTATACCTTTTTCCTGAGTTTTCTGTGTAATTTTCATGCAAAAATATTCAATGTACAGACACGGTTAGTCTACGATTTTATTATATGCATAGAAGACCACGTCTACGTATTAAAAGTTTCACAAATAACTCAATCAATGTGTTTTGGTGTAACATTCATGCTTTCATGCATTTTTTGATTCCTCAATAGATGGCGCTCTGACTAATCAGAATATAATAGGAAGTTTCTTACTAAACTAAAAATTCAATATTTTTTGATTTTGTGGATCGATTGTATCGATCAATAACGAAAAGGTATAAAATGATCACTCTTATTTTGCCACGTATTAAAAGTTTCACAAATAACTCAACAATTTTGAATGCTTTCGTGCATTTTATTTTTCTCAATAGATGGCGCTCTGACTCATCAGAATACATTAGGAAGTTTCTTCCTAAACTTAAAAATTCAATATCTTTTGATTTTGTGGGTCGATTTTGATGAAATAAACGCTAAATGTTACTCGGGTTATCACTTAATATTTTTAAGTATTTAGATTTGCAATCTAATCTGTGGTTTAAGCGTGATGCTCCCACAAACGCACAGACAAACAGACAAACAGACAAAAATTTCAAAAATTGCATTTTTGTGTTTTATACCTTTTTCCTGAGTTTTCTGTGTAATTTTCATGCAAAAATATTCAATGTACAGACACGGTTAGTCTACGATTTTATTATATGTATAGATAATGGCTGTTATTTAACATTTTATTACAGTGACTTCATTTGGAATAACTGGTTTCGAAGATACACATTTCATCCAAAAATACATGCATGCTGTAGACGAGATTTTGAGTATTGTCACTCAAAGGTTCCAGAAGTTTTGGCTGCAAAGTGACTCAATATTCAAATTGTGTGGTCTTCAGAAACGTCACGATGAACTTGCGAAGATTCTCAATGAAATGTCTGATAAGGTAACGAATACTCTTTATTTTTTTAATTTGTTTTGTCAGCCAAATGATGTGTTTTTTTAGAAAAGGTTTTATTTTGTGTTATTTTACTTAATTTATTCTATTCAAGGTAATACAGAGGAAGAAATTGGCAAGAAGTAATGGTGAATACACTTCAGGTTAGCACTTTATTTCAGTCTTACCTGACTTTTAGATACAAACGTATGAGGTGATCTCATAATCTCATACATAAAGGGACAACAGCTCACAGTGGTTTTCTTCATCGCAGGTACAAAATACAAGCCTTTCCTGGATCTCCTTCTGGAGTTATCAGAAGACAACGCGTTGACTGACAAGGAGATCAGAGAAGAGGTGGACACCGCCATTGTGGCGGGCTTCGACAAGTCATCGAACTTGTTGAGCTACATCATGATACTTCTGGGCACACATCCTGAAGTACAGGACAAGATATACCAAGAGTGAGTTCAACTGAATACTTGGGAGGTATCGTACTAAATCTACACTAATATTATAAAGAGAAAAGATTTGTTTGTTTGTTTGAAATGACTGGACTCCGAAACAACTGGACCGATTTGAAAAATTCTTTCAGCAATGGTTAGCTACATTATCAGGGAGTAACATAGGCTATATTTTATCCCCGTACTCCCACGGGAACGGGAACTACGTGGGTGAAACCGCGTGACGTCCACTGGTTATTAATAAATGGCCCACATCTATCCACGGCGGTCATTCGATACAAGGCTACTGAATGGAAAAAGCTGGACGTCAAACGTCGTGGGGGCTGAGAGGCATTTGACCAGCAGTACAACGATGTAGAATGAGTAACCAGCAGTAAGCGTGTGTACCTACCTACCTATACTTACTCGATTTTTATAGTGCAAAATGTTATTATATTGTTTTTGTCAGACATATCCCAGCAGCAGCGTGGAGTCAGGAAGACCGTAACTGCTTCGTGTCTCGACGAGCAAGTGGCACTTTCGGTTCAGGGTTAAAACTCTCCCCGTACGTGTTTTGACTTGCTTGAGAGACAGGGAAAAAGGAATTTACCTGTTTTGCACACACACTAGTGCACTACAATGAACTTTGCGTACTTGACTAGTCTCCATCCAGACTTAGTGAACGTTCTGCTTTCAGAATCAAGGAAGTACTCCCAACAGACAGAGACGTTGAGAGGGAAGATCTTCAGAAGCTGGTCTACACAGAGGCGGTGATCAAGGAGAGTCTACGGATCTTCACCACTGGACCCGTTACCCTGCGATACGTGGAGAGGGACGTCAGGCTGAGTAAACATACCCTTATTAGTTGATGAAACTACATTTGCGATGTGTTGTCAGTATTTAATAAAAAACCGGCCAAGTGCGAGTCGAACTCTCACTCGAAAATTACCGTACCATTAACCAAAAAAAAGCGTTTCTTGAATGGGGCCTCATTATTTTTTTAATATAAATACTTTTTTTTTTGTTATAATGGCAATAGAAATACACGCTCTGTAAAAATTTAATATATTATGTACCTGTAAAATTCATAAAAACTTTCGATGGTAGCCGCGAAAAACTAAACGCTTTCATTAATAATTGCGACAATGCAATTTCCTTAGCTTCCTCAAACCAGCAAGACATCGTATTTAAATATATCATCAGCCAGCTAGACGGAAAAGCCGAAATAGCTTGCTCGATAAAAGAGTTTGAGACATGGTCCTCACTCAGGGATTTCCTACAAAACCAATTCGGAGAGCGAAAACAATACGCTCATCTTCTAATAGAACTATAAGTTTGTAGACAAGGTGCCCAGGAAATTGTAAGGCAATTTTCACTCAGGGTTGAAACCTGCCTATCCTAGCTCCTCACAGAAATCGCCGTTACTAACCATAAGAAGAGCGAAATTTCTGGTAGGGTAGCCGCTATGGAGGACCTAACTCTTCACACTTTTACTATGGGCCTCACTCCTCGTATCGCTAATATAGTCAGATGTAGGGACCCTAAAAACCTTAATGATGCTATCAATTGTGCTCTATCTGAAGAGAAGTTGCAACAATATACTCATATAAATCTTTTGTAAAATTGTTTTGTTTTGAATCAGTGGTTCGTTTAATTTAGTTTTTATTCAGTAGTACGAAATTAAGAATCATCATGATTCGAGGTACTAGTAGATACCAAGGCTGGTCGGTATTTTAAACGGAAGAGGTGATACCTTCTTTTTATTTATTTTTTAATGTTAGAGGGGTCAGGTTATTTTCATCTTATCTATGCATCACCATCACATTTTTTCACCCACATCCATGCGAACGAAGTCACGAGCATAGCTAGTTGTACAGTAAAAAGCATGATTAAAATGAAAGCGACGTGCAAAAAATCAAAAAAAAAATGAAATCAGTTCTTAATAAATAGGAACGATTTTTAAAACGGACACGTATATAATAAAAAAAATGAGTTTAAAAAACTGTAACCCGACAACAGAAAAATAAAAGTGATCTGAAAAGTATGAAACAAGAAAATATTTCAGAAACAAATCAAGAGAGGTACAAGAATGGTGAAAGTAAAGCCGTGGTCGCATGCCTGTATATTGTGGAGGGCTCCACATGGGGCTTCTGGAACGCCCCCGGAACCGATTCAATAAAACAGCCTTTAAGCGATTAAATAGATTATTATATTGGGCAGGTGCTCTCAAGAAAAACTTTTACAGAACTGTCATCAAAACAAATCAATCATTATATGTCAATATTTAAACCTATTCTAAAATCCTAATTCTTCTAAAGCTTTTTAATTATTAATTGGACGGAGGTTGTCGGAGGGTGAGCCATCCAAGGAGGTTGTATCACATGAGCTACGCCCTCACGAATAGAAGATACTAGGAAAGTCCTCCTGTAATCTTATATTCCAAGCTTTGGAAGAGTTAAGCACCTACCTAACCCTAACCAGGAGTCCCTACCTCTGGAAGGAATCTTTGCTGACAGGGGGGCATATGCTTCTGGAGAAGCAGCTTCAGTCATGTGCTGCGATAAGCATTATTTTTAAAATTCTTACGCGCCATTTGCGCTGGATAATAACGCAGACATGCTGAAGCCCTGCTGCAGCAAAACCTTCCGAAAAGCCGCATCACATTGCCGGACGTAAACAAAATGATGTGAAAATTCACATCTATCCAGAAGGGATTGACTTCTCGAAAGCTACCCTAACTAGTCTACGCGGCAGCCAGACGGTTAAGAAGCGAAGGTCTATTCTGTCAAAGAATTAACTCCTAACATCGAACTCACTCCAGTAATCAAAATCTGTTAAAAAAAAATATGAATTGAAACTATTTGCCTCCATCGAACAGCTCAACCAATGGTGACAACTTGCCACCCCTTGCGAAGGCTATGCCCCGTATGCAAAGTTGGTATCACCGCCCATGGAGTCCTTCAATCGCGTTATAGTGAACGCTGAAACTAATCCAACCAAACCAATACAAATATAAAACTGGAATAACTTCAGCCTAGCTAAATATCGTTATTACTCGCGACCTTCTCTTCTCCACCCGGCAGCATCATCGAAGTAGTCTATCATCATCCGTATTCCAACATCACATGAAAAAGAAAAACCGATTAATAAACTATTCAACATACCCAAACTAAAATAATGTTTTGTTTACATAAAATGATTATAGTATTGACATTTGATTTGACATCATATTTTCCTACCATAGATCCGTTTTTTTTTTTTAAAGTCTAACGTAAAATGGTTTCAACCTATTCACATAGAATAGAATAGAATAGAATTTTATTCTGCAAATATGGGTAGTATACATAGTTGTTACAAATAATTAAATTAAGGGTCAGCCATATTTTACCATTCGGCATGCAGACATTTAGGTACCTACTTACATTATTTCTTAAACATACATTTGATGTCCATAACAATCAATGAGTAATCATTACCGTATTATTATTCAATATAAGTTAAAAATAGCCATTATTCAAATTACTAGTCAATATAAATTAAAAAAAATAAAAAATTAAAAAACATATATCAATATCATCAAATTATACAGATGTCAATCAAAAATTACCATTATATACTATAATTCAAAACAAATATTTTTCTCAGTTAGAAATTCAGCTACACTGTAGTACGTTTTATTACTCAAAAAATTACGTAGTCTTCTCTTAAACTGCAATGTATTTAGGTCTTTCCACCCACTTGGTAATTTATTGTAGATGATTGGGGCCATGCAATATACACTGTTGCGCATCAACGCGGTTCGACATGACACCTGACATAATTTGCTATTGTCACGCCTATTCCTTGGGAATACATCGGCTAGGCGTTCAAAACGACTTGGATTTTGCTTGACAAACATGGCTATTTCGAAGATATAAATACAAGGAAGTGTCAAGATGTTGTATTGCTTAAAATAGGGATTGCAACTGTCTGTAGTTGTAAGTTTAAACATTGATCGGAGACATCGCTTTTGAGCCTTAAATGCTATGTCTCTATCAGTTGAGTTTCCCCAGAAAATTATGCCGTAGCGTAGATAAGACTCAACTATGCCGTAGTAAGCCGTGACAAGTGCTTTGGTATTAACTATGGAGGATAATCTATATAGAACATGGACAATATCTCTGAATCTCCTGTTGTTAGGTTTACTTATCACATAATTTACTTCTGAAACCCGCCTAATAATTTTGTATGGACCTTTATACAACCTACAAAGTTTCGTGCTTCTACCTATATGTCGCCTAGGAGTATAAACCATTACCAATTGATTTACTACAAAATTCCTGACTTTCGCCTTCTTATCATAAATAGCTTTCTGTCGGACCTGCGCCTTTTTTATGTTATCTATGGCACAACGTGACAGCTGAGTTTTCAGACTATGACGTCCTATAAAATCTAATGATTGATTCTGTTCCCCAATATTTATCGTTAAATCTGTAAGAAACGATGGTTCCTTAGCATATAATAATACGTAAGGTGAAATCTTGGTGCTTGACTGCTTATCGGTTCCGGGGGCGTTCCAGAAGCCCCATGTGGGGGGCTCCACATGGGGCTTCTGGAACGCCCCCGGAACCGATTCAATAAAACAGCCTTTAAGCGATTAAATAGATTATTATATTGGGCAGGTGCTCTCAAGAAAAACTTTTACAGAACTGTCATCAAAACAAATCAATCATTATATGTCAATATTTAAACCTATTCTAAAATCCTAATTCTTCTAAAGCTTTTAATTATTAATTTGACGGAGGTTCCCGGAGGGTGAGCCATCCAAGGAGGATGTATCACAATATCATCTGGGTGCCTGGCACAGCTATAAAACTATTAAGGCATGCGACCACGGCTTTACTTTCACCATTCTTGTACCTCTCTTGATTTGTTTCTGAAATAGATACTAGAGAATGCCTTGTTGCATAAAGTCCGCTTATGTAGGTACCTGTTTAATACATAGTTTAAAAATATACTGTGCCTGTTTTCCCCCTAAATATAAGTAGTGGTTTATGTACACCAGTCATATCTTAGTTCCAGCTAGCTCGTTATGGTTGCGGCATTTGTTCGAAAGAGTCACCGCGGCCCTAGAACGCAAAGGGCATTAGGGTTTTAGTCAGTAGGTAAGTCTAACACTCGAGCGTATGGAGTCAAAAAAAAACTAGCTAGCTATGTCTATTGTCTAAGTCCTATGTATCTACCTAAAGGAAACGGCCTGGATTGACGCGTTTTTCCGTTTACGTTATTAAACAACAAGCTATGGTCGACACCAGAGAGCCAATTCTACTAACGTTCGCATTCGCATCTCATTCGCAATCTGTCAAAAAAGCCTTAAATGTCATACATTTTTGACAGATTGCGACTGACTTGCGAATGTGAATGAATTTTGAAAATTAGTAGAATAATTGACCCTCAGATGCAATGACTGTCAATGACCCATTTATTTATTGACATACCTAGTACCGAAAACAGAAATAATGTCAAAAAGCTGTCCTGATTCAACATCTAATCGTGATCATTAACTTCTAGTAATAAAAAACCGGCCAAGTGCGAGTCGGACTCGCACATGTAGGGTTCCGTACCCTCGCCATTATTATAATCCACTAATATACCACAGTGTCCCAAGACGAAAGTCTATGCCAAAAAGCCTATGTTCGTCCTCTACCAAAAGTTTCCAATCCCACACTTCCAACCCACTTCCGCCCAATTTTTATACTTCCATTCCTATCCAAAGTGCTCGAGGCCTACGTGCACAAACAGCTCTCATAAGCCCTCTACAATCTGGGTTCAGGCCCGGGCACAGTACCGTTTCCGCTCTCCTTAAAGTGACTGGCGATATAAGGGCAAGACTGGAAGACACCAAGGTAACTGTACTAGTGTTGGTCGATTTCTCAAATGCCTTCAATACCGTTAGTCACGACATCCTGTTAGCGATTCTCTCCTATGTTATGGTCTCTCCCGAGGCACTGTAGTGGTTTATCTCTTATCTTCAGGGACGTCAGCAGTCGGTTCGCGTTGGGGATTCCTCATCTTGCTGGCGTGATTTAGAAACTGGCGTTCCTCAAGGTGGCATTCTTTCTCCTTTTTTGTTTTCTATTTTTATTAATCTTATAACTTCTGAACTTCAATGTGCGTATCATCTGTATGCAGATGACCTGCGGTTGTCCTATCAAGGGAGGGTCGACGAATTACCTGACGCCATTAACAAATTAAACAGAGACTTGATAGCCATAAAAACATGATCGGATAGATTTGGTGTTGCTGTAAACCCTGATAAGTGTCAGGCGATCATCATAGGGAGTTCTCGAAGCATCGCCAAAGTGGATGAAACAGCTTTGCCATATGTCCTGTTCGATGGTACGATTGTCCCATTTAGCACTGATGTGAAGGATCTAGGTTTGCGCATTGATAGTACCTTAAACTGGCGTACTCAAGTCGCTAGTGTTAGTCAGAAGGTTACGGGAACGTTGCGAGCCCTGTATCGTTTCAAAAACTTTTTACCATCAAACACGAAGACAATGCTTGTACAGGCCTTAATTTTTCCTATCATCGATTATGGCGATGTGTGCTACTATGACCTGAATGCAGATCTCCTCAACAAACTCGACCGTCTTATGAATTACTGTATTCGATTTGTTTTCAATCTGCGTAAATACGATCATGTCTCTGCGCATCGGTCGCTTTTAAAGTGGTTGCCCATACGCGAGCGCAGAGAGCTAAGGGCTCTTACTACCTTGTTTTCATTTCTTATCTCTCCCAACTCTCCCAGTTATCTAGCCCCTCACTTTCAATACATTTGCGCCAGCCACAATCTAAATCTACGCTCATCAAACAACCGTCTCCTTCAATGTCCCACTCACCGTACTGACTTTATTCACTGTTCTTTCTTCGTACAGTCTATTTCTCTATGGAATGCGCTCCCCCAGGAGATCAGGATGGCCACCAACCGATTAACCTTTAAAGTTGAAGTTCGCGAACACATTCGTAAGATGTTGGCTGTTGTATCATCACAACGCTAATATTTTCCAATTACCTATTCGTATTATAAGTAATTGTTTATGTCAATCCTACAAAGCCAGCTGAGCCCAAAAATAGATAACTATCAGCCAGTAGAACAAGCAGGGTTTCGCTCCGGATATTCTACAACGGATCATATACAAGTCCTACAGCAAGTAAATGTTCATAATGGTACTACAACACATTTTTGACAATCTTAACTGGCAGTCGGAAGGGATTATAATTAACAAAGCTCGACTTACATACCTCAGATTCGCGGACGACATTGTCTTATTTGCTGAAACAAGCAAAGGATTAGAAAGAATGATAAGCAGTTTGAATGAAGAAAGTGAAAAAGTTGGCCTCAAAATGAACGAAAATAAAACTAAAATAGTGACTAACAGCTACGCTAACGCCATATACTTGAACGGGAAGCCGCTTGAATATGTGAGCGATTACATATACCTGGGAAAGCAACTATCATTCGATGACAAAAATGAAGAACTAGAGGTCGAGCGGCGTATCAACATGAGCTGGAAAAAGTTTTGGTCCCTGAAAGAAATCTTGAAAGGGGAATTCCTCCTTTACCTAAAGAAAATTGTCTTGGACACCTGTGTCTTACCTACTCTTACATACGGATGCCAAACGTGGACTTACAACACAAAAATAAAAACTAAACTAGTAACGTGTCAAAAAGCAATGGAAAGGAGCGTACTAAAAATAAGAAGAATACAAAAAGTGAAAAGCGAAAAAATTAGAAAAAAAACTAAAGTTATTGATGCCTTACAATATGCCCTAAAACAGAAGTGGCAGTGGGCAGAACATATAGCAAGACGCACAGACAAAAGATGGACATTACAGACAACTATATGGAAAGGACCAACAGGAAAAAGAAGAAGAGGGCGCCCTAGAAAAAGGTGGATAGAAGATATAAAAGCGATAGCAGGAAGCGATTGGAGAAATAAAGTCATGGACAGAGAGGTTTGGAAGAAGCTGGAGGAGGCCTTTACCCGAGAAGGGGTTCCGATCAATGGTACTGAAGAAAGTAACGACAGCGAGTAAGAGAAAATAAAAGAAACTTATACAACATTAAAAAAACTAATGTTGTAACTAATGTTAATATATATTAAAACGCATGTAAATTAACAGGCTTTATTATTATTATTTATTAATTAAGTATTTCGTTTACATATTTATCTTGTTAATTTGAGTATTTATTATATATTAATAGTGCATGTATACTTTGTGTATGTATGTTATTGTTCATTTTAATTGTATTTGAATAATTTCAATCGCTTTCATTCTTCATATTGCACCTACCACTATTCTCTGTATCACCCAAAGGTTGACTGGTAGAGAATGCCTATGGCATTAAGTCCGCCTATGTACATTTGTGTGCTGAAGTGTTAAATAAATAAAAATGACCAGTAGGTACGGGTTGCCAGTGATGACATATGGAACTGAAACGTGGTCGCTCACAATAGGCCTTATCAGTAGGATCAAAGTCACTCAAAGAGCAATGGAGAGGGCAATGCTTGGAGTTTCCTTGCGTGATCGAATCGAAGGTGGATAGTGGAACTCTTAATTGGTTTATAGTATAACCATCGTACTTGGGCTCATTTGAATCCGACGATGGAGACAAGCGAGACTCTGATGATGGAGACAAGAGAGTTAGACCATTAAAACTGACAAAAATACTGTAAAAAAGTCTGTCATATTACCAACACAAATAAATAAAATTGGAGTTGTTTGTAATCCCAATGAAACAGCTTTTTAATAAATACATATGAAAATAAATATAGGTAATGTAAACGATTTTTATGACAAAATCACAATTTGTAAAACTTTTGTGTCTGTTTTCCTAAAATCATTGTTTTATGCAGTATCTTCGAAACGGCTTAATCAATGTAGGTGGAAGTTTCACTAGCAGATAACTGATATTATAAGGAGTAACTTATTTTCGAAAAAGAATAAGGGATCCGTGCTATAAAAAATTAAGCCCATGAAAATACTTTTAACGTGAGCGAAGTTGCGGGCAGTTAGTATTACAGTTTAAATAGATTTAAGTCTTTTATTACTATGAGACCCACTTCAACATACAATTTTTTTATGGTCAATATCATGCAATTATTTATTATCCAACCCAACGGAAACACTGGATACAACTTCAATCAATTGTATCCACCCGTACCATTGGAATGAGCTCCAACATGATGTGTAAATGCCAACTAAAAGATCCTACTGTATCTCTTAGCTGGCTCGCCTTTAGGCGTTTCTGGTCTACCCATCATGAGAACCTTGTTACCAGCTAAAACAAATAGTACTTGTAAGGAAAATTCAAATGAGAAAAATGAATGAATGAATGATGATGATGATGATGTTTGAATTTCAATATTGTAACATCCTGCATGCTTAATTCGCATGTTTTGACAAATAAAATTATCTTTGATCTTTTTATCACGATGTGTACAAGAGTAGTTAACTAGGAAATCACCTTTATGGTTTCCATAATCAGCTCATTGTTACCAGCTACAATGAATAGTACCGCCCCGTACAATCTATACGAGTCCAAACACGATGGGTATAGGAGTTTATGGTCTCCATCATAAGATCTTGTTCCCAACAGCAATAGGGATCAAGGATCAGAAGGATTCAAATGGACCAAGCTGGGGTAGGTTCTCCCCAGATCGGCCACCTATAAACCCGTATATTTTTTAAACCATTGACCGATTAATTTTGATAGTTGGCGACTAATTTTGACTAACTAGCGACTGTTTTTTATGAAATCAAAACTAAAATACTTGATGGTGGCCATGCCATTGTCAGTCACACGTCACTACCACTCTTTACTTCACTTTTAAACACAACTAAATGATATAATATTTTCAAGTTCATGGTTTATTGTTGACACTTTTAGCTGTTATGATTAGTTTTTAGTTTTTTACTGATTCTTCAATTTCTATTAAAGATAACACTAACACTTCGTTATTGGACTTATATGTGTAGTTCTACATTGAAGTTAAGATTAATACAGTACATTAACAGATAAAATACGTAAAATTAAAATGGAGCTGTACACTTTAGTTTTTGAGGTCTACCCTCAAGTGAAGGACTTTGTACCATAAACACGTTTCTTGTATGGGAGCCACCATTAATTTTTAATTAAATTTAATTTTTGTTATCTTTTGTTATAGCGGCAATAGAAATACACATTCTGTCAATATTTCAACTGTCTACTTATTACGATTCTTGAGATATAGCCCGCTGACAGACAGACGGACGGACGGACAGCGGAGGCTTAGTAATCTAAACTTAGTAAGGGTTCCGTTGGTTACCCTTTGGGTACGGGACCCTAAAAACGATTCATAATTTATTGTCCGGGTACCTTAGCAGAGAAATTGAGGAAAAGGAAATGTACTTTATTGCAAATTTATCTGGCGCCTAGGCGCCTACCATATAGCTTTCAATTTTATTGAGGCAGGCTGAGTCGAGTGGAAAAAATATGGTCGTGACGTACGTTATTTTCCTTCTAGAGAACTACACGATGCGCGCAGGAAGTCAATGCGTGATCCTGCTATTCGGGGTCCACCGCCATCCAGTGTGGGGTAAGGATGTGCAACAGTTCAAGCCGGAGCGATGGCTGGACCCCGACATGCCTGCCAACCCCGTGGCCTTCGTCGGCTTCAGCCTTGGAAAACGATCCTGTTTGGGTAACTTTATCTAATATTTTAGTACAGTCAGTTAAATAGCACATTAGAATAAAGTGAATTACTGCCGCAAGACTGCTGCTAATTACGATGGACGTGGACGGCCCGCTCACGTCCCGCAGACCAAGGCAAGGCCCTAATATGTGTGGATCAACCTTTAAGCCTAAGCGATGATTTACTGATATGCGTTTCCGTAGATAAGCTTCGAAACCGCGGTATTGACCTTTTACAAAATACTAACAAGAATTTCTCTCTTCACAGGTAAAACGTACGCCATGATATCAATGAAAGTAATCCTCGTACACTTGCTGAGGCGGTACAAAGTCACTGCGGATGACAGCAATCTGCAGCTCAGATGCGACTTCTTGTTGAAACCGGCCTCTGGACACGAGATCACTATAGAAAAAAGGGCGTAGAACTGTCTTGAATTCTTAATATTGTATTAATTCGTTATAGGTATAGACTTTATTTACTCCTTGGAATGGAAAATGGCTATTAAAGCAGTTCGAATTGCTCTTGTCTAGTTCTTTACTCTCGTTAAGCATGAAAACTTTTCAAGGGATGGAAGAGTTTGACACGAGCACGAAAACGAAGCTTGTCTTCTTGGGTATAAAATTCAATGTCTTCATATCCTCAGTCGAGATCATTAAAGTAAAAAAAATGTGCTCAAAAACGTATTTGTTCATTAACATTTTTTTGGTTCACTTATATCATTCATCATCATCATTCATCATCTTATCATTAATCATTATTTATCTTGTTTTTAAGACTTTTATTTAGGAAATTCCCTCTTCTTTTCGATTTTTTTTCTAGATTTCAAAAATATTAATCAGATTTTGAGATATTTGCAAAAGGCAAACCCTTCTTTCTTTTTTCAGTTAGTTGTTTCTAACTTTTGCAATTTTTTCGAGCGGTTGTTTATTCTTTTCAAAAATCATCTACATGCTCTTCCGAATCGAATGAAACCTCATTCATATTTTCCGAGACTGCTGAAAAAAGATGACCAAAGAAGCACTTGTTATTTAGACTACATCTTCTAATATATAAAAATCTCGTGTCACGGTGTCACGGTGTTTGTTACCGAACTCCTGCGAAACGGCTCGACCGATTTTTATGGAATTTTGTATGTATATTCGGTAGGTATGAGAATAGATGGTAGGGTACTTTTTTTTGTAATACAAAACAACGTTTGCCGACTCAGCTAGTATTTATATAATATCTTGTAAGGACTTGGATAAAATAATAAGTAACAAGAATAGGTGTAGATTATAAAGTTTTATTTCAATTTTCTGGTCAGAGAATACGAAACGGGGCACTGTGAAAAAAAGACTCAAACAAAGTACACCAAAAACAATCGCCTAAAAACCCGTAGGGATGTGGGAGTAGTAGGTTGAGGGAACACCATGGGACAACTTAAAGATATTGACCTTGACCCGTGAGATCAAGATCAACATTTTGAAAGTCAATACCCGTGATTCTCAGGACCTTGAGGTCAAAGTCAAGTGACTTTGAGGTCGAGATCCTGGGTGGGATCCTGGTAAACAATTTACTTTTGTACTTGACAATAATGACTTTATTATTTTGATTACAATCTCATTTCTCATTTTTTAGGGTTCCGAACAAAAAACGGAACCCTTATAGGATCACTCGGGTGCCTGTCTGTCTTTCTGTATATCCGTCAGTCTGTCTTTTTGTCTGTCTGTCTGTCTGTCCGTCTGTCACAGCCAGTTTTCTCCGGATCCGCTGGACCGACTCTGTTGAAATTTGGTGCACATATGGACTTCTGTGACCCAAACACGGATGCGTTACGTAAATTATTAAATTTTTAGACCCCCATAGTCACTTTTGGGGGTCAAACTAGAAAATTTAAAAAAAGGTTTTTTTGAACAATATCGTGTGACATATCAAATGAAAGGGCTTACTGTAAAGGTTTTAATTACATTTTTTTTTCATAATTTTAAAATAAATGGTTTTGAAGTTATTCGTAAGATAATAGACCTTTACCTATAGATTACAGAAAACCTATAAGAAGTCTATAGTAATAAAATAACACTTTCAAAAATGAATTTCGTTCGGAACGCTTTGCACGCGAGTCCGACTCCACTTGGCCAGTTTGTTTTCTGTGGGTAGCGACTATGCAAAATATACTAAGTTATTGTAGGTACCTACATAAAAGTTCCTTTAATAGCATGGCTTAGAATAATAACGCATAGAAACCTAGAGCGAGTGCAAAAAGTGAGGCAACTCAACCTTAGCCTCATCCGTAAATCCGTCAAAGTTAGCCTGCAGTACTCAAGGTCACGTTCTGTCGAACACAGCTCGCGAGTAAATAATTGAAAATTACAGTTTGTTGCGTGAAAGGATGTTATAGCACTTCAGGAAAACAATAAAAATGTGATCAAATTACATTTCACAAGTAATATTTTCATTTTATACACAATTTTTACGTAAATCGATCATTAAAACAAAATTCTAATAACCCAACTTGACATAACACAGTGTTGCTATTTGTGAGGAAAAAAATACCCACATTGCTTTCACCTTTGCACTTATTTTTGTTCAGCAGTAAAAAAAAAGTTTTTGATGTATCTTTATAAATAGGATACTGTTGGCGATTCTGTATGCGTTAAACTAAACTATATTTATATACAGCCTCTGAATTATAGTCTTTATCGACACTGCTAGGTACCTACATTGTTTTTAAACTAAAAGTTAATTAGTAATTTACTGTTATTTAAAAAAACCGTACTAAATAACTAAGTTTATTTATGTTTATTTTCCTGAAGTTGTTTGATTAGGAACATAAATCAAGTGTTGTATTAATTACCTGGTGTGCCTATTCTGATTGTAAAAAATAGGTTTTTTTTATATCTCAAAAATAGAAAATATTATAAGAGACGTTCAGTCAAAGCGGAAACTCTTTAGGAAGCAGTTGCAACTGCAAGGTTTTTAAATGATTATAAAATATAGATTACAATATTACTGATTAACATGTTTTTCATTTTTATTATTTTAATATACAATACTTACTTGATACTTGATATGTAACAGTTGAAGGTCTTGAGTTTTCCACACAAGATCCAGCCCAAATGAGTTTGCTGAGCAATAGGTGACTTTGGTCGCCTTTTAAAACTCCGTCTACGATGATGACTGCATAAACGTCAGCTCCCAGTAAGAGATCTATTGAGCTTGACACATTGTAGTTTGGATCGGCCAGCTTTAAATTCCGAAGATGTGTCCAGCCAGCGCTTTGGAAAGTACAGCTAGGTAACTTGTTTGTTAAGTTTTGTAGGATCAATGCTTGCACGTTGAATTTATAGCTGGAATGTATCGATTGACAGTTGAGATGCAGGAGTTGCAAGTTCATGACGTAGAACCTATTCCGGTTACAACTTTTTTTTTTAACGGTGGGAAATCCTCATGGATGTCCTCCGCCCTGGGGCGGGCGGAGGGGTCTGTCAGACTCTTACTGACTAAAACCACCCCGGTGTTCCATCTCTCACCTACGCCGGAGATCGCGGGGGGTTACGACTTCCGTAACCCCCGGCTGGTGCCGGCCCGCCTCTGCGGGCCACCTCGGGTCAGCGGGGGGAGTGAGGTGTTTGACTCCCCCCGCGACGTCAGAGAGGGGCGCACGGGAACACCACGCGCCGCCACCTCGGTTCCAGATGAATGGGAGGCGACGGACATAGCCAAGTCCGCCGCCCCTGGACCCAGTTAGGGGGCCGGAAGAGGGCAGCGTATGCCCTCCTCCGACGCCCGGTGCGTCTGCTGCGGGCCGGGAGGGAGGTCGAGATCACCCTCTCCCTTTCCGCAGCCTCCTTCTGCGCGATAACTGTTTCGCAGAAGGAGACCACCGCGTCCCAGGACTCCTCGCCGTCAACCATAGCACGGACTACGGCTGGCAGCGAGAGGTCACTGCCTACCATAGAAATGAGGGCACGACGCGGCTCCTCCCAAGCGGCACACTCTGCCAGTGTATGCCGCGCCGTGTCCTCCCGACAGTCGATGCAGTGGTGACACCGAGCGTCCGGCTCCCTGCCTATGCGACACATAAACCTCCCGAAGCAGCCATGCCCCGAGAGGACCTGCGTCACACGAAATGACAGGGAGCCGTGCCTTCTCACGCCACAGGTCGAGCACTGGCCGGATGGCCTCGATAGTGATGAGGCCGGCGGAAGGGCGTGAGAGCCTGTCCCGCCATTCCGCCACCAGGACCTCGCGCAGCTGCGACCGACGCAGCTCGATGTGTCGCTGCATCAGTCGCTCGCCGCGCGCCCGCGCGTCCTCACGCCACCGATGCAGTGACGCGAGGACTTTTGCCTCCAGGTCCCAGGGTGGAGATCCGGCCAGTGCGCAAGCCGCCTCGTAAGAGATCGTGCGATAACCCCTGATGACTCTGACGGCCATCACCCTCTGCGGCTTACGCAGAACAGTGATGGTGCTGGCCGTCAGGTCAGCCACCCAGATCGGGGCCCCATACAGGGCCATCGATCGCACGATCCCCACGTACAACCGCCTGCAGGCGGTGCTCGGGTCTCCCAGATTTATATCCTCACTGTAATTCATTTGATATGTCACACGATATTATAAAAAAACTTTTTTTTTTAATTTTCTAGTTTGACCCCTAAAAGTGACCTCCATACTAAAAATTTTATGATTTACGTAACGCGTTCGTGTTTGAGTCACAGAAATCCATATGTGTACCAAATTTCAACAGAATCGCTCCTGTGGATCCGGAGAAAACTGGCTGTGACAGATAGACAGATAGACAGACAGACACCCGAGTGATCCTATAAGGGTTCCGTTTTTGTTCGGAACCCTAAAAACACTGTACAAAGGCGGACTTAGGCATTTTCTTCCAGTCGACTTTAGGGTGGTGCAGAGATAACATGACAGGTGCATATTATAGGAAAGAAAAAAGAGAGAAAGAAAAATACAATCATAAATACATAGATACATGCATACGCTTTAATAAAATTCACAACGTTAGGTATTAAGAGAGAACGAAACCAACGAATCAACGCTGTGATGATTCTACCAACTTCTTGCGAATGTGCTCACATGCCTTCAACTTAAAGGTCAACCGACTGGTTGCCGTTCTGATGTTCAGAGGGTGCGCATTCCAAAGAAGATCGCCTGGACAAAGAAAGAAGAGTGGATAAACCCAGAGCGGTGTGAAGGGCATCGTAGAAGACATTGACATTGGTAGAGCGTTTACTGTAGGCAGAGCAAAGGAATTGAATTTGTGTAGTTATATAAGTGGGAGAAGAAGGAATATTAAGAAAAGAAAACATTTATTCGACACAAACCTATATTGAAGACAATGTTCTCTTCAGTGACCGTCAATATGGCTTTCGCCGGGGACGGTCAACTGGCGATCTTCTTGTGTATGTCACGCACTGTTGGGGCGAAGCCATCGAGTGACAACGCGAAGCACTTGCCGTGTCGCTTGATATCTCGAAGGCCTTTGACAGGGTCTGGCACGCAGGTCTACTCAGCAAGCTTCCTGCTTATGGCATCCCAGCTGGTTTTTGTAGCTGGATATCAGACTTCCTAAGTGAACGATACGAGTAGTCATTGACGGCTGCTCCTCTGACCTCATGGCTTTTGATGCCGGAGTTCCTCAGGGGTCTGTTCTCTCTGCAACTCTTTTCCTGCTGCACATCAACCTACTTCAGCCTGGTCTTATTGGGTACGCAGATGACAGTACGGTTTCACAGAGATACTTGTCCAGCGCAACAACCAGAGGGGATGAAGTTCGTTCTTTGAGAGAGGCCACGGTAGAGCAGACAAATTTGACCTTAAGCCTTGTCTCCCAGTGGGGTGATGACAATCTGGTCACTTTTAACGCCACCAAAACACAGGCGTATCTTTTTACCGCAAAAAGGAGTCGTTTTGACCAAACTCCTACTTTTCAGGGTGCATCTGTTCCTGTGACTGATCGGCTCGAGCTCCTAGGCATGGAGTTGATATCCAGTCTCAACTTCGGCGCCACCATCGAGTACAAAGCCCAAACCTCGGCCAAAATACTGGGCATCCTAAATAGGGTGAAGCGATATTTCAGGCCTGGACAGCTTTTAACCCTATACAAAGCACAAGTCCGATCCTGCATGGAGTATTGTAGCCACCTTTGGGATGGCTCAGCTAAGTATCAGCTTGCCGCGCTTGACTCGGTGGAACGCAGAGCTAAGAGTTCATCGGTGACGTAAAACTGGTGGATGCCAAGCTACATAGCTTGGCTCATCGCCGTAAGGTTGCCTGCTTGTCGGTCTTCTACAGATTAAACTTCGGTGAGTGTGTCCAAGAACTCCACGACCTCATCCCACCGGCCCCCTTCTACCATCGGACATCCAGACGCACTGCATCTTACCATCCCTACCTTGTTGCTATTCCACCAATTCGCACTAAACGTTTCCAAACGTCTTTTATAATGCGCACAGCAAAAGAATGGAACTCTGCCTGCGTCTGTGTTTCCGATCGCTTACAACCCTAATCTCTTCAAAGTTAGAGTGCACAGGCTGCTTCTGGGTAAGCTCGCTCCATCGTAGACTTTGTCTCTGTCATCTCTGACCTAGACTAGAGTCAAGAGCAAACCCATCACAAATAAAAAAAAAACAGACAAAAAGTACTACAAATTACAGAATAAAATTATACAATTGCGCTAAGCGCACTTATACCGAAAGGGTTACCATCTCATCATTGCTGGGTGTTAGATACACAGCGCTTATTGTCAGTTTGGATAAAGAGTAGTTCTATTTTATCAATATAAACACAATTCTTCCGTTACTGAGTGATTGAGTGACTGACAGACATCGCACAGCCAAAACTACTGGTCGTACAAAGCTGTAGAAATATGTAGAGGAGCATTGAGAGGATTTCCCAAAACCCCTACGCGAACGGGAAAGAACGGGATATGCGCGTACATAGTCGCGGGTGAAAGCTAGTTCTTATTATATAAATCAAATCCACAACTGGTTAATTAGTCACAGGGACAGCTGCACTCTACCAAAGTCAGGGAAAGGTAACAAAATTAAGTCTGAAAAAATAGAAAGGACTGATCCATTTTGGAACAAATGTATAAAAAATGTCTTTTTACAATAAATGTCTCATCTAAAATAGCTGATCCCGAAAGCTAGGTCCATAAATCTTAGAGACGACAAATATTGAAATTTGTTTTTGTTTACATTAACCGTATTCAAATCCAGATCATAAAAATCCACGGGCCTTTTCTCCAATTTTGTCTTCCAAAAACTTTCTAATAACTCTTTTGACTTTCATTGTGTAATCAGAACCTGTCCATACTGCAAACAAACACACATCCTTTTTTATAATATGCAGTTGGCCTTGAATTTGGTACTACCAGTCGTGATTTTTACGAACTATCGTTTTCTCATTTTTGATGTTCCAAAACGTTCGTTAGGTATACGAGATTTGTCGTAGAGCTCGATGCTGCGCTCGACGACGGATCTCGGTTACCTACCTCTTGCTCAAAAGATACAGATATCCACGCATGTGTTGTTCACGTAACATCCATTTGAACATACGTAATTCTGCAAAATTATACTTTTTCCACTTTTAGGTAACTACGGAAACCTAAAAAAAATAATCGACTTCCAAAAAAACACTGAAAAAAGTGAAATAACATAAATTTCGGAAATCAGTGTTTCTGGTTTCTTTTTCTTCGGCTTTTTAACCGACTTCTTTAAAAAAGAGGAGGTTCTATGTATGTTGGGCTGCTTGTATTTTTTATACATGTTCACCGATTTCTCCGCCAATTATGGACCTACTTTCAATTTTGTTTTATTCGATACTCTTGAGGTGGTCTCATTGTCACAAAGTTAGAATCTGATGATGAGATCTCAAGAACATCGAGAGCAACCCCTAAAATTTTATAGGCAGAAACAATGTTTTTCATATACTTTCTAACGCTATTCAGATATTTTTGCGTGTTAATCATCATCTCATGCTTATGATGGAACCACCTCAGAAGTCTACCCATGCAAACAAAAAATATAAAACGAATTGGTCCAGTTGAGAACCACCTCCTTTTTGTAGTCGGTTAAAAATGTGTCGACTCCTCTTATTTGAAGTCGGTTAAAACACATAATTTACAGTTTTTAGGACATAATAAAAAAAAACACGGACTTGCATACTAAATATACATAACGCAAACGGCTAAAATACAGAACCTCCTTTTTTGAAGTAGGTTCAAAATCCAAACTTCTTTTCTTAACACACAATGTATTTCCAACTATATTTTTAATATCAGTACTGAAAACAAAATAAATACTCAACGGACCAAGTTGTAGCAGTCGAAGTATATTCTTGCTAAAATTTATACGTAGAGTTCGCGAGCTCCAGTGACAAGAAGCGATACGTCCTCCCGCTGCGCTAGCTTTTGAAATTTATTTTCTATATCAAAATACTTTATTTTTGTTTAAGAGCCTAAGTAAATAATTTCGTGGCGCGATTTAGCATCCCTCTCCCCGAGCGCACCGCACACTCTCCTCGTACTCCCGCATCAAAAGTTAAAAAAATCGAATATACCGTCAACTAATTCAAACCGCCAAATAATTCAGGGTTACTCGCAAGCAAATTATATTAACATATATCGATACTCTTATTAACAACCTTTTTAAAGGAAGAATAAAATAAATATTCAAAGTAGACAAATATTAAAGTTATTCGTGTTATATCATTATCTGCCTACAACTACACCCAACTATATTCTGGTCGGCTTCCAGTCAAACCCGATTAAGCTGAATACGTATTTTACGTAGAGTGGCTGCCTACCAGACCTCCACGTCCTCAACCCATTAACTGGGTAACACGGAACTTCTTGACACGGCAGGAGTCAAGTTTATTGGCTTCTGACTGCCAAAGATCTACAAATGACAGCCGAGACCAACGGCTTAACGTGCTTTCCAAGGCATGGAGGGAACTCGGTGTGTTAAGATGGTCACCCAACCACAGACTAACCTTGGCAAGCGTTGCTTTACCTTGAAAATCGACCCGTGCGGCTGTTATTCTTAAGCCACGAGCTCCTCCATGTTTCATTCGTGTTATATAGAGTGGTCAAATTGGATATTCAACTTTATTTTGCCACCAAGCTAAGGCCAAGGATTGCAGTTCAAAGGCCGCCATTTTGTTTTTGAGACTATTCAAGACATTGATCATTACATTAACTTCATTCGAAAGTTCTAATACAATTGAACAACTTCCAAATCATATTCATCGCTGATGGTATGTAATAAGTAAGAGCCTATGCACACGGCGTATTTTTACCGCTCCGACGACGCACGTTTTGGGAACGCGGGTCCACGGCGTTATAGGTAAAAGGACCAAAAAGCAGATCGTCGCATTTGCATCGATTCAAATGTGCGTACAAAGCGATACAAACGCGCGCGACAAGCGCATTCAAAGTACGTGTGTCTCGAGTTTGTTTGTTAAGAGGGGACTCTAGTCCCGAGGAATTTGATAAATAGGTATTTAAAGAAACTATTGCCGATGCGTGGCACTGTGCCCTGTCAAGTAAAGTGCGAAAACGACAACTGCATCAGAGGCTGATTTTACCTAAAAAAACCTTGACTTAAAGACGTTTTGTATTCCGCTGTTTTATTCTTTAAAACTGGACTGATCTATAAAAATTACGTATCAAAATTTAGAAGAAGACTACATCTATGCTCTTAATATTTTCTATTTTGATAAAAACTTATCAAATTTGTCTGATAGTCGTCTGAACATGGCGGTAAAAACGGGCTGTTTTTTCGGGTTTTTAGATAGTCATAATGCTTTAAGTAATTATGTTTTGGAAAAAAAGATAGAGGCACGTATTAATTCAATCTAGATTTTTTTGGAAAAAAAATCATAGGTCTAGCAGCGGAATACGTTTGTATGGAGAAAGGAAATACGTTTGTGGGAGTTACCCACTAGAGTCGCCTCTTAACTGTCGGAGAAAGGTGTGGGGGAGAGGCACTGCATGGTTTACTTGTCAGTCACACGACATCCGACAGCAGTTCGAATTTTTCCCCCATCTTTTATGATTGGGCAATGTTTTAAAAGTTGTATTAAAATGACCATCACTCAATCTTCTTTCGCTCGTGAATGGGTCAAACCAATAACGTCGCTTATTTTTTATACTTTCAGTAATAAAGCCAGCGTAAGCAGTGCTGTCTCGTCAGACTCCATTTTACTACTGTTGAGGAGTCTGGTGAAAACACAGAGATTTCTATACAGAAATACATACGCGCGACTGCAGCGCTTTTATACCGTCTATCGCCGTATCAGCGCGTTTGTATCGATACAAATAGGTTTCCACAAAATTTTTGTACGCAAAAATTAACCATCGGCGCCTGAACTTCGTTTAAAGCGCGTTAGCACGCATCATCACGATCGATCGATGAGGCCTTACACACGATAGGCTTCTCGCGATTTTCAGCAAAACGGTAAGTTTTATCATAAAATTAGTTCAGACAAAAATTGTAGATCAGATAAATAATTATCTATAAAAATGGCTAGATACTTTTTTCCTAAGAGCCACCGTTTCTGAGATATATCGATTCAAAAAGTTGGAAGAGTTGTAATCGTCATAATATGCACACGTTTCCACACCACCTTGAGCGATCACTCAGGTCTCAAAGAGCTGAGAATCTACACTGACGGATCAAAGACAAGCACCGGAACCGTAGTTGGAGTTTCCTCCAATGACTTTAACATCAGAATATCCAGACCGCTAGGTAAACTCAACACCGTCTATCAGGCGGATTGCGTGGGCTTTATCCTGGCGGTCTATGCCATAGAAGCCAGGGGAGTCACGAACACCCACATTCGCATACTCTCCGACAGCGCCTCAGTCCCTCAATTCCTAAGGAAGCATCACACCACCTCGAAACTCATACAAGAATGCCACAATGCTAGAACGCATCACGGTGACCAACCGCAACACTGTGACGCTGCTGTAGATAAAAAGACACAGCGGATCACAAGGAAATGACGCGGCCGATGAGCTGGCCAGGAGGGGATCTGATATTGTGGCTGTTGGAGCCGAACCCATAGTACCACTTCCCTTCGGCCAGCTGCGCACATGGCTACAAGAACACACCCACAAACAAGCGGAACGCTGGTAGGCCTTAGCACCCCGCAGCAGGCAGTCCAGGGAGGCTATGCCATCCTTGAACAAACACTTACACACGATAGCTATTACGGACAGTCCTTTATGCAGAGCATGCATGGAGGAGGAGGAAACGATATCGCACGTACTCCTTGAGTGCATAGGCGTTACCGAAATACGGAGTCAAATAATAGGGTCACAGAACTCGCTTACAGCTGTTTTTACACACCGGGAAAACTAATCAGCTAGTCTATTCTGTAAGTAACTATTTCGATATCGAGCTTCACCTGAGTGACAAAACTCACAAGTGAGCTTTATTGCACACAACATAAAGGTCTTAATTTGAAACTCACCTCGAATTTCACTGTCGAGATACGAAAATGTTGTTGCAGAATAGCACTACTGTTTCTGGAGGGAGGTTGGCTGGTTGGTGTATTGGCTCACGCACAATGGTCCAACATCAGGACTAAGTGCGGAAACCAGATACCGTTTTGCTGAAAATCGCGAAAAACACGTTTTTGTGACTTTTGACCCCAAGTAATTGTTTTCCAGGTATCGGATCGATGAGGCCTTTTTAGATTTCATTTATCATAGTGTTTTGAACAATCCTACCAATTTTGAGCTGGGTGCGATTATTGTAACTTCACTCCTATTTTTTGGTCTAATTTGACCGGACGAATACCTATTGATTGGTTTTAGAACTAATATTTTAATTTTGTACCGCAACAACATTATAAATCAAATAATAAACATCAAATCATCTAAATAAAGGCGTCAATGTCTAATAGAATCACGAATAAGTATGTTTGGGGCTAGAATTATGAGCAGTAGAGACTGCAAGGAGGTCAGAATCGTGAAGGAGTAAAATTTTCGGGACTGACTACTATTTATTTACTCTTCATTTCTTTTAAAGTAGGTGTGGAGGCCTCTGACCTCATTCCTATCTTTATGATTTTTTTCTTTATTATCGTTATACATTTTATTAATTATTCTCACTTCCCTCTTGACCTAGTTCTGAAATTCACGCAGATGAAGTCGCGGGCAAAAGCCAGTTTCTAAACTCAATTTTTTTCGTAAACTGGCAAGTTTAATTATATGACATATTGATGTTTGACGTCTTTCATAGCACGAAATAAATTAATTTATTTTAGCCTGTTTCTTAAGATAAATTTTGAGATAAGAGCTATAAAAATAGACACTCCAGTCCAGAAAAAAAAATGCTATAGCTGTAAATGCTTACGTGACTGAAAAACAATGTTTGTGGATTTTCTATACACAGAAGTGAAAGTGATGATTTTATAATGATTTGCCGGTGTTATTAGCCACTATTAATTTCCTGTGATATGAATCCTTTGTTGCGTTCAGGTATGTTCCCAAACGTTGTGCTTTATCTAATTTCAGTCTTTTATTTCATACCATTTTATACATCATTTCAATGTTGGCATGAAAAGAAAATAACTACGATTATATATTGTTCAAGGTCACAAAATTACAGTGAAAATAATTTCATAGCACGAATTTCAATAAATTATAACTTTAAGCTGCTGAACTATGTAAAATATTGTAAAAAAAATATTTAAATTACGAAAATCTGACAGCTCGGATCTGCAAAAAAGTGACATAGGTGCTACGTTGACAAGGCCCACGGACCATCTAAATTGATCTGAATCAACAGTGATGCAAATACTTTTAAAAGGCAAAAGATGAGATGGCGATAGAATGAGGGCGGCACGGAATAAATAACGTAAGTGCCAAAATTAATTTTCGGATTTTAAAACATAAAAGTATAACGAAATCAAAATATATTAAGAATTTAGCTAGATAAGATTATTTTCTATGTTTAAAAGTAGTTTTCATAGAATCAGTACAATGCATTACGCCATGAAAATGAAAATGGCAAAAAGACAGACCGAACTTTGCAATTTTTTTCTATCGAGAAAATTTCTTCGTATCGTGTATTCCTTTAGAATTTAGGTAGATCATAAAGTCAAGAAACATGAACCGAAATATCTAATCCCTATTATAGGTACTTTACGAGAAAAAACAATTCTCAAAACGGCCTTATTATTTGCATAGCCCCTTAAAGTAAAATTTTGTTTTTATTATAAAAATAACTCAAGAATATTATGTTATTTTTTAATTTCTTAAATATTCTGCTTAACATTAGAATAAAAATACAAAAGTGGCTGAATTTTTCCGTAGCATGACGTAACGACATCATTTTTTTTCTGCTGATTTTTGTATGGGAATGGAAAAAAGTGACCAACACCAACGCAAAAGGGTTATATGCTGTTGTTACTTATATTTTTATATGTTAAAAATTTCTCGTAGTTTTTCCTGAAACGATGGTCAAACTTCACTCTGACATCATTTTTTTTTTAAATGAGAGATTTAAGGTATAAAGTTAGTGAAGTAAGGAGAAAAGTTAATCAGAATACCATCGCATTTGGCTTGCTTGGCTAATCTATTAACAATTTCGTCGTTTTTTATTCGGATATGTGATGGATACCATGTAAGGACAATATCCAGAACATTGTAACTGCAAAATAATTTTCAGTGTTCCTCGAAATGTCGAGGTACATCGAGCCAAGTATTGGAGCGAACTTTTGGAGTCTGTGAGAATAACAACCTTGTTTTGCTGGATTAATTCTGCATACGACAGAGCTTCAGCTATCGCAATCAGTTCAGCTTCCATTATACACACACTGGCATTAATTAATTGAAATTTCATTGAATGCCCGTCAGTCTCATAAAAGGCGGCTCCCGTACCGCCGCTATCCTTAGATCCGTCTGTAAATATTTTAAGATATGTCGAGTATTCTGAATTAATCTATACCTATCTATACATGTAATAAAACAGTAGAGACCATGATTTCTGTACATTAAACAAAAATACCGAAAATCAAGTAGGGGCAATCAAAAAAAAAGCTATAGAACACAAAAAGAGCATATTTTGGGGTAGAACAGATTTTGTTGGGGTTTTCAAAGTTAGATTAAACTTATTTCTGAGCAACATTTAGTATTTGTTTCAATCAAATTGGTGGCCGGAAAAAAGTAATGAACATTTAAAGATTTTAAAATTACTTATCAACGTTTTTCGACAAGTTTTGTTCAACTTTCAATTATTCGTTCAATTTAGTATAAAATTAACCTTTAAAAACATATCCTTAGAAATTGTAACCATCACGCTATATCTTCTAGGAGCTAAGTAGTCAATAACCATAAATTATTATCATATCGGCTATTTAAATCAAACGTCAACTGAATTCATAGACCCGGTGGTACACTAACTGGCTTCGGAATGAATTGGTGTAAGTTCAAAATCCAGTTTTCGCAACATTTTTTAAATGATTGTTGACTAATTTTTACTTTTTTATGTTCCTGCTCGCGACATCGTATGCCTGTACGTTTAAAAATGTGTGGAATTTGATGTGACGAAGTACTGAAATTCCGGATTAGTAGGATAATTAACAGAAACTATTTTCTGTTTTTCAGTCATCTTTTTTGTTCGCATCAATCGCATTACGATAAAAAAACAAAACCAAAGAAGATAACTTTTACACATAAGCCTGATAATTTGTAACAATGTAAATGAAATGAACTAACTACGTAAAAAAGATACCTGCAATGCCATCTATTGACCCAAATAGTACTTTCGACAGCATGAGATTACACCAAAACATATTTTAGTTATTAGTGGTACATTTAAAATGTCATAACTCATCTTTTGATAGTTCAACTTCATATTCCATAGATGGCGTTATGCATTTGATCTCATTTTCGCGGTGTTAAGATTACAATAGTCGTCAACTTGCGAGCGCTTATTTTTGCTAAGGTTAACAAGCTAAAGCTGCTCAATAAGACCTGTACTTCCACCGATGCTGCAATTAACGTAGCCACCTACTGGGTCAAAACAGCATAAAGAGTTAACCATTGACTCGAAAAGACGAAGAAAAATGAACCTTTACAGGCCTGAAGCCAGGAGTCATGTCACCCGCGAGCAGGTGGCGAAGTCTCATGATAAAGGAGTAGTAAAAACAGTTGAATTAGCTCGTTAATCGGATGTCTAACTGTGTTCCAAAATTAAATATGCGCGTACGAAATCGCGAGCAAAAGCTAGTAAAAAATAATTATATTGTTATTAGGTAGTAGTAATTTAACGAAAAGTTCGTATTAATTTATCTCCTACATAAAGTCATAAAATTCATAATCCGGTGTCCAGATATTTTGCTTCTAGAAGGTATATCTAATAAACTATTTACGTACTTGAAGACTACCTAAAGCTTCGATAATGATGAGGTAAAACCTATGTAACAAGTCCAGCGCCGCACCAAAATTAGAATATAATATGAATGGGTAATTATATAGCAATTAATTCAAAGACCGTGTGAATGACAATGATAATGAGATACTGACAAAATTTATATATTTTTTAGTTAAAATGAAGAACGTATCTGCATTTGAATTTGTAATTCAAAATTAATAGGACAAAAATAATTTACTATTTTTATTTTATTGTGCGTCGCACTTGTCTGAATTTAACTACCTCTTATAAAGGTGTTTCAAAAGTGCGTGATCATACTTAAAAGGAAATGCGGGCCGATAAATTTGTATATAAATAGTCATAATTCGAGGTTTGGCTCTCGCCTGTCTCCTCCGCCAATATTGGACCGACTTAAAATATATTTCATAAACTGAGTAAGAAGGATGTATACTGCGTCTCTATGTTTTTCTTTTATCAGTAATAGTTGCCAAATTTGTACACTAGGGCTCTGTTGACCCCCACCGAGGGTGTCCCCACGTTGCTGCTGTGGTGGGGCTTGTGTGTCTCAATGATCTTGGAGCTCTGCCGGTAGAGTTACTCATGCCGGGAAGGTTCAAGTGAAAGACCAGACAAAGAGGGACACGAGAGGGGTACACCATCTGAAAACCCGAGCTGCAGTGCTCGGGTTTTCGGACGGTGTGTGTTTCATAGGAAGAAATCTTGCTGTCCTCTGGTTTGCCTCTGCTCATCAGACGTGACTTTGAGGGCAGCAAGCAAGCAAGAAAAGAGAGGAGAAAGAAGAAGGGAGGAGATAGGAACCACAACCTTTAAAAGGAACAAAACAAAACAATATGAGGTGACCCCAGGGTGGTACTAGCTGCTCAGCAGCTGGAGAATCCGCCACGTCTCCTTTGGAGGCGCCATGCCCCTCGTATTCTGGGGGGGCAACGTATGTCTTCCGATTGCCAGTGGCAACAAGAGCCGAGGAGGCTCCCGATCCGCAGTATCCTTTAAGGAATTGATCGATTTTATTTTCAAAACGCCCGACAAGGTTTCGAGCGAACGCAACGTGGAGACTTCCTCCAAACTGTGGAGGAAGGGCTCGCTTGAGCGTCGAGGATATGCGGGGTCAGATTCTGACTCTGCGTCAGCTCGGCGAGCTCTAGACACGAGGGAGTTGGGGCTGCTGCGGAGAACTCTAAGTTCTTCCGTAAGCGGCCCAGACCGGAGGACGACCAGGGGTCGACCTCCAACGGAGAAATGGCCTCGGCCCAACAAATCCCCACCAGCAGGAAAGGAAAGGGCCGAGAAGGGAGCAGGGGGAGGGGGCTCGTCTCCCATGAGACCGCCCAGCGAGCCGCAAAACTCGGCGAGGAGGGGCGCCACCATGGAGCGACCGGTCGGAGGGCTTTCCCTTCGGAATCTTCCGGCGGTGAGCCGGACACCGATGGTGACTCGGATTTTGAACATAAGGCCAGATTTGCTGAGGTCGTGGAGGCTGCGATCCGCGATGTGGCCTTGAAGAGGTTGAAGGCCTCCAACAACAAGGCCATAAGTACGGCCTCGGCCTCCATTTTGGCGGCAGTGGAAGCCAACTGTTGCAGGCCTCCTTCGGACGAAATGTCCAAGCTGCGGGCGAAGGTCACCCGCCTAGCGGCCGCCACGGAGCTTCTCCAAAAGGAGAACGAGAAGTTCCAAGCAGACCTGGCCAGGCTCCGAGGAGACGGCTCCAAGGAGGTACCTCAAGGGGGGCGCAAGCGCGGGCAAAGCTAGCCCGTGCTTGTGGAGGACAACCTGTTAAACCTACTCCGGCAAAAGCTGGCTGCCTTTCAGGAGCGGTTCCAAGAACGGTTCTCCACCCTGGAGGGCATCGTGTTGCACCCTCCGCTAGCGGCGACCCAGAAGGCCTCGGGCCAGAAGATAGCGGCCTCGTATGCAGCCGCCGTGACTGCTAACCTGGGGTCGTCAGGCCAGGCCAACCGAAGAGCCGGGTCGGCTTTTTCGGCACCGGCCAGGCAGAAAAAGGGCGGGGCGGCTGCACAGACACAAGCGGCGAAGGTTCCAGCACCAGTAGTGCATAAGTCAGCCCTGACTTCCAAGACCCCGCCTTCAAACTCCTGCGGCCAAAGCCGGATGGCAAGTGGCCGGGAAGACAGAGCAGCCAGGAAACGACAGAGGAAGCGGCAGCGCAAAGCAAGAAGCGTCATGGCTAGACTCCGCACTCCGAAGACCGCTGCTGTGGTGGTCACACTACAGCCGGACGCGGAAAAGAGGGGTGTGACTTACCGTGACGTCTTCGCGAAGGCAAAAGAGGCGGTGGACCTGAAGGAGCCCGGCATCACCGGGGGCCTCCGGCTCTAAATGACAATGACTGGGGCCCGGATGCTAGAGATCCTCGGTGCAGCTAGCGGCTCGATCGCTGACGCTTTGGCCGAAAGGCTCAGGGCGTCCCTAAATGCGGATGAGGCCCGAGTGTCCAGGCCCACCAAGTGCGTCGACGTGCGCATCCTGGGCCTGGACGACTCCATCACGGAGGAGGAGATTGTGGCCGCCGTCGTCAGGACTGGGGGGTGCTCCGCTGAGCAGGCGAAGGCAGGCACCATACGTCCTGACCACACGGGCATGCAAACTGTTGTGGTAAGCTGCCCTGTGACGGCAGCCAAGAAAATATTGGAGAGCCGAAGGCTCCTGTTCGGTTGGGTTTCTGCGCAAGTCAAACTGCTGGAACCCAGACATCTGAGGTGTTTCCGTTGCCTAGTCTTTGCAGCAGCGGTCTTTGTTTCCGCTGTGGTCAGCCCGGTCATAGGGCCGGTTCTTGTAATGCCACGCCGCACTACGTCATATGTGCGGCAGCCGGCCGATTACTGGGCTGGGGGCAAGGCCTGCGTTCCACCCACCAAGGCTGGGTGTAGGAAGAAACCCTCCATCACTGTCGTCTCTGCCGCAGCCGCCACCACAGTCGCTGCCGCTGCGACCACCGCCGCTACGCCACCACAGTTGCCACTGCGGCTGCCGCGGTGGAGCCTTCACAAGGGGCTCAAGAGGGGGCTAAAATGGAGTGCCAATAACGGCTCCATTACGCCTGCTCCAGGCGAACATCAACCACTGCGCCGCCGCTCAGGACCTGCTGGTCCAGAGCATTGCGCAGTGGTTGATCAACATCGCCATGGTCGCTGAGCCGTTCTTTGTCCCACCCAGGGATGACTGGGTGGAGGACCTGAACGGCTCGGTGGCCCTTATTCCGTCGGCCGCCGCCCGTACCCCGTTCCTCGAGAGTGTCAGAAAAGGACAGGGGTGCGTAGCAGCACAGTTCGGGGAGATTGGCGTGGTAGGAGTGTACTTCCCCCCGAACCGAACTCTCGCCGAGTTCCAAAACTACCTTAAGGAGTTACTCGGCGTCGTCGTCGCCGGGTATCGTTCCCTCCCCGTGCTCGTTCTCGGGAACTTCAATGCCAAGCACTTGGCTTGGGGTTCCCGTTATACGGACACGCGGGGCAGGGTGGTGGAGGATTGGGCTCTCGAGACAGGCCTGGTCGTCCTAAATTGGGGTTCTGTTCCCATGTGTGTGCGGATGCAGGGGGAGTCCGCGGTGGACATTTCGTTCGCCAGCCCTGCTCTGTTACCGCGTGTCGTTGACTGGCGCGTCATAGAGGAGGTGGAGACCTATTCCAAAAAAGTAATTGCGAACCGCCTTGTTGAGCACCTAGTGAGGGTGGGGCCGGATTTGGCGAAGAACCAGTTCGGTTTCCGCACGGGGCGCTCAACGGTGGACGCCATCATGCGTGTGAGAGCCCTCTCGACGAGGGACGCCGCCCATGTTTCCTCTTAAGGCTGATATTCTGTATCTAATACACAGTAAGGAGATAATTGCGAAAAAACTTTTTGATGACTTGATCATGACTTGATCGCAACTTTTCAAATTGTCTGACGCAGTTGGTTGCATTTGTTTTAGTTCAATCACAATTGTGATTATTTTATGGAACTTTTCAGTCGTTTTGGAAGATTTTCTATTTATTTTTTTAATTGTTTTTTACTATGATTATAGAACGTCACCCTTAAATATGACCTTGCATTTCTGGTACACTGAACACTAACTAGCTCAGACGCCGCGCTGCTACTGAGAAATTCCAGTTAAAAAAATCCTAAAAATATGTATTTTGCACTAAGCGTTTCCAAACGTATTTTATAAGGCGCACAGCAAAGGAGTGGAACTCTCTGCCTGCGTCTGTGTTTCCAAACGCTTACAGCCCTAATCTCTTCAAAGTTAGACTGAACAGGCTCCTTCTGGGTAAGCTCGCTCCATCATAGACTTTGTCTCTGTCATCTCTGACCTAGAGCCAAGAGCAAACCCATAACAAAAAAAAATATAAAAAAAAAACATAAACTTAATTACTATGTGTAAGCGTGACAAGAGAAGCTCGGGGCTAACAGCGTTTTAAGTCCCTTTCCTTTAATCAGAAATAACTTCAATATTTCGCAAGTAATTATCTCTAAAGCAATGATAAAAATTATATAGAAAGAAAGAAAGAAAGAAAGAAGGCCGTTCTATTTATAAGAAATAAATGATATTTATTCCTGTTTTCCAGATTGAAACAACTTGTCACCAAAGGATCACCCATGTTCAATGTAACAACTTAGATATTAGTACAATCTCTGGTACCTAATAAACTTAATTTTACATTTAAAGAATTATTCTTTAAAAAATATGCCAAGAGGTTAAGATAACGATACAAATGTATTTTGGGGCTTGAATAAGTAAGTTGTGACGAAATACCGGACAACGTTCGCAATAACAGGTGGCTTGCGCAGCGCCTAGAGTCTAGACTTACAGAGCGTAGCGAGTCGAAGGCTCCGCTAAAATCCCTAGATAATTCATTATTATCTTAAGCTTCTTAGGCCCTGTCCGCACTGCGATTTTTCATCGCGCGGTTTTTATTCGCCAACAAAGAACAAAGTCAAGTACAAACACAAGTGAACAACTTTTTTAAGACCGCAAAGCAAGAAAATCCAACTTCATACAAATAAGAAATTGGAAAAGGTAGCTGGGCCTTTTCAGCTTCCTTGCTAAGAATGGGCTTCCCAGAATATTCTACCCAAAATTTTGTAAGACACATTTTGCCATATCTTTTTTTAATACTCCATCACCCTGCACTTCAAGCAATACTGGTTGTAATCCCGCGACCCATCCCAATATCGCCCGCGACCCGATTTCGGGCCACGGCCTGAGGTTAAGAAACGTTCTGCTCCCTGGCCACGCCTAAATTCTAGGTACAGTCAAAAATAGGCAAAAATATTATTTTTTCCACAGCACTGCCTATGTTTATTTCCAATGTGTGCACTATAATTTTTTTAGCTTTTGACATACTTGTGAATGTGTTCAGAGGCGGCGCAAGACGTGGGCGACGTGGGCCACCGACTACGGCCTCGCGGTCCGAAGGGCCTCGCTATTTTGGCTTTTTTCAATTGAGAAAAATTGTAGCTAAACCAACTTATCCGTGACTATTTTCAAAATTTTTTGAGCTCACTTGGCTAGCTAGCTCTTGCTATTTTAATTATTTTTATTGTTAAGGTTTGCTTCAGTAAGTTTTGTCAAAATATTAGCCGCGGCAGGATAGGCTCTACGATTTACTCGTACAAGCTCAATACGCTCGCTTTTACATCATAGCTTCTTTTAGTTTAGATCTTTCTTTAATTTTCCCACATTCGCCCAATATTTACTTTTTTTGCACAAAAGTCAACATAAAATCAATACTAGGTACTCGTGGCGGGGTACAATTAAGTTCGCCGCATCTCACCCTCAATCGTAGAATCCAATCTCTGAAAAACCTAAAAAAGTCACTCTATTCTTAGGTAGGACCTAAAGGGCCTCGCAAAATGCCATCTTGACCACATCACATTTTAGTCTTACCCCGTCGCTGAGTGTGTTGTACAATAATTATTGTCTACTCAGCACACTCACAACATTGTTTAAAAGTACTTGCAAGTAATCTGCCTGCATACCCAATAGCTTTGTTGACTGTACCTTTATAGTAAGAATACAGTAGAGTGTCCGTACAAGAAAGGTTTGTAGAAAAATATGTTTCAACACACCCACCTATGTGAAATAGCTCCGTAGCGCGTACATAGTTCCGGACAGACAAACCGGTACTTTTTTATGTAAAGAAGATATTTGCCGAAGGCTATGCAGTTCCCATATATATAATTAATGTTTCACTTCGCTTCTTAGTCAATACGTTACTGTCATCCCGAGCAAGATGATCGGTCTTATATTGATCTGTGTGCTTACGTGTCTATGCGCAGTCTGGGCATGGATGGTATACGTGAAGGGTGGGCATCACAAACTGCCCCCCATGTACCCGGGACTCTTGCCCATTGTCGGGCATGTACATTTGCTGATTGGGGATGGTTTAAGTAAGTTTTTTTTTTTTGTTAAATATTTAAGACACCATTGTGTTTTCCATTGCATTGTTTGGAATATTTATATTTTGTGCGAAATTTTTAAATAATAATTTCAACGACATCTTTGTCCCGGCTCGTTGGCTCCGGGTCTTGAGGTCATAGGTACAAGTATTTATAGTAGGTAGGTTAGTATAGGCATAGGGTTGTGGATTCGAGGGAACCCACAACCCTATGTTCAGTAGCCAGCAGCAAATCCATCATGGTGCTGTTCCAGCGTGCTGTTGACTTTTGTCAATAGGGATCACACAGTCATAACAAAAAAAAAACTCGGAAAAAGTCGAGACTCGAGCATAATTGTCAAAATGACAGTGTTCCTGAAACTGTTTTTTTCTCCTTCCGAGACTACAATGCATGATATTGTGAGCATGTGAGCCAGTTTTCCCGAACCAATAGTATTTATTTAAACGTTAAAAATTACTTTGTATAAGTATTACTATCTATCAGGTATCTTTTAAGTCCTTTCCGTTAATATTTTCCGAGATATGAGCTATTTCCCTATTTTCTTTCTTCCTGCTTCTAGAAAGCTCGTTCTAATATTCCTCATCAGCCTAATAACAGTCCACTGCTGGAAATAAGCCTCTCCTAGTGCACGCCATTTGGCTTTGTTTTCGGCATATCATATCCAGCTGCTACCAGGCACCCGCAAAGATCGTCGATCTAATTTTAGCACCACCAAATTTAGTTTCAATTAATATTGACTTTGTAATCAGGCGATAAGAATCATTGAGAAGGCCGAGCTCAAGCATACCTACGGCTCCACCCACCGCATAGGTTGGAAGTGGTGGAAAGCCACAAAGCTGCTCTCAGCACACCATGTCTATTAAGGCGCTATGCGAATACTAATGCCGTTTTGAGAATTGTTTTTTCTCGTAAACTACCTGTAACAATGATTTGATATTTTGGTTATGTTTTTTGACTATATAATCTACCTAAATTCTAAAGGAATACATGATGCGAAGAAATTTTCTCGATAGAAAAAAAATACAAATTTCAATCTGTCTTTATGCCATTTTAATTTTCATGACGTAATGCATTAGATTGTTGTTATGAAATCTGCTTTTAAACACAGAAAATAACTTTAACTAGCTAAATTCATAACAAGTTTTGATTTTATATTACTTTTATGTTATAAAATCCGAAATTTACTTTTGGCACTTACGTTATTTATTCCGGGCCGGCCTAATTATATCGCCATCCTTTCTTTTGCTTTTTAAAAGTATTTGCATCACTGTCCATTCAGATCAATTCAGATGGTCCGTGGGCCTTGTCAAGGTAATACCTATGTCACTTTTTTTGCAGATCAGATTTGCTTATTTTTTTTAACAATATTTTACATAGATCGTAAGCTTAAAGTTGATTTTTGTTAAAATTTGTAATATAAAATTATTTCCACCGTGTGAGTGTATATTTTTGTGACCTTGGACAATATATAATCGTATTCATTTTATATTAGTACCAACATTGAAATTATTTATCAAAATTTTATGAAATAAAAGACTAAAAGTGCCAACATTTGGGAACATACCTGAACGCAATAAAGGATTCATATCACAGGAAATTAATAGTGGCTAATAACACCGGAAAATCATGATAAAATCATCACTTCCACTTCTGTGTATAGAACATCCACAAAAATTATTTTTCCCTCACATAAAGTAATATAGCTATAGCATTTTTTTTTCTGGACTGGATCGTCTGTTTTTTATAGCTTTTATCTCAAATTTTATCTTAAGAAACAGGCTAAAATAAATTTATTTATTTCGTGCTCTGAAAGACGTCAAACATCAATATGTCAAGTAATTAAACTTGCCAGCTCACGAAAATAAAATGAGTTCAGAAACTGGCTTCTACCCGCGACTTCATCTGTGTGAATTTCAGAACTAGGTCAAGAGAAGAAGAGAATAATTCAAAAATGTATAACCCATAATCATAAAGAGGGAAATGGGGTCAAAGGCCTCAACACCTACTTTAAAAGAAATGAAGAGTGAATAAATAGTAGTCAGTCCCGAAAATTTTACTCCTTCATGATTCACATAGTTTATATTGTAAATGGTTTTAGTTTGTAACTGCTTTTATTTAATTTTGTGCGTCATTTCTGGCGGAATTAAAAGTATTTTCTTTCTTTTCTTTCTTTATTCTGACTACCTTGTAGTCTCTACTACTCATAATTCTAGCCCCAAACATACTTATTCGTGATTCTATTAGACATTGACGCCTTTGTTTAGATGATTTGATGTATATTATTTGATTTATAATGTTGCTGCGGTACAGAATTAAAATATTAGTTTTCAAAACCGATGAATAGGTATTAGTCCGGTCAAATTAGACCAAAAAAATAGTAGTGAAGTTACAATAATCGCACCCAACTCAAAATTAGTAGGATTGTTCAAAACACTATGATAAATGAAATCTAAAAAGGCCTAATCGATCCAATACCTGGAAAAAAAATTACTTGGGGTCAAAAGTCACAAAAACATGTTTTTCGCGATTTTCAGCAATACGGTATCTATCTAGGATTTGGTTTCCGCACTTAGTCCTGATGTTGGACCATTGTGCGTGAGCCAATACTCTAACCAGCCAACCTCCCTCGAGAAACAGATTAGTTTTCCCGGTGTGTAAAAACATCTGTAAGCGAGTTCTGTGACCCTATTATTTGACTCCGTATTTCGGTAACGCCTGTGCACTCAAGGAGTACGTGCGATACCGTTTCCTCTTTTTAGATTTCATGCATGCTCTGCATAAAGGACTGTCCGTAATAGCTATCGTGTGTAAGTGTTTGATCAACGATGGCATAGCCTCCCTGGACTGTCTGCTGCGGGGTGCTAAGGCCCACCAGCGTTCCGCTTGTTTGTGCTTGTGTTCTGGTGGCCGAAGGGGAGTGGTACTATGGGTTCGGCTCCAACAGCCACAGTATCAGATCCCCTCCTGGCCAGCTCATCTGCCGCGTCATGTCCTTGTGATCCGCTGTATCCTTTTATCCACTACAGCGTCACAGTGTTGCGGTTGGTCACCGTGATGCGTTCTAGTGCATTGTGGCATTCTTGTATGAGTTTCGAGGTGGTGTGATGTTTCCTTAGGGATTGAAGGCCTGAAGCGCTGTCGGAGAGTATGCGAATGTGGGTATCCGTGACTCCCCTGGCTTCTATGGTATGGACCGCCAGGATAAAGCCCACGCATTCCGCCTGGTAGACGGTGTTGAGTTTACCTAGCGGTCTGGATATTCCGATGTTAAGGTCATTGGAGTAAACTCCAACTCCGATTCCGATGCTTGTCTTTAATCCATAAGTGTAGATTCTCAGCTCTTTGAGACCTGAGTGATCGTTCAAGGTGGCGTGGAAACAAGTGCATATTATGACGATTACAACTTTTTGAATCAATGTATCTCAGAAACGGTGGTTCTTAGGAAAAAAGTATCTAGTCATTTTTTATAGATATTTATTTATCTGATCTACAATTTTATTAATTTTATGATAAAACTTATCGTTTTGCTGAAAATCGCGAGAAACCCGTTTTTGAGACCTTTAACCCCGAGTAATTTATTGTTCAGGTATCGGATCGATGAGGACTTTTTAGATATATTTTATGATGGTGTTTTGAACAATTCTAGCAATTTTGAGCTGGGTGCGAATTTTTGTACCCTCGGATACCTAAATCGACCGGACTATATTGACAATGCTTGCCGTTTCAAAGCCTCTATTCATATATCTAATAATATTTCTATGCTCTGGTTCGTATTCTCGGAATGTGGAACTGTAAGTTGAATAAAACACAACAAAACTCAGGTAGGTATTGTCAAAGTTTATCCGATGACCGAGTTCGTTACAAATGTACGAAAAAATTTCCCATGTGCCATAATACTTATTATAATAATGCGAATGCGAAAAAATATGCGCCTAGACCTGCTTCATAAATGTGCAATACAAACAAAACTCAATTATATAGAGTCTTTTTTTGACTAATTATTTTCTGTTGTTTCACCTTGAAGGTCACAAGAACTTTAAGATTAAAAAAAAATAAAGTATTCAAATTTGGCACATGGGAGTTCTTTTCGTACATTTGTAATGAACTATTGAGTTAAAATATTCAATATTAGTGGACGTCACGTGGTTTCACCCACGTAGTTCCTGTTCCCGTGGGATTACGGGGATAATATATAGCCTATGTTACTCCCTGATAATGTAGCTATCCAATGCTAAAAGAATTTTTCAAATCGGTCCATTAGTTTCGGAGCCTATTCAATTCAAACAAACAAATTTTTCTTCTTTATAATATTGGTATAGAAAAAGCTGATGTCACTTTTTTGAGTCTTAAAAAACACTTTGCAGCGGCGCGTTCAAATGCAGAGATGTATAATGAGTTCGTGTCCGCGGCGTAACGGCCCATTCACGACTTCGGTCTTAGCGGCGAGCGGCGCGGCAGGCGGCGCGGCGGCGGCAAGCGGTGCGTTTTACACGCCACGTACCCTCAGTAGCGGCTAGCGGCAGCGGGCGAGGTGGACGTATTTAGGTAGTCGGAACGTGCTCAAAATTATGGCGTTTTCAAAATTATCCCTTCTGTGTTTAGAAAGCAGTATATTTTTAAAACAAGATATTCTTAATATGAGAGAAGGAGTGCACGAACTGAATAAAGATCGATATTTAAATGGCGAATTTCGTGACCTATACGAAGATAACAGAAAATATCCAGACAAGTTTTATGAGTACACAAGAATTGTGAGTGTGGAAACATTTGATTATATTCTGCAGCACATAGACGTATATGTAAAACAGCACATCAGATCCAAAAGGGTCAAATTTTTTTTGTATATGAGTTCAACGCCGAGTCCGTCACACCTACACCGCTATCCGCACCGCTCTGTTTCGTGGCGTCGCGCTCATTCGCATGTACTTTTGATCTCGCCGCTCCCGCACCGCGCGCCGCTGCAGTGATTCGCTCCGACAAAACCGCGCGCGTTTTCGCTATGAGCGGCGACTCGTGGCGTGCTTCAAACATTTTCATACATTTGTTCTTATCCCTCGCCGCCCCGCACGCCGCCGCCGCTCACCGCGGTAAGGTCGTGAATGGGCCGTTAGGCCTTTGCACACGGCGTTTTCTAACGCGCCGACGACATGCATGACGTGACATGATGATGCGCGCTGACGCGCTTTAAACGAAGTTCAGGTGCCGATGGTTAATTTTTGCATACAAAAATTTATACGATACAAACGCGCTGATACGGCGATAGGCGGTTTAAAAGCGCTGCAGTCGCGCGTATGTATTTTTATACAGAAATCTCTGTGTTTTCACCAGACTCCTCAACAGTAGTAAAATGGAGTCTGACGAGACAGCACTGCCTACGCTGGCTTTATTACTGATAGTATAAAAAATAAGCGACATTATTGGATTAACCCATTCACGAGCGAAAGAAATTTGAGTGATGGTCATTTTAATACAACTTTTAAAACATTGCCCAAACATAAAAGATGGGAGAAAAATTCGAACTGCAATCGGATCTCGTGTGAGTGACAAGTAAACCATGCAGTGCCTCTCCCCCACACCTTTCTCCGCCAATTAAGAGGGGACTCTAGTCGGTAACTCTTGGGCTTTTCTCCATACAAACGTATTCCGCTGCTAGAGCCATGATTTTTTTTCCAAAAAATCTAGTTCAAATTAATACTTACCTCTATCATTTTTATCCAAATCATAATTACTTAAAGAATTATGACAATCCAAAAACCCGAAAAAACAGCCCGTTTTTACCGCCATGTTCAGACGACTATCAGACAAATTTAATAAGTTTTTATCAAAATAGAAAATAAAGAAGCATACAAAAAATACGCCGTGTGCATAGGCTCTTACGATTTGGAAGTTCTTCAATTGTATTAGAACTTTCGAACGAAGTTAATATAATGATCAATGTCTTGAAAGATCTCCAAAACAAAATGGCGGTCTTTGAACTGCAATCGTTGGCCTTATCTTGGTGGCAAAATAAAGTTGAACATCCAATTTGACCACCTTATATAACACGAATGGAGGAGCTCTTGGCTAAAGAATAACAGCCGCACGGGTCGCTCTACAAGGTAAAGCAACGCTTGCCAAGGTTAGTATGTGGTTGGGTGACCATCTAAACACACCGAGTTTCCTCCATGCCCCGGAAAGCACGTTAAGCCGTTGGTCTCGGCTGCCATTTGTAGATCTTTGGCAGTCAGAAGCCAATAAACTTGACTCCTGGCTTGCCAAGAAGTACCGTGTTACCCAGTTAATGGGTTGTGGACGTGGAGGTCTGGTAGGTAGCCGCTCTACGTAAAATACGTATTCAGCTTAATCGGGTTTGACTGGAAGCCGACCAGAATATAGTTAGGATAAGGCTAGGCAGATGATGATATAACATATAAAACTTTACTATTTGTCTACTTTGAATATTTATTTTATTCTATCTTTAAAAAGGTTGTTAAAAAGAGTATCGATATATGTTCATATAATTTGCTTGCGAGTAACCCTGAATCATTTGGCGGTTTGAATTAGTTGACGGGGTGTCGCTATATTCGATTTTTTGAACTTTCGATGCGGAAGTACGAGGAGAGCGTGCGGTGCGCTCGGGCATAGGGATGCTAAACCACGCCACAAAATTATTTACTTGGCTCTTAATACCAAAATTCAAGCTTGGACCAGAGACTATAGACAAGGTGCCATTATATCAGCAAATGCGATTGTCAAAATACCAAAACATAAGGGAATATCACGTGACGTGTTTATTTTAATTATTTCTTTGAATTATTCCTTTTTTTCCGGACGCTTTTATCTTGCTCATCTTTTACGTCGTTCTCACATCTCATCATATCTATATCTACACTAATAAATAAAGCTGAAGAGTTTGTTTGTTCGTTTGCTTGCTTGAACGCGAAAATCTCAGGAACTGCTGGTCTGATTTGAAAAGTTATTTCAGTGTTAGATGGCCCATTTAGCGAGGAAGGCTATAGGCTATATGTCATCACGCTAAGATCAATAGAAGCGGAGCAGACGAAGTTGCGCGGGTCAACTAGTGTATGTGTAATTTCAACATGATGTAAACAAAACTCTGTAACAATTTACTATTTTAAAAAGAGTGACTGTGGAGTTTCTTGCACGTTCATCTCCATAGAGATCTACGCGTTGGAACGTGCAAATGGCTTCATCTTTTTTGACAATTCAAAAGTGCCTGTAAATTCAATTAAATTAAACGCTTTGAGTCTTGAGTTTTGACATTTCGACAGCGCTTATCAATCCCATCAATCCCTTACATTTTTGACGTTTTGTCAATCGCCTTCGCCACGCTGCTTCTGACAGAATGTCACTTGTCTAGAACCTCAGAGCAATCTGCGTTCCATAACAAAATCAATCCAATGGGACTGTAAAAACTTGTTTTTTTTTGGCAGGTTTATGGCGCACTGCAAAAAATATAGCCGTCGAAGCCATGAAACACGGAGGTGTCGTCGCCATGATATCTGGATACAGGGTTTACTATAGTAAGTTTTAGTAACACCCTTTATTGGACATACATGGTGAAGGAAACAAGTACTTACGTAATATCTACAAGCTAGACTAAGACAGTGACATTACGTGTTTGCGCACCACAACCAAAAAATTATGATGCAAGGTGTATTAGTACTTGTATGAGGAATTGTGCACAAAGTCTTAAGTCACAAGCCACATAACATACCTACATTTAATTGGAGCCGTTATTTCTCGAATTTGGATCGTATAAAATGCGCAAACCGCACACTGCATGCGATCCGAAACGGAAGGGAAGGCGCAGATGCGCGGCGGCGCTTCGATGTTCCCCGTTCCGATGTGGCGGGATCGTTCATTTTCATGCACAGTATATATCAAAAGTCAGCTTAGCATTCATCAAGAGTCAATACAAATTAGGCTAAGAATACACACTTTTAAAATCAAAATTTCCCCTAAAACGCCACCTGTCATTCTCCGAGACCACTACTATCACCAGTGACAAGGTGCCTTCGGGAATCACAATAGGGAATATGCATGAAAAAAAAACATTTATTATCTATACAGTTTATCTAAAAATATACAAAAATATAATACTAATAGTGAAAATAATAATATCGTTTATTTTATAAAAAGGGTCACATTTACATTAAAATAACTTACCTACATTTTATTTTTAGAACACAATAGTTAATTTGTCTGAACTAGGATGAACCTGTGCTTCAGGCTAGAAAGTGCATTTTAGTGTACACTTTAACTTAAAACAATAAATTAACAATAAATTATTTGACTACAATGAAAATTAAAATTAAAGGACACAACATGCTTTATTTAGATACAAAAAGAAGATCTTCCGTCTCTACGTAAGAGATGCTTAGTAAATATTGCACAATTGTCTTTTTACAGCCATAATAATTTAACTTATTAATGCTTAGTTTTCTATTTAGTCTATTATACAAAAATGGACCTAAAACTGAAAAAAAAATCGTTTTACAAAGACATATTTTGAAAACGCATTAGATTCGCATACAATGTCATTCCGTCTCTTATTAGATAGTATTTTCTGTGTTGTATGAAAGTATGGTGTGCTGTTTTAATACCAAGTGCATAATGAAAAGCTGGCGAACAGTTGGTACGTTGCAAGACTTGTATAGGAGATCTGTGGGATAGAGAAAGGGATGGAAATTGACTACTTTTAAAATGGCTCTTTGAGCTCTTTCAAGCGGGAGTAAGTGGGTTTTGGGTGCTCCACCGCATGAGGTGATACAGTACTGGATTACAGATTGACCAAGGGCCAAATAAACTTGTGTGATTATTTTTGAATCTTAATTTGACCTACTTCCCGGTCTTCGATTAGGATGAAATTTTGCACACGCTCTGAGTTCTGATGACAATACATGACTAGCTAAGAAACGTTATTATAAATTCAATATGGCGGCCACCCCAAGATGGCGGACTGGCTGTTTGAAATCCACCCTCATGATATGGGTATCAAATGAAAGGGTTTGCTGTCAGGAAAGCAAAAAAAATAGTCACGTGACTTAAATCCAACATGGCGGATATCCAAGCTGGCGGATTGGCTATTTGAAATGCACCCCCATGATATGGGTATTAAATGAAAGTGTTTTGCTGAATGGCATACGAAAAAAATAATCATGTAAAATATAATAAAAAGTATAAAATAAAAATAATAGTTTAAAAAACTAAAAAACACGCTTTTAGCACGCACTAAAAATTACAAAATAATTCGGACATTTAGTTTGATGAAAGAAAGCGTGGAGTGTTTTGTCCAAAAAGAGTAAAGATTACATAAACACTTTTTTAAACTATTTTTTTTAAAGACATTTATTTGCGCACTCTTTTAACCAGACTTTCAATATGTGGTCTAAAAGAGAGCGTTTCGTCTATTATAACTACGAGATATTTAACGTTGCATGTTTGGAGGATAAATGGACAATCGCATGTACTAATTGCGTGGGATCCACATTTATGGGCAAACAGGTCAGAATTAGTAACGTTAAATTGAGGCTTGCGCATGGACAAGTGAATATATTTTGTCTTGGCGGCATTTAATGTTAGTAAGTTGCTTTGAAGCCAATTAGTCACAGTAATGAAACCCAATTGAGCGTGTTCGTACAATTCTTTACTGGTTTTAGCGGTAAATACTAAGGCCGTGTCGTCCAGAAAAAGGGTTGGGCCTAGAATGCTGCCCTGAGGAACACCAAAACTAGGATTTTTTTTAGCTCATCGCTCGTGATATTGTCTATTTTAACACATTGGTATCTGTCGTCTAGGTAGTCAGCAAAGAGTTTCAGCGGCGTTCCCCTAATTCCCATGGCGTCTAATTTCTTAAGGAGCATAGAAATCAAATTTAATTATTCAATAAATAATATAAGTCTTAATGAAGTTCAATCTGTCCGTGACTTAGGTGTTACGCTTGACTCTAGTCTGCATTTTGATACTCATATTGACAAAATAGTAAAAAGGGCCTTTCAGATGTATGGACTCGTGATGAGATTTTCGAGTAACTTTGTGCGACCCTCTACATTCCTAATATTATATAAAACCCTGATACGATCACAATTGGAATACGCCGTCCAAATTTGGGATCCTCTATATGATAAGTACAAGGATAGGCTAGAAATTGTGCAGAAAAAGTATTTACGTAGTATGAATTACAAATGTTATCGTCCTAAAGTCTCCTATAAACAATTACTGAAACGTTACAATATTCTTAGTTTGGAATCTAGACGATTTCTTCTTGGTGTAATGATGCTGCATGGTATTTGTAATAATAGATTCGACTGCATTCCTTTATCAAATAGTCTCAATTATATAGTACCTAGATATGTCATGCTTCGCGGGGTACGTGTCCCTCGGCTATTCCACACAAACTCGTGCAGGACTAACGCAGGGGTGCGAGTGCCTCTTCGTCGCCTTGTTGATACGTACAACACTCACTTTATGGAGCTTGACATATTTACTCTTTCCAAAAAAATTTTCAAGGCAAGAGCAATAGAGTTACTTAGTTCTTAGGTAAAAATATATATATCTATTTATTTTACTTCTTCTTCATGTTATTTTATGATGCATACTGTATGTCTGTTTTCTTTTAACTTTTTTTTTGTGAATTCGTGGACAATGGTGTTTGTTACATGTATAGTAACATAAACATGGAATAGGTTATGCATAATTGTATTTCTAAGTAAGGCTAATTTAAGAATCTTTTGTTATACCTGGCATGTAACTGTTTTTTGTCCCTAACAAATAAAATAAAATAAAAATAGAAGCAGAAACTGTGTCAAAGGCTTTTGCTAGATCAAGGAAGACCCCCAGGGTCTGGTTTCCTTTGCCAAGTTCCACTGAGACGTAATCGGTCAGGTGGTGCACCGCATCGGCTGTAGATAATTTTGCTCTAAAACCAAATTGCGCAGATGATAATAAATTATTTTTTTCTAAATAGTTAACTAGCCTGCAGTTAACAATTTTTCTAGTATTTTAGAAATTGAGGGGAGTAATGATATTGGTCTAAAATTATTAACTAAGTTTTTGTTCCCGGATTCAAAGATCGGTATTACAACTTCTTTTTTTAAGCACCTAGGAGAAATTCCTTCGGAAAAACGGATACTAAATTTATGTGTTAAAGGACGTACCAGGATATGCTTGAATTGTTTAAGGATTTTATTGCTAATATTATCCCATCCCACTGCACAGTCATCTTTTAGTCCACTAATAATTCTGGTTACTTCGTCCTCGTCAGTGTCCAGCAAGCCAAAAGAATCATTATAGCTCGAAAAACGAGATACAATTATTTTAAACAAATATATCTGTCCCTCTCGCGAAAACGATGTTTTCTATGGCAGCTGTACAGGCGTTATGGACGTCAAAGTTCATATCGGACTTCTCTTTCTAATTGTAATCTTTGAAGCTTTATAACTTCATCGCTGATTGACGTATTTAAAAAATAATTTCATGATTGTTTATTAGAGCTAATAAGTATTTATATTTGCAAATAAAAACTCGCATGCATATTCCCTATTGACCACATAACCTATTATAAATAATGTAAACAAGCGGTGGAGCGGGTTTTTCAACTCATAAATAGTTGAAATTTCAAAAGAGATGCTTAATAAAAGTCAAAAAATGTTTTAGATAGATAATTCTATTACTTAGTTAGGAACATCCGTAACACCAATGGTCATAAAGACTCAATCTATCTTAGTAGGTATACTGACAATAATTATATTATAGTTATGATGACCATGATCTTCCTAACCAAAATTAATAATTATAGTTTGTTCTTAACAAAGTGGCAATAGCGCTCATTGAACAACCAACACTATCTGCGTACAAGCTCTACTAATCACCTAAATTGTCACTTTTATCACCAACCGTAGGATTAGGCCTTTAAAACCTTTCATCATTTTTGTCCCAGTTATAACGGATCCAGAAGATGCCCTGACAGCTGCGAACGCATGTCTACAGAAACATTTCGCGTACGATTATGCCAAGGCCTGGCTGGGAGAAGGACTGATCACGTCTTCAGGTTAGTTAGTAGGCCCACAGCAAAGAAGTGTCAGTCAACCCTAATCTCTTCAAAGTTAGAGTGAACAGACGTCTTCTGGGTAAGCTCTTTTTCCATCGTCGATTTTGTCCTAGACTAGAGTCAAGAGCAAAGCCATCTCATGTAAAAAAAGTTAAATAATCAAGATGCCCAACAAAAACTGAATGACATGACAAGAGGTACCTATTAGATACTTGAACTTATTACCTTACCATACCATTCACTCTTAAACTATTTCAGTTTCCTATAAAATCACTTTTATTTCACTCTACACTCTTCGAAAAATGTTTGTATAAAATACACTGCTCCGGTTAACGTTCGTCACGTATCAATTTGTATTTTTATTGTTATATGCATTGCCTGATTCGCTACACATCACCAGTCGGTCTGTTCTGTAAAATGTAACGGTGAAAATTGGTAGAATGAACATGAACCTCGATTGGATGGATGGGCAGCTCGCTTCGTGATTGTTTCACTTTGGTTTTGACAGGGGATTTTACAGATAGCACTAAATGTAGCGCCTATTTAAAAATCTTAATACTTCGACCAGGTGAAGTTTGGAAGCGCCACCGCAAGTTGCTGACTCCTGCGTTCAGCCTGCCAGTAATGCTGAACTTCCTGGAAGTCTTCAACAGTCAATCGAAGAAATTGGTCGATAGTTTGAAAGTGCACGTCGCCAACGGACCATTTGATCATACTGTCTATTTGAGGAGCATTACTTTGGAGACATTTTGTTGTAAGTAAGATATTTTATTCTTTACTAGCTTTGCGCGCGTCTTCGTACGCGTATATCCCGTTTCTCCCGTTCCCGTAGGAATTTCAGGTAGCCCTCTCTTCGTGCTTCCCTACACTCCCCATGGACCTACACGCCAAATTTGTCTCAGCTGTGCGTTGTCTGTGGGTCACTCAATCAGTCAGTTACGGATGAATTTGATTTAATGATTAAAAAAGTAAAGAAGTGTTTTCCCATTTTATGGAAGTCCCTTCCATAAAGTCAGTTGCCGTCAAAAAGCCATGCACTCCTCCAGCAAGTGCTCTACCCTCTTTTCTTAAGAATTAATATAAATGACTAGTTGACCCGCGTAACTTTATCTGCTCCGCTCCTATTGGTTTCAGCGTGATGATATATAGCCTATAGCCTTCCTCGATAAATGGGCTATCTAACACTGAAATATTTTTTCAAATTGGACCAGTAGTTCCTGAGATTAGCGCGTTCAAGCAAACAAACAAACTCTTCAGCTTTATATATTAGTATAGATAGATATATAAGTACAGATAATAAAAAGGGACGAACCAGTGCGATACTCCCTGGCAGTCAGACCTAGCATTTTACGCTAGCTAATCTTTCAATAAGATTGCCTGTTGGTCTGGCTGCGTTGTTCCCATATGGCCCTCCATAATGAGGTCCTCTGTCGAGAAATTCTCAAGAAGCCGCCAAGAGTTAAGAAGTGGGTATGGTGTGACACCCGCGTGCTTCGGATAGCACCTGCGCCTGATCTCTACCCGGTCCCGGTGGATGACGTCCCATCAACCTATGAAATAACAGCTTATTCTTACTCTTACATTGTTTGTGCAAAACAGTGGAGAGTGCAACAACTTGTGTTAGCGCATACCTTATATTGGGCTTATTGCACTATATCTTAAGTTTCGTTGAGAATGACAGCTGTAACAATAGGGAATAAGCATGCGATTTTTTTATTTGCAAAATGAAATACTTATTAACACTTATAAACAATTATGAAATTGTTTTTTAAATACCTTCATCAGCGATGAAGTTATAAAGCTTCAAAGTTTACAATTAGAAAGAGAAGTCCGATATGAATTGTGACGTCAAAGTTCTAGGCGCCTTTACAGCTGCCATAGAAAACAGCGTTTTCGCGAGAGGGACAGATAGAAAAAATTATACCTCGTTTGTTTTTCGAGCAATTTTGATTCTATTTTCACTGTTAGTATTATATTTGTATATATTTTTAGATAAACTGTATAGACAATAAATATTTTTTTCGTGCATATTCCCTATTAGCAAACAAATCGATTTGGAAGATTATAGCTCAGACTGACTCCAGAGAACTGTATAAAATATTAGTAGATATTATAATTGTCATTATGCTAAAGGCTTGCATTCAAATAAACCCAAATCGCACAAAATAATAAGACATAGAAACTATAAAATTATTTATCAATTAATGTCCAGCTGAAGATCATTATGTTGTTATAATGGCTGTTATTTAACATTTTATTACAGTGACTTCATTTGGAATAACTGGTTTCGAAGATACACATTTCATCCAAAAATACATGCATGCTGTAGACGAGATTTTGAGTATTGTCACTCAAAGGTTCCAGAAGTTTTGGCTGCAAAGTGACACAATATTCAAATTGTGTGGTCTTCAGAAACGTCACGATGAACTTGCGAAGATTCTCAATGAAATGTCTGATAAGGTAACGAATACTCTTTATTTTTTAAATCTGTTTTGTCAGCCAAATGACGTGTTTTTTTAGAAAAGGTTTTATTTTGTGTTATTTTACTTAATTTATTCTATTCAAGGTAATACAGAGGAAGAAATTGGCAAGAAGTAATGGTGAATACACTTCAGGTTAGCACTTTATTTCAGTCTTACCTGACTTTTAGATACAAACGTATGAGGTGATCTCATAATCTCATACATAGAGGGACAACAGCTCACAGTGGTTTTCTTCATCGCAGGTACAAAATACAAGCCTTTCCTGGATCTCCTTCTGGAGTTATCAGAAGACAACGCGTTGACTGACAAAGAGATCAGAGAAGAGGTGGACACCGCCATTGTGGCGGGCTTCGACAAGTCATCGAACTTGTTGAGCTACATCATGATACTTCTGGGCACACATCCTGAAGTACAGGACAAGATATACAAAGAGTGAGTTCAACTGAATACTTGGGACTAAATCTACACTAATATTATAAAGAGAAAAGATTTGTTTGTTTGTTTGAAATGACTAGACTCCGAAACAACTGGACCGATTTGAAAAATTCTTTCAGCAATGGTTAGCTACATTATCAGGGAGTAACATAGGCTATATTTTATCCCCGTACTCCCACGGGAACGGGAACTACGTGGGTGAAACTGCGTGACGTCCACTGGTTATTAATAAATGGCCCACATTTATCCACGGCGCTCATTCGATACAAGGCTACTGAATGGAAAAAGCTGGACGTCAAACGTCGTGGGGGCTGAGAGGCATTTGACCAGCAGTACAACGATGTAGAATGAGTAACCAGCAGTAAGCGTGTGTACCTACTTACCTATACTTACTCGATTTTTATAGTGCAAAATGTTATTATATTGTTTTTGTCAGACATATCCCAGCAGCAGCGTGGAGTCAGGAAGACCGTAACTGCTTCGTGTCTCGACGAGCAAGTGGCACTTTCGGTTTAGGGTTAAAACTCTCCCCGTACGTGTTTTGACTTGCTTGAGAGACAGGGAAGAAGGAATTCACCTGTTTTGCACACACACTAGTGCACTACAATGAACTTTGCGTACTTGACTAGTCTCCATCCAGACTTAGTGAACGTTCTGCTTCCAGAATCAAGGAAGTACTCCCAACAGACAGAGACGTTGAGAGGGAAGATCTTCAGAAGCTGGTCTACACAGAGGCGGTGATCAAGGAGAGTCTACGGATCTTCACCACTGGACCCGTTACCCTGCGATACGTGGAGAGGGACGTCAGGCTGAGTAAACATACCCTTATTAGTTGATGAAACTACATTTGTGATGTGTTGTCAGTATTTAATAAAAAACCGGCCAAGTGCGAGTCGAACTCTCACTCGAAAATTTCCGTACCATTAACCAAAAAAAAAGCGTTTCTTGAATGGGGCCTCATTAATTTTTTTAATATAAATACTTTATTTTGTTATAATGGCAATAGAAATACACGCTCTGTAAAAATTTAATATATTATGTACCTGTAAAATTCATACAAACTTTCGATGGTAGCCGCGAAAAACTTAACGCTTTCATTAATAATTGCGACAATGCAATTTCCTTAGCTTCCTCAAACCAGCAAGACATCGTATTTAAATATATCATCAGCCAGCTAGACGGCAAAGCCGAAATAGCTTGCTCGATAAAAGAGTTTGAGACATGGTCCTCACTCAGGGATTTCCTACAAAACCAATTCGGAGAGCGAAAACAATACGCTCATCTTCTAATAGAACTATAAGTTTGTAGACAAGGTGCCCAGGAAAATGTAAGGCAATTTTCACTCAGGGTTGAAACCTGCCTATCCTAGCTCCTCACAGATATCGCCGTTACTAACCATAAGAAGAGCGAAATTTCTGGTAGGGTAGCCGCTATGGAGGACATAACTCTTCACACTTTTACTATGGGCCTCACTCCTCGTATCGCTAATATAGTCAGATGTAGGGACCCTAAAAACCTTAATGATGCTATCATTTGTGCTCTATCTGAAGAGAAGTTGCAACAATATACTCATATAAATCTTTTGTAAAATTGTTTTGTTTTGAATCAGTGGTTCGTTTAATTTAGTTTTTATTCAGTAGTACGAAATTAAGAATCATCATGATTCGAGGTACTAGTAGATACCAAGGCTGGTCGGTATTTTAAACGGAAGAGGCGATACCTTCTTTTTATTTATTTTTTAATTTTAGAGGGGTCAGGTTATTTTCATCTTATCTATGCATCACCATCACATTTTTTCACCCACATCCACCCGAACGAAGTCACGAGCATAGCTAGTTGTACAGTAAAAAGCATGATTAAAATGAAAGCGACGTGCAGTTAATCAATTCTTAATAAATAGAAACGATTTTTAAAACGGACAAGAATAAAATAAAAAGATTGAGTTTAAAAAACTGTAACCCGACTACAGAAAAATAAAAGTGATCTGAAAAGTATGAAACAAGAAAATATTTCAGAAACAAATCAAGAGAGGTACAAGAATGGTGAAAGTAAAGCCGTGGTCGCATGCCTATATATCATCTGGGTGCCTGACACACCTATAAAACTATTAAGGCATGCGACCACGGCTTTACTTTCACCATTCTTATACCTCTCTTGATTTGTTTCTGAAATAGATACTAGAGAATGCCTTGTTGCATAAAGTCCGCAGGTACCTGTTTAATACATAGTTTAAAAATATACTGTGCCTGTTTTCCCCGTAAATACATATAAGTAGTGGTTTATGTACACCAGTCATATCTTAGTTCCAGCTAGCTCGTTATGGTTGCGGCATTTGTTCGAAAGAGTCACCGCGGCCCTGGAACGCAAAGGGCATTAGGGTTTTAGTCAGTAAGTCTAACACTCGAGCGTATGGAGTCAAAAAAAAACTAGCTAGCTATGTCTATTGTCTAAGTCCTATGTATCTACCTAAGGGAAACGGCCTGGATTGACGTATTTTTCCGTTTACGTTATTAAACAACAAGCTATGGTCGACACCAGAGAGCCAATTCTAGTAACGTTCGCATTCGCATCTCATTCGCAATCTGTCAAAAAGCCTTAAATGTCATACATTTTTGACAGATTGCGACTGACTTGCGAATGTGAATGAATTTTGATAATTAGTAGAATAATTGACCCTCAGATCCAATGACTGTCAATGACCCTTTTATTTATTGACATACTTAGTACCGAAAACAGAAATATTGTCAAAAAGCTGTCCTGATTCAACATCTAATCGTGATCATTAACTTCTAGTAATAAAAAACCGGCCAAGTGCGAGTCGGACTCGCACATGTAGGGTCCGTACCCTCGCCATTATTATAATCCACTAATATACCACAGTGTCCCAAGACGAAAGTCTATGCCAAAAAGCCTATGTTCGTCCTCTACCAAAAGTTTCCAATCCCACACTTCCAACCCACTTCCGCCCAATTTCTATACTTCCATTCCTATCCAAAGTGCTCGAGGCCTACGTGCACAAACAGCTCTCGCACTTTGTACATTCTAACTCTCTCATAAGCCCTCTACAATCTGGGTTCAGGCCCGGGCATAGTACTGTTTCCGCTCTTCTTAAAGTAACTGGCGATATAAGGGCAAGACTGGAAGACACCAAGGTAACTGTACTAGTGCTGGTTGATTTTTCAAATGCCTTCAATACCGTTAGTCACGACATCCTGTTAGCTATTCTCTCCTATGTTATGGTCTCTCCCGAGGCACTGGAGTGGTTTACCTCTTATCTTCAGGGACGTCAGCAGTCGGTTCGCGTTGGGGATTCCTCATCTTGCTGGCGTGATTTGGAAACTGGCGTTCCTCAAGGTGGCATTCTTTCTCCTCTTTTGTTTTCTATTTTTATTAATCTTATAACTTCTGAACTTCAATGTGCGTATCATCTGTATGCAGATGACTTGCGGTTGTACTATCAAGGGAAGGTCGACGAATTACCTGACGCCATCAACAAATTAAACAGAGACTTGATAGCCATAAAAACATGATCGGATAGATTTGGTGTTGCTGTAAACCCTGATAAGTGTCAGGCGATCATCATATGGAGTTCTCGAAGCATCGCCAAAGTGGATGAAACAGCTTTGCCATATGTCCTGTTCGATGGTACGATTATCCCATTTAGCACTGATGTGAAGGATCTAGGTTTGCGCATTGATAGTACCTTAAACTGGCGTACTCAAGTCGCTAGTGTTAGTCAGAAGGTTACGGGAACGTTGCGAGCCCTGTATCGTTTCAAAAACTTTTTACCATCAAACACGAAGACAATGCTTGTACAGGCCTTAATTTTTCCTATCATCGATTATGGCGATGTGTGCTACTATGACCTGAATGCAGATCTCCTCAACAAACTCGACCGTCTTATGAATTACTGTATTCGATTTGTTTTCAATCTGCGTAAATACGATCATGTCTCTGCGCATCGGTCGCTTTTAAAGTGGTTGCCCATACGCGAGCGCAGAGAGCTAAGGGCTCTTACTACCTTGTTTTCATTTCTTATCTCTCCCAACTCTCCCAGTTATCTAGCCCCTCACTTTCAATACATTTGCGCCAGCCACAATCTAAATCTACGCTCATCAAACAACCGTCTCCTTCAATGTCCCACTCACCGTACTGACTTTATTCACTGTTCTTTCTTCGTACAGTCTATTTCTCTATGGAATGCGCTCCCCCAGGAGATCAGGATGGCCACCAACCGATTAACCTTTAAAGTTGAAGTTCGCGAACACATTCGTAAGATGTTGGCTGTTGTATCATCACAACGCTAATATTTTCCAATTACCTATTCGTATTATAAGTAATTGTTTATGTCAATCCTACAAAGCCGGCTGAGCCCGAAAATAGATAACTATCAGCCAGTAGAACAAGCAGGGTTTCGCTCCGGATATTCTACAACGGATCATATACAAGTCCTACAGCAAGTAAATGTTCATAATGGTACTACAACACATTTTTGACAATCTTAACTGGCAGTCGGAAGGGATTATAATTAACAATGCTCGACTTACATATCTCAGATTCGCGGACGACATTGTCTTATTTGCTGAAACAAGCAAAGGATTAGAAAGAATGATAAGCAGTTTGAATGAAGAAAGTGAAAAAGTTGGCCTCAAAATGAACGAAAATAAAACTAAAATAGTGACTAACAGCTACGCTAACGCCATATACTTGAACGGGAAGCCGCTTGAATATGTGAGCGATTACATATACCTGGGAAAGCAACTATCATTCGATGACAAAAATGAAGAACTAGAGGTCGAGCGGCGTATCAACATGAGCTGGAAAAAGTTTTGGTCCCTGAAAGAAATCTTGAAAGGGGAATTCCTCCTTTACCTAAAGAAAATTGTCTTGGACACCTGTGTCTTACCTACTCTTACATACGGATGCCAAACGTGGACTTACAACACAAAAATAAAAACTAAACTAGTAACGTGTCAAAAAGCAATGGAAAGGAGCGTAATAAAAATAAGAAGAATACAAAAAGTGAAAAGCGAAAAAATTAGAAAAAAAACTAAAGTTATTGATGCCTTACAATATGCCCTAAAAACAGAAGTGGCAGTGGGCAGAACATATAGCAAGACGCACAGACAAAAGATGGACATTACAGACAACTATATGGAAAGGACCAACAGGAAAAAGAAGAAGAGGGCGCCCTAGAAAAAGGTGGATAGAAGATATAAAAGCGATAGCAGGAAGCGATTGGAGAAATAAAGTCATGGACAGAGAGGTTTGGAAGAAGCTGGAGGAGGCCTTTACCCGAGAAGGGGTTCCGATCAATGGTACTGAAGAAAGTAACGACAGCGAGTAAGAGAAAATAAAAGAAACTTATACAACATTAAAAAAACTAATGTTGTAACTAATGTTAATATATATTAAAACGCATGTAAATTAACAGGCTTTATTATTATTATTTAATAATTAAGTATTTCGTTTACATATTTATCTTGTTAATTTGAGTATTTATTATATATTAATAGTGTATGTATACTTTGTGTATGTATGTTATTGTTCATTTTAATTGTATTTACATAATTTCAATCGCTTTAATTCTTCATATTGCACCTACCACTATTCTCTGTATCACCCAAAGGTTGACTGGTAGAGAATGCCTATGGCATTAAGTCCGCCTATGTACATTTGTGTGCTGAAGTGTTAAATAAATAAATAAATAAATATGACCAGTAGGTACGGGTTGCCAGTGATGACATATGGAACTGAAACGTGGTCGCTCACAATAGGCCTTATCAGTAGGATCAAAGTCACTCAAAGGGCAATGGAGAGGGCAATGCTAGTTTCCTTGCGTGATCGAATCGAAGGTGGATAGTGGAACTCTTAATTGGTTTATAGTATAACCATCGTACTTGGGCTCATTTGAATCCGACGATGGAGACAAGCGAGACTCTGATGATGGAGACAAGAGAGTTAGACCATTAAAACTGACAAAAATACTGTGACAAAGTCTGTCATATAACCAACACAAATAAATAAAATTGGAGAGTCTGTTTGTAAACCCAATAAAACAGCTTTTTACTAAATACATATGAAAATAAATATAGGTAATGTAAGCAATTTTTATGACAAAATCACAATTTGTAAAACTTTTGTGTCTGTTTGCCTAAAATCATTGTTTTATGCGGTATCTTCGAAACGGCTCGATCAATGTAGGTGGAACTTTCACTAGCAGATAACTGATATTATAAGGAGAAACTTATTTTCGAAAAAGAATAAGGGATCCGTGCTATAAAAAATTAAGCCCATGAAAATACTTTTAATGTGAGCGAAGTTGCGGGCAATTAGTATTACAGTATAAATGGATTTAAGTCTTTTATTACTATTAGACCCACTTCAACATACAATTTTTTATGGTCAATTTCATGCAATTATTTATTATCCAACCCAACGGAAACACTGGATACAACTTCAATCAATTGTATCCACCCGTACCATTGGAATGAGCTCCAACACGATATGTATATGCCAACTAAAAGATCCTACTGGATCTCTTAGCTAGCTCGCCTTTAGGCGTTTCTGGTTTACCCATCATGAGAACCTTGTTACCAGCTAAAACAAATAGTACTTGTAAGGAAAATTCAAATGAGAAAAATGAATGAATAAATGATGATGATGATGATGATGTTTGAATTTCAATATTGTAACATCCTGTAGGTATGCTTAATTCGCATGTTTTGACAAATAAAATGATCTTTTTCTTTTTATCACGATGTGTACAAGAGTAGTTAACTAGGAAATCACCTATATGGTTTCCATAATCAGCTCGTTGTTACCAGCTACAATAAATAGTTCAACCTGTACGATTCATATGAGCCGAAACAAGATGGATATAAGAGTAAGCAACTAAGAGAGCCACTACTCACCTTTATGGTTTACGTCAGCAAATCGTTGTAATCAGCTACAATGAATAGTACCACCCCGTACGATTCATATGAGCCCAAACAAAACGGGTATAAGAGTAGTCAACTAAGTGAGCCACTGCTCACCCTTATGGTTTCTATCATCAGATCGTTGTTACCAGCTACAAAGAATAGTACCGCCCCGTACAATCTATACGAGTCCAAACACGATGGGTATAGGAGTTTATGGTCTCCATCATAAGATCCCTGTTCCCAACAGCAATAGGGATCAAGGATCAGAAGGATTCAAATGGGCCAAGCTGGGGTAGGTGCTACCCAGATCGGCCACCTCTATACCCGTATATTTTTTAAACCATTGACCGACTAATTCTGATAGTTGGCGACTAATTTCGACTAACTAGCGACTGTTTTTTATGAAATCAAAACTAAAATACTTGATGGTGGCCATGCCATTGTCAGTCACACGTCACTACCACTTTTTACTTCACTTTTATACACAATTAAATGATATAATATCTTCAAGTTCATGGTTTATTGTTGACACTTTTTGCTGTTATGATTATTTTTTAGTTTTTTACTGATTCTTCAATTTCTATTAAAGATAACACTCACACTTCGTTATTGGACTATGTGTAGTTTTACATTGAAGTTTAGATTAATACAGTACATTAACAGATAAAATCCGTAAAATTAAAACGGAGCTGTACACTTTAGTTTTTGAGGTCTACCCTCAAGTAAAGGACTTTGTACCATAAACACGTTTCTTGTATGGGAGCCACCATTAATTTTTAGCCTACCATATAGCTTTCAATTTTATTGAGGCAGGCTGAGTCGAGTGGAAAAAATATGGTCGTGACGTACGTTATTTTCCTCCTAGAGAACTACACGATGCGCGCAGGAAGTCAATGCGTGATCCTACTGTTCGGGGTCCACCGCCATCCAGTGTGGGGCAACGATGTGCAACAGTTCAAGCCGGAGCGATGGCTGGACCCCGACATGCCTGCCAACCCCGTGGCCTTCGTAGGCTTCAGCCTTGGAAAACGATCCTGTTTGGGTGACTTTATTTAATATTTTAGTACAGTCAGTTAAATAGCACACCAAGGCAAGGCCCGAATATTTGTGGATCAACATTTAAGCCTAAGCAATGACTTACTGATATTCGTTTCCGTAGTTAAGCTTCGAAACAGCGGTATTGACCTTTTACAAAATACTAACAGGAATTTATCTCTTCACAGGTAAAACGTACGCCATGATATCAATGAAAGTAATCCTCGTACACTTGCTGAGGCGGTACAAAGTCACTGCGGATGACAGCAATCTGCAGCTCAGATGCGACTTCTTGTTGAAACCGGCCTCAGGACACGAGATCACTATAGAAGAAAGGGCGTAGAACTGTCTTGAATTGTTAATATATGTATTAATTCGTTATAGGTATAGACTTTATTTACTCCTGACATGGAAAATGGCTATTAAAGCAGTTCGAATTGCTCTAGTCTAGTTCTTTACTCTTGTTAAGCCTGAAAACTTTTCAAGGAACAGAAGAAATTGACACGAGCACGAAAACGAAGTCTGTCTCCTTGGGTACAAAATTCAATGTCTTCATCTCCTCAGTTGGGAGATCCTTAAAGTAAACAAAATGTGCTCAAAACCGTATTTTTTCATTAAGATTTTGTTTGGTCCACTTATAATTAGTATTAAGGAACCATTATTTTTTTGAAATCATTATTTACCTGGTTTTCAAGACTATTTTTAAGAATTTTTCTCTTCGTTTCGATTTTTTTTCTAGATTTCAAAAATATTAATCAGTTTTTGAGATATTTGCAAAAGACCAAACATTTTTTTCCTTTTTCAGTTAATTGTTTATAACTTTTGCATTTTTTTCGAGCGGTACTTTTTTTTTCAAAAATCATTTACATGCTCTTCCAAATCGAATGAAACCTCATTCATGTTTTTCCGAGACTGCTGAAAAAAGTTGACCAAAAAAACTAAAACAAAAACGTTAACTTAGTTAACATTCTTTTTAAAAAAAAGGAACCGCCTTCAAAAATCCAACCTACTGAAAAGCACAAAATAATATTTATATGCCCCACCCCTATCCTTATCCAGTCCCTATCTTGTCTCTATTCCTACCCCGTAAAGCAAATTTCTGGCAAAAAATAATAAATACCATTACCAACTGATACCAACTACTAAAGTAATAAGAAATTGAGGTGGGTTGTTGGATAGTGTCACTGGTAACATCGTACTCGTAATTAAACCAACTTTAAAAATAAACAAGTGCATAAAGAAAGAGTTAAAGTGCTCAGACCTATAAACAATGTATGATTCCACCTGTACAATATAAATAACACAGTGTTTAAACAATAAAACTAGTGTAAAAGTGTAAAATACGATCCGTCTACGAACTACTAGCAAAAATAAAAAGGAATCAAATTAAGACATATACGGTGCAAAATATTACTGTTGTGAGTTTATTTTAAAGATAAAATCCTGTATTAAAACTGTGATAAGTGCTTAAAATATCTACAGACACACAACCTTAAAGTGAATATAGAGTTCATAGACTCACTCTATAAACTCTAAATAACGATGATAGCAACGCCATCTATTGACACCCTTCGGTTTCACTTAGTCAAGACCCGTCGTACCTTGTGTACTAAGTAACAATGTAAGTAACTCAAGTCAATGTAAAACACCGCCGGTACTAACACCATCTAGCGGAAGCTAGTTTGATACTTGCTCAGCATCACAACTGCCATCTAGCGACATCCATTGGCATCACTCACTATAACAGGTATCGAAAGCTCTATCGAAATACTTGAGTAAATATCATTAAACTATATAATTCTAAGCACGACCAGTAGAGAGCGCTTGGTGTCACAAAATGCAACATGGAAGAAATAAAAGATTTGCTGAAAAGTATGCAACAAGACCTAAAACAGCAAAAACAGACATGTTAGAAATGAAGGAAGACATAAAAAACACAATAAACAATACTATTAACGAAAAGTTTAACCGTCTGGAGTTAAAAAATGAACTTTTGGAGAAAAAAATGGATGAACCATAAAAATTAACAACCTCGAAAGGCATATTAGACACAAAACTTAATCTTGTTTGGAGTAGAAGAGCGAGAAAAATCTTACGAAGAGTTAGAAGAAACAGTAGTCAACATAATAAAAACTAACTTCAAAGTTCCGTGTGATAATAATAAGTGTGAAGCTGTCAGGAGAATGGGAAAGCAAGGCGAGAAAGTTAGGCCGATTGTGATAATGTTCACTACAATGGGCTTCAAAATAAAAATTGGAAAAAACAAGCGCTGTCTTAACGACACTTCCTACTACATAAAAGAAGACTACCCAATAGAAGTAATTAATAAGCGCAAGGAGCTGCAAATTTAACTACAAAAGGAAAAAGAGGCAGCAAATACTGCCTTTATCAAATATGACAAATTAATTGTATTGAACAAAAACAAACACATCCCACGAAATCAGATAAATAAAAGGTTCCTGTCCGAATCGCCGGAGACTACTCCCCTTAGGAGTCAAACCGCTCATCATGAAAATAAAAAACCAAAACTAATCTTCAATCACATCGATATCTCTTAAAATCAAGCGGAGACATCACAGCTCAAGGTATCATAGCAATCACAAATGGACCCTCTTCCCACCTCTCATCTCCCAGCACGGTTGGTCACCGAGGGAGAGTTCGACCATTACCCTCCAAGGAAAACACTCAAAGACACGCATACATACGCACAGAACAAGAACAATAAAAACCTCCTCTATATTGGCACATATAACGTAAGGTCGCTGGCGAGTCCGGCTAAACTTATGGAACTTACAAACGCACTTTAGAATGTTAATTATGATATTATCGGACTGTCTGTGGTCTGAGAGAAGATTGGGTTATGATGTAAATGAATACGACGAATTCATATTATGCTACAACGGACAGACAAAATGAAGGCATGGAGTCGGCTTCATTATAAAAAGACATCTAAAAAACTGCATCAAAAACTTTAAAGGACTATCCGACCGTGTAGCACTTCTAGATGTAGAGATAAATGACCTACCAGTCACTATTATTCAGGTATATGCACCCACTGAAGAGTCTGAAGAATCAGAGATTGAAACTTTTTACAGCACTTTGCATGAAGCTTCAAGCAAATATTTCATTGTTATGGGCGATTTCAATGCGAAGATAGGGAAAAGGAACTCTGAAGAAAACAAACTTTTTTGTTGCGGCTGTAAACAGTTTCGGAGAAATGACGTCTCTCTGCCTCACACCCCGCTGCAGGAGGATAGGTTTCGAGGCCTGATCCTGAAGTCGGACTGACATGGTGGCGTTTTTGTACAAACCTTTCAGCACCTCGATGTACCGATAGTCGATCTGGCACCCAGACATGGCTTAGAAGTGAGATGGGCCTATAGTTCTTAAGCAGGGCATTGTCGCCCTTCTTAAAAAAGAGTACCACCACACCTCTGCTCCATGCCTGTAGCGTTTTCCCTTCAAGTATGACGGAATTGAACAGTTCCAGAAGGGCCTTAAGGACCGGTCTTCCACCCGCCTTCAGGAGTTCGGCCGTAATTCCGTCCTCACCCGACGCCCTGTTGTTTTTTTAGGGTTCCGAAAGAAAACGGAACCCTTATAGGATCACTCGGGTGTCTGTCTGTCTGTCTGTCCGTCTGTCACAGCCAGTTTTCTCCGGATCCACTAGACCGATTCTGTTGAAATTTGGTGCACATATGGATTTCTATGATCCAAACACGGACGCGTTACGTAAATCATTAAATTTTTAGTATGTGGGTCACTTTTGAGGTCAAACTAGAAAATAAAATAAAAAAGTTTTTTGAACAATATTGTGTGACATATCAAATGAAAGGGCTTACTGTGAGTGTTTTAATAATATTTTTTTCATAATTTTAAAATAAATGATTTTGAAGTTATTCAAGAAATTAGACGAAAAATGACCATTCCCCCTCCCCTTATCTCCGAATCTACTGAGCCTAAAGTTTTGAAAAAAATGGAGATAAATAGATCTTTACCCAAAGATTACAGGAAAACCTATTAGAAGTCTGTAGTCTATACTAATATTATAAAGAAGAAAGATTTGTTTGTTTGTTTGAATTGGCTCCGAAACTACTGGACCGATTTGAAATATTCTTTTAGCATTGGATAGCTACATTATCAGGGAGTAACATAGGCTATGTATTATCCCCGTACTCCCACGGGAACGGGAACTACGCGGGTGAAACCGCGTGACGTCCACTAGTGTTAAAATAAAATGTTAAAAAAATTAAATTCGTTCGGAACCCTTTGCACGCGAGTCCGACTCGCACTTGGCCAGTTTCTTTTAGCTGCTTCAGAGCCATCATTATCTCATACAGGCTGACGTCCGGGATGTCCTCAGTATAGTGCCGGGTCAAACTAGCTCTTGGATTGTTAGCTAGATTCGTATCGGGTTTAGTCATTGACGTGTATAACTGTCCGTAGAACGTCTCGATCTCTTTCAGAAGCTCCGATTTGGCGGATATGGTTCCGCCATCAGCGGTCTTCAGTTTCGTGAGCTGGCTTTGCCCGATAGACAGATCTCTGGCAAAGACCCTGGAGCCCTTATTCCGCTCTATCGCGTCTTTAATCTTTGCAGTATTAAAGCGGCGGAGGTCTCTATTCAAGGACTTTGAGATCCGTCTATTGAGCTGCCGGTATCTGCACGCATCTTCTGAAGACTGCAGAATCATATCCCGCCTCTCCTTCATGAGCTTCAAAGTAGGATCAGAGACCCTCTTGTTCCTATCTGTACGACGAGTCTTGAAAAACTTAGACCCGACCGTATGGACAGTTTCCACGAACCTATCGTTGCATTCGTCCACGGAGCTCCCTAGGCACTCGAAACGGTTCTGAAGTTCGAGCTGAAAGCTCTCGGAGTTTTGGATCTTTATCTGTGCTGGACGGAGCGTAGACCTCATCAGTCAAAACCTTTCAAGCTTGATATTGAGATTCAATGTGCCTCTTACCATGCGGTGATCACTTCCGGTTTTCACCGCGTTAATCACAGAGACATCATTGAATATTTGCTTCTTCGTGGACATGATGAAGTCAATCTCATTTTTGGTTACACCGTCTGGGCTCTGCCAGGTCCACTTCCTGTGCTCACGCTTTCTGAAGAAGGAGTTCATCATATAGAGGCCCTCCTTCTTCATAAAACTAGCCAGTAAGTGTCCCCGGTGGTTCCGACGTCCAAATCCAAATTGCCCCACTGGCAGCTCGACACCGTCTCGTTTGCCCAGTTTCGCGTTGAAGTCCCCCATGACCACTGTGAAGTGAGTTTTATGACCATGTATGGCTCTGGATGTATCCTCATACATGGTCTCTACTTCGTCGTCGGGGTGTGTCGAGGTTGGGGCGTTAACCTGTACGACCTTCAACGAATATCTTGACGATATTCTAAGTATCAGGTACGCCACACTGGTCGACACACTGTCGATACTCTCCACATTGGACACAAGGGACCTGTGAACGATGAACCCGAGACCACCCCGGGACTTCTGGTCACCCTCCCGGAAATAGAGCAGATTGCCGGGTTTGAGAATTATCGTATCCTCCCCCTCTCTTCGGACTTCAGACAATCCTACAATACTCCATCGCAACCTACTCAATTCCTCCTCAAGTTCGGTGATCTTCTCGTCGGTCCGGAGTGTTCTCGTGTTCAGTGTTGCCAGCTCCAGTCGTCGGTGTTTGTTATGGTAGCCGAGGCCACTCCGGGGATTCTTCGCACCCCTTGCCTCGCCGTGACCTTGACCGCTACCGGAGTCAAGGGTAGACGGGCTGCCGGGCACTAGGGGCCATTTTTTGGTTGTGCTTGTCATTGGGGGGGGGGAGGGAGAGACTGCATGGAAAAATGAGAAATAATAAATGGCTTATTTATTTATTTAATAAAGAAATTAATCATTATCCGGGTATTCACTTAGTTTTTGAAGTCAGATTTAATAGCTTCTGACAATCTGTAACGACTGCCAAAGATCTACAAATGACAGCTGGGACCAGCGGCTTAACGTACTTTCCGAGGCACGGAGGAAACTCAGTATGTTAAGATGGTCACCCATCCACAGACCAACCTTGGCAAACGTTGCTTAACCTTGAAGATCGACCCGTGTGGCTGTTATTATTTAGCTATGAGCTCCTCCATAGAATATCTCGATGGAATAGGTACTGTGTGTAATAAATAAATTACAAACCAAAACTCCGTACAAACCACTCACTGAATATAACAAATCGTAGATACTTCACAACAGATTTTGGTGGAAAGTTGATTATTATAACAATAAAACTTTCCTCAGGATACTAGTAATACATTACTTAATACCGCATCAAAATCAGTTCAGTGGAACTGGTCGAGTTGAATAATAACGGATCTAACGATACGGGATATCGATTTGTTGTACTTATACTAAAACCTTCAGCCAAACTCGAGATAATCGCGGACAAACATACATACATACAAACATACGGATCGAACTGAGAACCTCCTTTTTTTTTCAAGTCGGTTAAAAAGCATTTGTTGACTAGACTACATCTTCTAATATATAAAAATCTCGTGTCACGGTGTTCGTTGCCGAACTCCTCCGAAACATCTCGACCAATTTTCATGAAATTTTGTGTGTATATGCGGTAGGTATGAGAATAGGTGTTAGGGTATTTTTTTTTGTATGGCAAAACAACGTTTGCCTAGTCAGATAGTATTTATAAGCTTTGTAAGACTTGGATAAAGTAATAAATAACAAGAATAGGTGTAGAATTATAAAGTTTTATTTCAATTTTCTGGTCAGAGAATACGAAACGGGGCACTGTGAAAAAAAGACTCAAAGTTCACCAAAAACTATCGCCTAAAAACCCGTAGGGATGTGGGAGTAGTAGGTTAAGGGAACACCATGGAACACCTTAAAGATATTGACCTTGGTCACTGACCTTCAAAGTCAAAATTTTGAAAGTCAAGACCCGTGATTCTCAGGAATAGTAACAGGTCAACATTCATGGTTAGTGACCTTGAGGTCAAAGTCAAGTGACTTTGAGGTCGAGATCATGTGTTTCTGGAGATCATGATACTTTGGAGGTCAAATTCGAGTGACCTTGGAGATCTTGGTAAACAATTTACTTTTGTACTTGACAATAATGACAGCTCTTTATTATTTTGATTACAATCTCATTTCTCCTTTTTTTTCTGTGGCCACTATGCAAAATATACTAAGTTACTGTAGGTACCTACATAAAAGTTCCTTTAATAGTATGGTGAAAATGGACATATTTGCTGTATTAAAAAAAAATATCTTTTTGGAACTAAGTTCATTATCGCGACTTACGGTGGGAGTTGACTGGTAGAAGACGTTAAAATGTAAATTCAAGATGGCGGCTGCAAATATATTCTTCGTCATGGGTGTCGTTTTCATAGTTTTCAAGGGTGCTAAAGCCGATAGTGACGTAAAAATGGAAATCCATGGTTTTATGTTAAATCATACGTGAGAAGAAACTTCGTTCCAACTGTGCTTCCCCGAACGCACACGTTTTCTATACTTCTTTAATTCACTATATTTACTTATAGATTTCCACAAGATCAACATCAAAGAGAACTATGGACTTTGGAAGGGCAACAAAGTGAATGGACCCCAAGTAAAAAAACAAGGATATGCTCGGTTCATTTTGGAAATGACGTTTGTGAAAAATAAATAAACATAAGTAGAATAATAAATTAAAAATAGATCACATATTTTTTATTTGGCTTATAAAGTTTGCTTAATACCTGTTAGTCTACTCTGTTATTATTATTAGATTTACATAACTTAGTACAACTGTTACCAAATTATCCATAAAACATATTTTTATCATAATCTATATTTTAAAACTATCACTATCACAATTAATTCTTTGCATTGCAGCATTGCACCTTATAACATAAAACATCCCGGGCGACGAATGCAGAGCGCAGTCGCGTCTTAGCCACTTATACGTTAGATGTTAATTTAAATTATACGAAATAAGATTTATTTTTAACTGTGCATCCTGCGTTGTAATAATACTGTTTGTTTGGGTTGGTGAATCAGCGAAGGCGTTTAGATGTGTGAGTTTGTTTGGGATTTTGTGTCAAGCAAGATGCGCGAGTTAAGTGTGATGACCCCAACTCTATTCGCTTTATCAGCAAATCCCCCTCCACTCAAAGTAGAAAATAAGTAGTCTATAAATATATTGTTAACTTAGCAATAATTAAATATAAATACATGTCTCATTATTAGAATAATGATTACTGTCTTAATTACTGTAACGCTGTTCATCTAAATAAAGTTTTTTTAAAACTATTCAAGTGTCGATCACTTAATTGGCGCAGCCGGTAGGATCTCTGTAGTCAGTTTGCGACGTATACAACTCTACAAGCGCAGCTGGACGTCTGTTTCTACAGTTAAACAGAGATTCCCGAACAAACAAATCTATTAAGTACCAGGCACAACGGTTGGCGCAGTGTTTGATAGTAGTCACAAGGAGAAGATGGGAGTAACTACAGCCGGTCGATTCTGTGAAGGCGTGGGTGAAGTGATCACGAAGTGAGCTGTCAAATCATACAAACAAGATGGAATGACAGCTCACTTGTCGTTCACTCCACCTAAGTGTACACGGTGAGATGTCGACAGAATAGACCGGCTGGACTGTGAGTAAAACTTTTTCACTATCCTCTCTGTTTTCCTTTATCATTTTTCTCTTTGTTTTAATTGTATGTGTTATGTTATTAGGGGTTGAGCAATACCGTGATAACATTATTTTATTTTATTACGATATAACTGGCATAATAAGATTAACCTCAGGTAGGTATTTTTCTCTCTCTTTCTGTTTTTGCGCTGTCAAAATGGATCAAATCGTGCACGTTCCGTCAACAATGGCAAAAATTATTCAAGAGTTTAGTGGCGATTCTAGACAGCACCCACTTTTTATAAAGAAATGTGAATATATTATAAAAACATTTCAGGGGGGAGAAGCCCAAAATGAATACCTATTTCACGTTCTTACTAGTAGATTAACAAGGGAGGCCGCGAACCTAGTAGGGAAACGGGATAATATTCGTACTTTGCTGGAGTTGAAAAAATTATTGGCACAACATTTCGGTGACCCTAGAACCGAAGATTGTTTAATATTAGAGTTAGAGTCTATGAAACTAAACTATAACGAAAGTTATTTAGATTTCTGTCATAGGATTCAAAACTTGCGTAGTATCTTGATTGCAAAAATAATTGAAACAGTAGACGATGCAAATTTACGTCAAGCCGAACGCATTTTTATACTAATTCGTCATTGAATGTTTTCCTATATAATTTACCTCCTTATTTAGTTAGATTGGTACGATTAAGGAACGTGACGACACTGGAAGATGCCTTGAAAGTGGTGTTAGAAGAACAAAACTTTCAGACGGTTTACGATTCATTAAAAGAATCCAGTTAACGTAGGTGAGAAGGAAGCGAGATTACAGCAGCATATGAAAGAATTGACGGACGAAATCGTAAAACTTAGCGTTAAAGAACCAGAAATAGAGACGATAGATTTATTTGATTCCAAAAGCGACGCTGCCACAGCAAATTCAATATCTAATAGGAAACATGAAGGTATTCCTATCCTGAATGAAGCGGTAGATACCAAAGCTAGACAAATTCGTGTTTTCACCTGGGATAATAAACGTTCAAAACCATTTATTTTAAAATTATGAAAAAAATATAATTAAAACTCTCACAGTACTTAAGCCCTTTTATTTGATATGTCACACGATATTGTTCAAAAAACTTTTTTTCGAGATTTTTTAGTTTGACTCCCATACTAAAAATTTAATGATTTACATAACGCCATGGACGCGTTATGTAAATCATTAAATTTTTAGTATGGGAGTCAAACTAAAAAATCTCGAAAAAAAGTTTTTTTGGACGATATCTATGTAAAAGATATCTCTAATTATAAACAAAAAATTTTGGAAGTCCATCTACCTCCTAGTAACAGCGAAAACCTAGTCAAAAATTTTCTCAAAGAATACATAGATTACAAAAATAAGTACTTCATTTACTTTGAGGACCATTGCCATAGAAAAACATTTGTTAATGTAGCTACGTCACTTAACAAAAAGGGAACTCAAAACTTTGTCGAATGTACTGAAAGAGTTGTGAATGTTACGGATGAAAGTGATCAGAAAGAGCTAGTCGTCAAATATCATCAAGGGAAGACTTGTCATAGAGGTATTAGAGAGACTCTAATTAAGGTAAAAAGAGCATATTGGTGGAGCAATATGAAAGAAACAGTTACAGCTATTATTAATGCATGTGAGGAATGTAAGAATATGAAGTATGACAGGAAACCTCTAAAACGATTTATACAAGTAACGATAGTCCATTCCAGGAAGTCTTTATAGATCTGTTATATATAGAGAAAAACCAATACTTAACTGTAGTAGACTCATTTAGTAAGTTAGGTCAAGCAATACAGATTCCCAATAAAAGCACACCCGAGGTAGTGAGAGCTCTAATCAAATATTTTTGTATGTATGGAATACCAAAAAAAAATTAGTAGCGATGCAGGTACTGAGTTTAACAACGAGTTGCTTAAGGAAATGTTAAGTTTATGTAAAATTGAGCAACACATAGTGACACCTAACAACCCTAATTCAATGGCAATAGTAGAAAGATTTCATTCCACGATTATCGAAATATATAGATTAGCAAAATATGAACAATCTAGTTTAGATGCAGTGTAGTGTATAAGCATGTACTCATTATAGCTAAGTCATGTGACTAATGTAACCAATATAATCAATGTTTATCCCTAATAAAAGTTAGTATCATTTCGGACGAGCTAGTGTTTCAATCTAATTCAATCCTCACATTATAGCAGCTTCTGTTATGACATATGCGATCATGGGTTATAGCAACACTATTCATAGCGCTACGAATTTTACACCTTGCGAAGTAGTTTTCGGGCACACAGAGTCTGGAAATGCTTTTGATATTGACAGAGACATAACTTTAATGCAAAAGATATTACAGGATCATCGTAAACGATTGAAAATCCTTTATGAGCTTTTAAGTAGTAAATGATTGGACATAAAAACTTAGTTAAAGACAAGAAAGGAGGGGAGGACCCACCAAAAATAGTGGAAGGTGACACGGTTTTTATGAAAAATACTAGAACTAGGAAAGCAAAAGAGCTGCCGCGATACGAAAAGGCAATGGTCACTGGAAAGCCTAAACGTAACGTAGTCCCAGTTAAGTTTAAAAATAGAAATACTAAAGTACCATTAAGAAATGTCAACGCCCTTCACAGATGGTGGCTGATACTGCTCGTCCTGGCGGATCAAGGGACGACTCTGAACATCCAGAGAATCGACCAGAATCCGGGAATAGTTCCGATTCGGATTGGAATAGCTCCGATGAGGACTGACCATTGGGATATTATTAAGACTATAGATTTAAATTCACTAAATGTCCAATTGGAAAATAATATAGAAGAGTATAATAAGTTAAAAATTATAAGTCATAGTAATAGCGAGATACACAGGGAACTTTTAGGGTTGACAGTACAAATTGAATTATTTATCGAATTGACAAAAGATAGGTTGAAACAGATTCCCTCTACCCTCTAGCAGAATTAGGAGAGGAATTATAAACCCATTAGGATCCCTTATTAAGGTAATAACAGGAAATTTAGATAACGAAGATGCTAGGAAATATAATCTAGAGATTAGTAATTTAGGAAATAGGGAACATTCAATAGAACGAAAAGTATCATTAATGCAGAAGGCTTTCGATAAATTACTTAATGTTTCTGATGACATTAACTTTAATACTAGACATTTGGACTTCAAAATAAAACACTTTCAAACACTTATTCAAAACCAAACCAAGTACTCTAACCTTTTAATCGTAATGAATAGTATGAATCAAGTTTTAAATAATTGCCGTACCATTTATTCCATTATACATGAATTGGAAACTGCTATTGCTTTTAGTAAAATGCACATATTACAGCCATCCATTGTAAATTCCACAGAATTATTTAATATTCTTAATGTCATAAGAAAACATAATAACTTAATTTACCCATTAAGATTAGATAACTTAGTAAAATTAGAAGGAAATATAGAAATTAAGGGATATATAGACAATAGTAAAATTATATTTGTATTAGAAGTTCCATTAATAGACAAAAACACATACTATTATTATAAAGTTATTCCTATCCCAATCTGTAACCAGATAACCCAAAAACCTAATATCATTATACCCCAATATCCTTACCTAATAGTGAACAAGTCGAAATACAGATCCGTAGTCGATGGCTGTAAGGAAATAGAAGATCAGACATATCTCTGTTCCGATGAAAACGTGGTACAGTACGCGGAGGAAACATGTATCCAACAGCTCATGTTATTACAACATAACTTCAGTAACTGCAAGCAACACCAGGTGCAGATAGAAGAAACCAAGGTGCAGCCCATATCCAGCATCCACTGGTTGATATACACGGAAAAGGAAATTGTTGCAACGGAGCACTGCGAATATGAGACCCGCAGACACAATCTACGAGGCACATATATATTATTGCCAAGTCAGCATTGTACCTTACAGATTGCTGATATCTCAATCACAACACCCATGAACACCAGCTTAGTCTCCTTCAGATTGCCACCAGTACAGATGCCCGAGCTACGCAGGGATGTCACCCCGTCAGCCAAGCAGATGGATCTCAGAGGAGTAGATCTAGGCGACATCAAGGAACTGCTGAACCAAGCCAAATACAGTGATAGTGTCAGTGATGGTGAAACTATTATAGTCAGTGACAAAATGGACCATAAGTATTTACGCCATTATAATTTTATTCGTCATTGGGTTTTTGTTTCAAAAAAGAAAGTTATTGACTAAGAGACTGGCTGTTTACCACCTAAGAATTTAATACATGTGAATTGCAATGAAGATATTGAGTATTGAGACTTAGACGAAATTCTCTAAAGACTACAGAGTTGCCTTTAGATAATTTCTCTCTTAAGGAGGGAGGAGTTAAGTGTGATGACCCCAACTCTATTCGCTTTATCAGCAAATCCCCCTCCACTCAAAGTAGCAAATAAGTAGTCTATAAGAATATTGTTAACTTAGCAATAATTAAATATAAATACATGTCTTATTATTAGAATAATGATTACTGTCTTAATTACTGTAACGCTGTTCATCTAAATAAAGTTTTTTTTTTAAACTATTCAAGTGTCGATCACTTAATTCGCGCTTAGTTTCCTTGCAGCAATGCTTCTATGTTTTTGCGTTCACTGATGGCACGTCTTTTTGTATGCTCCCAGAATTAAATTAAAAGTCTCGTGTAAAGTCTGCAATCAAGTGTCTGTTGAGTTTTGTTTAATAAAAATAAGTTATCATCATCTGTCTAGCCTTTTCCCAACTGTATTGGGGTCGGTGTTCGCGACGAAAGCGTCACATAATAGTTTTATATAACTCGCATACATACGAGCTTACGTAATAGAATGAGATAGTTAAAGTATGAGTATTTTGTTATCAAATTAAATTACATTTTGTTGTCGTTTTCCCCCAGACACATGTTCTTGGGGAAATTAATTTATTTAAGTAAATAGCTAGGTAGCGTTACACACTCCCCTACATATTCCTGGTGAACCCCCAAAAAAGGTACTTGGTAATAGGTAATGGTAAAGACGGTACAAGATATTGAACATTTTACAGACACTGACACAGGACAGTTACTCAAAATGGTAATAGGGTGGACAGATAAACCACATTTACTAAACATACAGAAAATCTAAATATTCAGACTTCAGACAATCGGCACTAGAAACCTAGCGCTGAGCTCTATTCAGATTTATAAACATCTTTATGGTCAGATAAGGCATACAGCCACAATTTAGGAAAATGTTGGAGATTTTTTCCCCTTCCGGTTTTCTGATCTTATAGTGCTTCCACCTTTAGAGGGGTAGCTTTGAAAGTTGTGTATCTGGATTGAAGGATGATACACCTACCCTAAGATATATAGCACAACAGCCTTTAAGGCACAGTTTTTCGGGAAGTCAACCCTAAATAGTAGACAAGTTCATACTTGTAGATAGATTCGATAGTTAAATCCAACAAGAACCTGGGTGGGCAGGGTTGAAGGGTTGATTTTCACCCCATTCGACGGGGAATTTTGGGGGTATTACAGAGAGGTGCATCAACCTCTGTCCAGGCATAGAATAGACCTAGATAAAGCCAAGAATGTATGACAGTTATAGATAGATAAGATAGATAGATAAAACATTTATTTGGAACAAAGAAAGAAACACAACACACAAGCACAGTTACATAACACTAGAAAATAGAAATAATTAAATGAAAACAAATAAAAAGAAAGAAAAGGCAGAATGTATGGTGGCAATTACTAGGTATTCATAAACTAAAGAATTAGTAAAACTAACAGTTAAAAATAAACTCAAACAGCGATTTATGGGCCTCGTTACGGTAAAGTCACATAGAACGTTAGTAAACAGACCAAAAATAGACATTTGTAGTCATTGGCAAGAAAAATATATTTTTTTAACTAAAAATAGTAGGAATAGGAATTTAGGAAAATGTGAAAACACAGATTTTTCCCCTTCCGTGTTTCTGATCTTATTGAATTAAATATGTATTAAAGATTTAATAGAAACGGAAACTTAAGCCATATTTAAAATAATTATATTCCATAGGAATGAATAAATAAAGTTAATGTGCGTTTTGTTTGTATCACACACACACATAAACACACACACACATAAACACACACACACATTCCCCTTTTTTTGAAAAACGCGCGCCTGAAGAAATTATATTTAACTATAATCGAGTAGCTTGATAAAAAGCTTTCTCATAAGGTATATCACATAGGCGTTTAAAAATCTTCAGAATATTGTACCACTTTTGAACGTATATTGTACTCTTTTTATTTTATAGACAAAGTTCCCGTTCCCTTGGGAGTACGGGGATAATATATAGCCTATGTTACTCCCTGATAATGTAGCTATCCAATGCTAAAATTTTTCAAATCGGTCCAGTAGTTTCGGAGCCTATTCAATTCAAACAAACAAACAAACAAATCTTTCCTCTTTATAATATTAGTGTAGACTAGCTTCTGCCAGCGGCTTCGCCCGCGTGGTCCCTAGGGAACATACTCCCGGGATAAAATGTAGCCTATGTCCTTTCTCAGGCTCTAGACTATCTGTGTACCAAATTTCATTTAAATCGGTTCAGTACTTTTGGCGTGAAAGCGAGACAGACAAAGTTACTTTCGCATTTATAGTATTAGTAAGGATGGTTTTTTGTTGACCATTTTTCATCAAAAACCGAAAAATTCAAGGCATAACAGCAATGAAGAAAATGAGAATATGGGTTAACGTGCATTTGAAGTCCTTTCAAAATAATGTATCACTTGACATTGTAGGTCAAGTTTAGTTTTATTAGTATGATAGGCGCCACATAAACTTGCAATTAAGTATATTGATCTTTACCTAATATCCGTTCGCAGGTACCCGAAGAATAAATTATGAACCGTTTTAATTACTAGAGAACGTAAAGTATCACGATAGAAGTCGATTCAGGACAGCTTTATGTATTAATTTATGTTTTTTATACTAACAATATCAGTAAATGTAAGTGTGCACATTTATCACGCGCTTACTATTCTGATCATACCTGCTGATTTTTCTAACTCTAAGACTAATGATAAGATAAGATAAATGTTACGGTGTAATGTCGTCATATAAATAAAAGCAAAACAGAATAGTAGTTACCCGCGACTCCACTCATGACAATAAAGATGGCAGTTTTTATTTATTTATTTATACGCTAGCTTTTCCCCGCGACGCACATACACAGTTTTTCCCTTTCCCGTATAGCCTATAGCCTGCCACATGAATGTGGCTATCAATTTTCCAAATCCAATGTGCTTAAGTAGTTTGTGCATTTTCCCCTTTTCAGTTATTACGTAGCTCTAGCTCTAGCTCTTAGATAAGTTGCATCGTTCGTTACTATTGTGTGTCGTTTGTGGTTAAAAATTTGTTAAAAATTTGAAACTCAATTTTTTTAATTACTTCCTGGCATTAAATTAAGCTTAAACTTTGGATACTTACTTATTATGGAGCTGGTCTGGTATGAACAAAATAACTTTTTTAAGACCGCAAAGCATGAATATCCAACTTCATACAAATAAGAAATTCGAAATGGTAGCTGCTCTGCGCCTTTTCAGCTTCCTTGCTAAGAATGGGCTTCCGAGATGATTCTGCCCAAAATTTTGTAAGACACATTTTGCCATATCTTTTTTAGGGTTCCGTACACAAAGGGTAACCAACGGAACCCTATTACTTGTGTCCGTTACTACCGCGCGGCCATGACTTCTTTTTTTAAATTATGCCACGATTTTGTAAAAATTTGTAAAAGTAGACTCCCAAAACCATAAATTTGTCAATGGTCAAAAAGTTAGAAGGGTTTGAACGTGGCTGCACCATTGAAACGCTCCGAACCGCGCGGCCACGGAGATCTTGAAAACTAAGCATTGCAGAGACCTGAAATTTTGGTAAGTAACAGATTGAATTTGTAAAATTATAGAAAAAAATCCTGGGCTTATATTTTAGGAGCTGTAAGACACTAAAAAACAACTTAGACGTCTGAAGATTTTTGTAAAACCAAGATTTGAATTTGTCAAAACTAGTAAAAATAAACAAAAAATCCTAGGTTCATATTTCAGGAGCTGTAAGACTAAAACGCCATGGCTGCGCCATTGAAACGGTGAAAAAAAACGTCATCGCCGATATCTCGCTGAAAAAGTATCGCAGAAGTCTGAAGTTTTTTGTAAAACCTAGATCTGAATTTGTATAAACAGGTAAAAATGCACAAAAAACCCTAGGTTTACATTTCAGGAGCTGTAGAACAGAATCTTAAATACGTCTTAAACATTTCGATAGGGTGACTATGGCTTATTGTTTACAGAAAACTTTTCACCTATTTACTAGAAATTATATCTCAAGGTTTCTGAATGAAATAAAAACGAAACATTTGTATAAAAAACCATGTTTATTTGTTTAAAAATCACATAGATCACAGATTTTTTGCTTACACTGAGATGTGTACTTTCAAAATCACAGATAATTTTCTTTTAGGTACTAAGATATATTTATTATTTAAAAATCACACTAATTACAGATTGTTTGTTTACACTAAGATATAATACATATTTCTTTCAAAATTACAGATTATTTTCTTTTAAGTACTAAGATATATTTCTTATTTAAAATATATCTATAATGCATGACTTAATTACGGGGTTATTTCTGGCAGAATTTAATATTAGCCTTATTCATCAAATTATGCTATCTAATACTCATTAGTCATTACGAACGCTATGCAAAGTTATCTGTTATGGTTTTCGCACGTCTACTTAAAACCAGTATTTTCAGCTAGCAAACAACGATTTTTAAACAAATAAACATGGTTTTGTATACTAATGTTTCGTTTTTATTTCCTTCAGAATCTTTGAGATATAATTTCTAGTAAATAGGTGAAAAGTTTTCTGTAAACAATAAGCCATAGTCACCCTATCGAAATGTTTAAGACGTATTTAAGATTCTGTTCTACAGCTCTTGAAATGTAAACCTAGGGTTTTTGTGCATTTTTACCTGTTTATACAAATTCAGATCTAGGTTTTACAAAAAACTTCAGACTTCTGCGATGCTTTTTCAGCGAGATATCGGCGACTACGTATTTTTCACCGTTTCAATGGCGCGGCCATGGCGTTTTAGTCTTACATCTCCTGAAATATAAACCTAAGATTTTTTGTTTATTTTTACTAGTTTTGACAAATTCAAATCTTGGTTTTACAAAAATCTTCACACGTCTACGTTGCTTTTTCAGCGATATATCGGCAAAAATGTGTTTTTCACCGTTTCACCCAGGATTTTTAGGGTTCCGAAAAGAAAACGGAACCCTTATAGGATCACTCGGGTGTCTGTCTGTCCGTCTGTCACAGCCAGTTTTCTCCGGATCCACTGGACCGATTCTGTTAAAATTTGGTACACATATGGACTTCTATGACCCAAACATGGACGAGTTACGTAAACCATTAAATTTTTAGTATGGGCGTCACTTTTAGGGGTCAAACTAGAAAATTAAAAAAATAAGTTTTTTGAACAATATCGTTTGACATATCAAATGAAAGGGCTTGCTGTGAGGGTTTTAATTAAATTTTTTCTTACTTTTAAAATAAATGGTTTTGAAGTTATTCAAGAAATTAGACGAAAAATGACCATTCCTCCCCCTTATCTCCGAAACTTCTGAGCCTAAAATTTTGAAAAAAATAGATCTTTACCTAAAGATTACAGGAAAACCTATTAGAAGTGTAGTGTTTAAATAACATAGTAAAAAAATTAAATTCGTTTGGAACCCTTTGCACGCGAGTCCGACTCGCACTTGTTTTCTATATTTTTACAATTTTTTTACAAATTCAATCTGTTACTTACCAAAATTTCCGGTCTCTGCAATGCTAAGTTTTAAAGATCTCCGTGGCCGCGCGGTTCGGAGCGTTTCAATGGCGCGGCCACGTTCAAACCCTTGTAACTTTTTGACCATAGCTTTGACAAATTTATGGTTTTGGGAGTCTACTTTTACAATTTTTTACAAAATCGTGGCACATTTTTTTTTAAAATAGAACGTCATTGCCGCGCGGTCGAAACGGACACTATTACTTAGCCTCCGCTGTCCGTCCGTCCCTCCGTCCGTCCATCCGTCCGTCTGTCTGTCAGCGCCCAGCGGGCTATACTCAAGACAAATAGAGAGACAAATATAAATTTTCACAGAGTGTGTATTTCTATTGCCGCTATAACAACAAATAATAAAATTAAATTTAATTTAAAATTAAAGGTGGCTCCCATACAAGAAACGTGTTTATTGTACAAAGTCCTTAACTTCAGGGTAGATCTCAAAAACTAAAGTGTACAGCTCCGTTTTACGTATTTTATCTGTTAATGTACTGTATTAATCCAATCATCAATGTTACACATATTATTCCAATAACGAAGTGTGTGTTTTCTTTAATAGAAAATGAAGAATCAGTAAAAAAACTAAAAACTAATCATAACAGCTAAAAGTGTCAACAATAAACCATGAACTTGAAGATATTATATCATTTAATTGTGTTTAAAAGTGAAGTAAAGTATGGTAATGACGTGTGACTGACAATGGCATGGCCACCATCAGGTATTTTAGTTTTGATTACAAAAAAAATAGTCGCTAGTTAGTCGAAATTAGTCGCCAAACATCAGAATTAGTCGGTCATTGGTTCAAAAAATATACCTAAGGGTTTATAGGTGACCGATCTGAGAAGCACCTACCCCAGCTTGGCCCATTTGAATCTCCAAAGCTAAAGGCATCTAGAAAAGGTCTGTTTTCTCCCAAAGAAGAATGGTCATTTCTGACGCAAAGTCCGACAGAGTTGAGACATGTCGCTTTTTTTTTGTCATCTAAAGTAGAACAACAATATGTTTTTTTTTCGATTTCAATGTCTAACCCATACACATATGACAGACATAACGAAGCTATTTTACATACATTCTTACAAGTATGCCGGTCGTGTTTGTGATCATTTAAATCCTTCTGATTCTTGGTCCCTTTTGCTGTTTGGAACAAGGATCTTATGATGGAAACCATTAACTGCTATACCCATCGTGTTTAGACTCGTATAGATTGTACGGGCTGTACTATTCATTGTAGCTGGTAACATCAATGTGATGATGGAAGCCATTAAGATGTGTAGCGGCTCTCTTAATTGACTACTACTATATAATTTGATCCCATATCCATAATATTTGGGCTCATTTGAATCTTTCTGATGAGATAGTGCTCACATTGTTGTTACCAGCTGCAATGTATAGTTTTATTGCAGCTGGTAACAACGATCTGATGATAGAAACCATAAAGGTAAGTTGTGGCTCTCTTAGTTGCCTACTCCTACACCCATCGTGTTTGGGCTCATATAAATTGTACGGGGCGGTACTGTTCATTGTAGCTGGTAACAACAATCTTATGATGGAAGCCATAAAGGTGTGTAGCGGCTCTCTTAATTGACATCTATACTAATCTTATTTGGGCTCATTTGCATCTTTCTGATGAGCACTATCCATTGCAGCTGGTAACAACGATCTGATGACGGAAACCATGAGATTGAGTAGTGACTCACTTAGTTGACTACTCTTATATCTATCGTGATTGTACAGGGCGGTACTGTTCATTGTAGCTGATTACAATGATTTGCTGATAGAAACCATAAACGTGAGTAGTGGCTCTCTTAGTTGCTTACTCTTATACCCATCTTGTTTCTGCTCATATGAATCGTACGGGTTGAACTATTTATTATAGCTGGTAACAATGATCTGATGATGGAAACCTTAAAGGTGATTTCCTAGTTAACTAATCTTACACACATTGTGTTTGGGCTCATTTGAATTTTCCTAAAAAATACTATTTGTTTTACTTCGCTCGAACGAACACTCAAAACCATATACTTATGCGTTCGCCAACGAATTCGAAAAAAAATAGTATTTCTCCCGTATTTAAGACGACAAAGAAAACAGATGGGATAAGTGAAAGAAAGAAACGAAAGAAAGCAAGTCACACTTTTATTCGGGTCTTAGTTTAGAAGACAGAGATCAATTTTTAAGATATAGTCTAAGAGCTTTAATAATAATCTTTATTGACATAAATTATTACATAAAATTTTATGAATTCCCTAGATCCTGCGCCAGTGTACACTGTATTACAGGAGCTAGTGTCTTCGCCTAAAAATGTTACATGTTATTTATGACAAACAAAGATTACAAAGAAACAAAAGCACTAAAGAAAAAAAAAACTAAAAATAAAATAAAAGTAAACTTAGCATGCATAAATTATATTTTTGTATAGTATGGGCAGGCAATACGTGCTCGCACGTGTTAGTTGTGGTGTGTAGCGGTGTGAATGTGTAAGGAATAAAGGAAGGGAAGAGAAGGGGAGGGGTGTGTGTGTGAGGTGAGGGAGATGTGTGTGTGAGGGGGGATGTGTGTGTGAGGGAGGATAGGTGTGTGAGGGGGGGAGTATTTGTGTTTCTGTTCATAACAACTTAATTAGATTTTCTGTGGCGTCATAGTCCAAACTATTTAGCCAAGGCAGTATAACTTTTTATACTGATATAAGTTTAGTTTCCTAACTTTGAATTTTTTATTAATAATGTTATAAATGCGAGGAGCCAGTAAAATAGAATGTCTTTGTGCAACTAATGTTTTATGTCGGGGCACAGGGTACCACTCAACTCTCTCGGACTGCACCGGAAGAGTAGGAACGATTCTTTTGTGATATCTATTAATTAATTCGTAATTAAATAGTTTCCTAACCGATAGCAAATTTGCCTTCTCGTACAGCGACGTAGTTACGTGCCGGAATTGCAGGTACATGAGCACTTTGAGTACTGCCTGTTGAGCCCGTTCGGTAGCAATAAGCAACGATTTCCCAGCACAAATACAATAACTAATTAGGCATTCACACAGCGCCCTATAGGTATGGATCAAAAGTTTATGATTAGCCACTTTTCGTAAATTTTTAAATATGTAAATAATTTTTTTGATCCTTAAAAAAATTATTTACATATTTTATAGTGGTAACGCGAGTGAGTGTTGCGCAGTTACAGTTTTGGTGGTCGGTTTTTCGGTTACATGGAAACGTGTGTATCTTAAGCCCAAGTTCAGAACTGGTACTCCCAATAGTGAACTTGGTAAAACAGACATATTTTGTTTTACTTGAAACAGTCTTCTGTCCCTCAGAAGACTGTTTTCAAGCCAAGTGGTCACCCTAGCCAAACCAGTTTCAGCCAATTTGAAAACTCGTTCCCAGCTGCTTTCATGAAAGATAAGAACAGTATCATCCGCAAACATAAATAAGTCCTCTCCTGGCGTCGCCAAACCACACAAATCGTTGATGTATAGAAGGAACAACGTGGGTCCAAGGGTGCTGCCTTGAGATACACCATATTTGCATAAGTTTATCATCAATTACATGCTTCTCAACACGTACTCGCTATTTTCTACCAGACAAGTAATCCCTGAACCATTCAAGAGGTAATCCCCTGATGCCGACGTTTTCAAGCCTTGCAAGTAAGATTGGAACGGAAACTGTATAAAAGGCCTTCTGATGATCTAGAAAGACTCCTATACATTTGTCTCCCTTGTCCAGGTAAGTTGTTAAAGCCATGGTGAGGACAAGAACCGCATCCTCAGTCGACTTCCCTACTCTAAAACCATATTGGTTTCTGTTTAGTAAGCTGTTTTTTTCAAGGTAGTTGATTACCCTCTTGCTAACTATTTTCTCGAGTATTTTTGATAGTGAAGACAAGATAGAAATAGGTCTGTAGTTAGAGGGGTTTTCTTGTCTCCAGCCTTGTATATTGGACAAACAACAGCCCTCTTGAATAGATCAGGGAAGATACCGGTCTGGAGACTCAAATTACAGAGATGTGCGATAGGCATCGCCAAGGACTGGACATTCCGCTTGAGGATGTCTGTAGAAATTTTATCCCATCCAGATGCACTATGCGTTTTGAGTCCCGAAACAACTCCTCTCACCTCGTAAGGGTCAGTTGGAGTGAACGACATTGAGTTATGCAGGGAGTTTGGCACTACTGCTCGCCGTGGCAAAACATGTTTGGATGTGCCTGTTTGTTTTAAAATGTCGCTTGCCAGAGTACCTACTATTGATGTAAAGTAGGAGTTAACGGTATTATGTGACTGTATCGGTGAGCTGTTGATACAAAGAAGCTCCTCCAAAGATACTTTATTTTGTTTCATATTACACCTCTTTGACTATTTTCCAAGTGTTCTTCAAGTTACCATCGCAGCTAGTTATTTTATCCTGATAATATTTCGTTTTAAGATTTTTAATTAGATTACCACATGAATTTCTATAGCGTATATATTTTTGTATAATTTCAGGGTTATTTGGTTTTTTTTAACACGACCATGTAACCTATCCCGTTTCTTTATACACCTAACAACTCCAATTGTAATCCATGGTTTTAGAGGTTGGTATCTTTTATAAACCATTTTGTGGTATTTGATTAAATTAGTGATAAGAGCTTTGTCAAAAAAAACTGACTAGTATTTCACAGGCAATATTTGGATCGGTAGCACCGTAAAGCCTTTTTTTTTAACGGGGGGCAATCCTCATGGATGTCCTCCACCCTGGGGCGGGCAGAGGGGTCTGTCAGACTCTTACTGACTAAAACCACCCCGGTGTTCCATCTCTCACCTACGCCGGGGATCGTGGGATCTTATGCGACTTCCGTAATCACCAGCTGGTGCCGGCCCGCCTCTGCGGGCCACCTCGGGTCCGGAGCACCGTAAAGGCTATCCCAACTTTCATGTAATAGTGCTTCTTCTATAACATGATTATATCGATTGTTAATTTTTGGCAAGAGATAATGTTTTATTGACACTGGCATTGTTAATAAATAGACTTTATCCAAGAGTTCACGAAAAATTGCCAAGAAATAAATAATTCAACTGCATTTGACTGGCTTGTTGGTCTAGTGGTTAGTGACCCTGACTGCTATGCCGGAGGTCGTGGGTTCGATTCCCACCCAGGACAAATGTTTGTGTGATGAGCACGATCATTTGTTCTGTGTCTGGGTGTAATTTATCTATAATATTTATGTATTTAGAAATATATAAGTATGTTTATCAGTTGTCTAGTACCCATAACACAAGCTCTGCTTAGCTTGGGACTAGATGGCGTTGTGTGATAGTTGTGAAATATTATTATTATTATTATTATTATTATTATTATTATTATTATTTCTTAACTTTAAACAAGGTATTAGCCATTGAGATTCACGGTTAACCTGATATTACAGTACAGCTGAACGCTGCGCGCTCTCGCATGGAAAAATGATCGTTTCAGAAATAGTTGCAAATTCTACGCTCTACAATTTTGATCACAGGTCTTAACATCATTGGAGCAATAGAAACTGAGATAATTGCAAAAGACGATTTTTGTGACATTTGACCTTCAACAACTTAGGACGCAGCCACGAGATTCTTTTGACACAACATTTAGAAGGCCCAAATGAAGGTGTGTACGAGTTTCTGGCTTATATATACCTTTCTGGTCTCCATCATCAGATCACCAACAACAATGTCCATTTGTCTGTCTGTCAGTAGGCTGTATCTCATGAACCGTAATAGTTAGACAGTTGAAATTTTCAGTCTGATGCTGCTATAACAACAAATAATAAAAATAAATGAAAAATATAAATTGGGGCTCCCCTACTGTTTTTTGGCGTTTTATGCTCGTTCTTAAAAGAATAATTATATTTAAAAATTAAAAGTCGTGTATTTCGAGTAATGTGCTTGATTTTAACGGCATCATCATCATATCAGCCGAAAGACGTCCACTGCTGGACATAGGCCTCCCCCAAGCGTCGCCACAACAACCGGTCCTGCGCGTCTCGCATCCATCGGCTACCCTCGACCTTCACCAGGTCATCGGTTCATCTTGTGGGAAGCCTTCGAACGTTGCATCTTCTGGTACGCGGTCGCCACTCCAGAACTTTTCGGCCCCATCCACAATCTGTTCTGCGAGCAATGTGCCCTGCGCACTGTCACTTTAGTTTGGCGATCCTTCGGGCTATGTCGGTAACCTTGATTCTCTTACGGATATCATCATTCCTGATTCGATCACGCTAGGAAACTCCAAGCATTGCCCTCTCCATTGGCTTTTGAGTGACTTTGATCCTTCTGATGAGGCCCATTGTAAGCGACCACGTTTCAGTTCCATATGTCATCACTGGCAACACGTACTGGTCGTAGACTTTCGTCTTGAGACACTGTGGTATAATAGTGGATTATAATAATGGCGACGGTACGGAACCCTTCATGTGCGAGTCCGACTCGCACTTGGCCGGCTTTTTAATACTCCATCACCCTGCAATTCAAGCAATTCTTGTTGTAATCCCGCGACCCATCCCAATACCGCCCGCGACCCGATTTCGAGTCACGACCTGAGGTTAAGAAACGTTCTGGTCCCTGGCCACACCTAAATCCTAGGTACAGTCAAAAACAGGCAAAAATATTAATTTTTCCACAGCACTGCCAATGTTTATTTCTAATGTCTGCATTATAATTTTTTAAGCTTTTGACATACTTACGAGTGTGTTCAGAGGCGGCGCAAGGCGTAGGCGACGTGGGTAACTGCCTGCGGCCTCGCGGTCCGAAGGGCCTCGCAGTTTTGGCTTTTTTCAATTCAGAAAAATTGTAGCTAAGCCAACTTATCCGTGACTATTTTCAAAAAATTTTGAGCTCGCTTGGCTAGCTAGCTCTTGCTGTTTCATTCTTTTTATTATTAAGGTTTGCTTCAGTAAGTTTTGTCAATATATTAGCCGCGCCAGGATAGGCTCTATGATTTACTCGTACAAGCTCACTACGCTCGCTCTTACACCATAGCTTCTTTAAGTTTAGATCTTTCTTGATTTTTCCCACATTCGCCCAAATAAAGCGAGTGCCTGTGCTAATTTTTTAAAAAAAGAAGTGCTTTCCTTTTTTTTGCCCAGGTGTTGTTTCGCACGTGTGTCGAAAGGACGTAGCTCTCATCGGTGTAGAAAATGGGCCGACTTTGAGAGCGGTACTCTATCTTTTTTTAAATATTTTAGGCGCCACATTTGTATATCATGACGCTCCGTCAAGACTTTACGGTTGTTCTCTGTTTTGCGCCACTTGTAACCTAATTTCAATAGTAACTTGCGAACAGTTTCTAAACAACCTTCGAATCCGATTTTTTCATTCAATGCTGTTCTTAACTTAGCTAATGTTGGAATTTGTTTATGGACAATATGGAAATCTTGTACAGTACTGCGAACCACATCGGCTGTAAAAGTATCTATATCCACTTTATTATCTCGCTTTCTCCTTTTCTTCGTAGGTCAAGTGAATTTTGATGAAGTGGATGGCAATTCCTTCTCTTCTTTTAATATTCTTTGAACTGTTTTTTGGCTAACACCCGTAGCTTCAGCTGTACGCCGTGTAATGTTTCGTAAATGAGACAAATCACAGTAGGGTTCCATGAACGATTTTGTTAATTCATATTCTTCTCGCAGAAAATGATAAACACTAGCTATCATGTTTTTACCGTAAAACAAAATGTAATGAAAATAATTAAGTAATATAAACATTTTATAACACAAAAAACATTCAGTTTATAAATACTTCCATTGCTATATTAAGTATCTTTGTATAAAATTTTAATTGAAAACGTATAAATAAATATTACCTCACTATGGACAACTCTTCTTCGTTTTGTTGCCATGCTGACCTTACTCCGTGAAACAATTTGGCGCGAACTAAAAACACTACTGATCCGGACCGTGTCCCGATCATAGACATATAAAAAGAATGGACTGGAAATACCTACAAAAAAAAGGTGCATACCTACAATTCAAAGTGTCGCATAAAATGGCTGCCTATGCTAGGGTTGTACCAATCAGGGAATACAGTGTTACTTATAACCATACTATAAAAAGTATCGATACTAATACTACGAGTACATACTAGTATTACGATTCTTACTAGATATCACGTTTGAATCTTAAGTATAGTTTATATTCTTACAATCTGTTGTAACAAAAAAATGAGTAAAGGCTTACTCCTTTCTGTTAATGACAGTTAATGTAGAGCTTTTTTCTGCACAGATTTTAAAAACACTTTTACTTGCATCACTTTTGCGCTTTCGCTTATTTTATATCTGGTCTATAGCTTCTGGTAGGTATGTGGACTAGGTTTGCCAGATACAGTCATTTCATTTCCGGGACAATTCGAGGGATACTAATTTGGTGGGTACGAAAATAGATAGTGGTCTTTGTAAATTGCATTTCTTGTAATATTTTACAAACGTACCAATACACTTATTTCAAAAACCAACTTACCAGCTTCCATTGCTCATACAATGCAGATTATTTTTTAAATATTAAAACACAACCATAAATTGTGCATCGCACCTCGCTTTTACTTATTCATTAACTAAAACTTCGGTAAAAATCAACATAACGTGTTTTATTTATTCAATAAACATTTGGTATGACACTGTGCACTTCCTTGCCCTTTAATTTTTAAACAAATGCTTCTTTCGTTAATCCCGGTTCCCAATTAATATGCTGGTACCATTTGCTCAAAGTTCTTGTGTGAGTAAGCATGTATTGTAAGTTCGCCTTATATAATTATAGGCGGGGATAAAAATGCAACGTTAATGCGAACTTTCGGATTTCGTCAGAGTATCCTTTCGTTGAAGCGCTTAATTTTTTTCTGTTGATTGACATATTTTTCAGTCTTAATTTTTCCAGTTTGTGCAACTTGAAAAAGAGAAAAAAACTACTTCAATCCTTAAGTTATATCGAAAACGCTGCTTTGTACCCGTAGTTTAATCAATCATTTTAATACACACTTAACGAAAATATTGTAGGAACAGAGTTATCTTGTAATCTCATTACATCAAGTGTTCTATTGAACACTTTCTTCAAAGTTAAGTGAACAGATGTACCTTTCCTTGCTTTTTTTTATTTTATTAATGTAATATTTATATTAATGTTTTCTTCTCCAATAGCCTCTAGCCACATTTTCCTTAATCCTTCATTTTTAGGAAACCTATGAAAGGTTAATATTTTTATCAATAAATCATTTGGTTCGAGTTGTTAAAATACGTAATTAAAAAATTAAAACAAATAACAAAATGATGTCTTATTTCCGGATCTTGTATAACCAATCATCATATAAGTCTGCGGAACGATCTCTCAGTGCTGTGAACAGCGAGTCGGACCTAGCAAGGTCACTTGAACCGATTAGAACACGAATTATACCGATATTGTATCAGCGCAGCGGAGGAACTAGTATCGGAAAATATTACGGCAACGGTACTACACTAATCCATCATGAAATATTTTTGTAAACAAACGAATGAAATCATGAAATTAAAAAAGGTCTGTTGGACGAGAATAAGCCCAAATATGAAAACTACAACCGTAAATACGTGGTAGCTTAGCATTTTTTTCATCGATAATGTATTACTATGTGTAATACATATAACATTGCATGAAAACCGGTTACTAACCTGTGCAAAGACAATTGAGGTTGATTTTCCTTCTTTCTTGCACCACACTCCATAATACAACGCACAGGTATCTTGAATGGCTGTTTTCCATCATATACGTGCAATTTGAAAGATTAAATTCTCGTATTTTTCTCACAAATCACAATAAATACTAAAGTAAACACTCATTTGACGGCAGAACTACCACGAGACTTGTCGCATAAAATGGCGAAAACGGCACTTATCTACAACTGTCACAACGTCACAAGAAAATGTTGTCATTATGAGCAACAACTGAAATACTGTTGTCTCTTTTATCAAATACGATTACCACATTAGAAAGAGTGAAATAAAACGATATTTCACAATCTGTTCCGTATTTCACCCATATTTGTATAAGCAAAGGTAGATACAGAATGTCGCGGCGCCTCCATATATTTTCTATCTCTATGGTCCCGATCGACACGAGCACTTTCGAGGTTACGCACAAAAAAACAATGTGCATGTGCACGCTGGACAACATTCGGACTTCGTGACATAGAACATCTGTACAATAATTGTCTACTCAGCACACTCACAACATTGTTTAAAAGTAGTTGCAAGTTAGCTACCTGCCTACCCAATAGCTTTGTTGACTGTACCTTCATAGTAAGAATACAGTAGAGTGTCCGTACAAGAAAGGTTTGTAGAAAAATATGTTTCAATACACCCACCTATGCGAAATAACTCCGTAGCGCGTCCATAGTTCCGGACAGACAAACCGGTACTTTGCATGTAAAGAAGATATTTGCCGAAGGCTATACAGTTCCCATATATATAATTAATGTTTCACTTCGCTTCTTAGTCAATACGTTACTGTCATCCCGAGCTCGTCAAGATGATCGGTCTTATATTGTTCTGGGTGCTTACGTGTCTATGCGTAGTCTGGGCATGGATGGTATACGTGAAGGGTGGGCATCACAAACTGCCCCCCATGTACCCGGGACTCTTGCCCATTGTCGGGCATGTACATTTGCTGATTGGGGATGGTTTAAGTGAGTTTTTTTTTATTAAATATTTAAGACACCTTTATGTTTATCCGTTGCATTGTTTGGTATATTTATATTTTGTGCAAAACTTTAAATAATATTTTAAACGACATCTTTGTCCCGGCTCGGTGGCTCCGGGTCTTTAGGTCATAGGTACAAGTATTTGTAGTAGGTAGGTTTGTATAGGCATAGGGTTGTGGATTCGATGGAACCCACAACCCTATGTTCAGTAGCCAGTAGCAAATCTATCATGCTGCCACTCCAGCGTGCTGTTGACTTTTGCCAATAGGGGTCACTCAGCAATAACAAAAAAAACTCAGGAAACGTCGAGAAATTAGCATAATTGTCAAAATGAGTGTTCCTGAAACTGTTTTTTTCTCCTTCCGAGACTGCTATGCATGATATTGTGAGCATGTGAGCCATTTTTCCCGAACCAATAGTACTTATTTTAACGTAACAAATTAATTTGTAAGGACTACTATCTATCAGGTATCTTTTAAGTCCTTTCCGTCAATATTTTCCGAGATATGAGCTATTTCCCTATTTTCTTTCTTCCTGCTTCTCGAAAGAAAGCTCGTTCTAATATTCCTCATCAGCCTATAACAGTCCACTGCTGGACATAGGCCTCTCCTAGTGCACGCCATTTGGCTTTATTTCCGGCAACTCACATCCAGCTGCTACCAGGCACCCTGCGAAGATCGCCGATTTAATATTAGCACCACAGTTTTTCATTTATTATTGACTTTGTAGTCAGGCGATAAGAATCATTGAGACGGCCGAACTCAAGCATACCTACGGTTCCACCCACCGCATAGGTTGGAAGTGGTGGAAAGCCACAAAGCTGCTCTCAGCCCAGCATGTCATGCCCTACAATTCCTGGAATTATAAGGTCTAAAATGAAGTCATTGTTTCTTTTGTTTATATTTACCCTCATCCGTGTCTCACTGCGGGGTGCCAACTGAAAACTAGCGCTATACCTATTTGACGCCCAGCAAACGCTGAATTTCTAACTCTTTATTATTTTGTAATATTCTTCTCTTTAACTATGTTTGTAGCTGTTTGGTAGTGTCTGTCTTGAATTAATACTTGTATAATATTCTATCAATACCAAAATTCAAGCTTCGACCAGATTATATACAAGGTATATTATATCACCGAATGCGATTGTCAAAATACCAAAATATAAGGGATTGATCACTTAACGTATTTATTTTAATTATTTCTTTGAATTTTTCCTTTTTTTCCGAACGCTTTTATCCTGCTCATCTTTTACATCGTTCTCACATATATGTATAATTTCAACATGATGTAAACAAAGCTTTGTAACAATTTATTATTTTTAAAAGAGTGTCCGTGGAGTTTCTTGCACGTTCTTCTCCATAGAGATCTTCGCGTTGCACGTGCAAATAACTTCATCTTTTTTGACAATTCAAAAGTGCCTGTAAATTTAATTAAATATGCTTTGAGTTTGAGTTTGACATTTAGACAGCGTTTATCAATCCAATACATTTTTGACGTTTTGTCAATCGCCTTCGCCACGCTGCCTCTGACAGAATGTCACTTGTCTAGAGCCTCAGAGCTGTCAAAGTTTCATAACAAAATCAGTCTATTGTTTCTTTTTTGGCAGGTTTATGGCGCACTGCAAAAAATATAGCCGTCGAAGCCATGAAACACGGAGGTGTCGTCACCATGATATTTGGATACAGAGTTTATTATAGTAAGTTTCAGTAACGCCCTTTATTGGACACAATACATGGTGAAGGAAACAAGTACTTACGTAATATCTACAAGCTAGACTAAGACAGTGAAATTACGTGTTTGTACACCACAACCAAAAAATGATGATACAAAGTGTATTAGTACTTGTATGAGGAATTGTGCACAAAGTCTTAAGTCATAATCCACATTACATACATTTAGTTGGGGCCATTATTTCTCGAATTTGGATCGGATATAATGAGCAAACCGCACACTGCATGCGATTCGAAACGGAAGGGAAGGCGCAGATGCGCGGCGGCGCTTCGATGTTCTCCAGTCCAATGCGGCGGGATTGTTCATTTTCATTCAGAGTATATATCAAAAGTCAGCTTAGCATTTATCAAGAGAGATAAATTAGGCTAAGAATACATACTTTTAAAATCAAAATTTCCACAGTCCGCTAAAACGCCACCTGTCATTCTCCGAGACCACTACTATCACCAGTGACAAGGTGCCTTCGGGAATCACAATAGAGAATATGCATGAAAAAAACATTTATTACACAGGGTGTCCCAGAACTCAACGTCAAGCCGAAACGGGGTGACAGGATTGATCATAACCATCACGAGAAAAATCTGAAAAAAAATCTTTTCGGCTTGACGTTGATTTCTGGGACACCCTGTATATACAGATCATCTAAAAATATACAAAAATATAATACTTACAGAGAAAATAGAATCAATATAGCTCGAAAAACGAGATACAATTATTTTAAACATATATATCTGTCCCTCTCGCGAAAACGCTGTTTTCTATGGCAGCTGTATAGGCGTTATGGACTTTGACATCAAAGTTCATATCGGACTTCTCTTTCTAACTGTAATCTTTGAAGCTTTTTAACTTCATCGCTGATGAAGGTATTTAAAAAATAATTTGATGATTGTTTACTAGAGCTAATAAGTATTTCTATTTGCAAATAAAAAAATCGCATGCATATTCCCTATTGATCACATAACCTAATTATCATAAATAATGTGCAGCTTTGGAGCGGGCTTTCAACTCATAAATAGTTGAAATGTAAAAATTAACACTTAATAAAAGTCAAAAAATGTTTTAGATAGTTAATTCTATTACATGGTTAGGAACATCCATAACACCTATGGTCATAAATAGTCTAATAATAATATAACTTGTATCTTAGTAGGTATACTGAAAATAATTATAGTATCATTATGACCATGATCTTCCTAACCAAAATTAATAATTATAGTTTGTTCTTAGCAAAGTGGCAATAGCGCTCATTGAACCATCAACAATATCTGTTTACAAGCTCTACTAATCACCCAAATTGTCACTTTGATCACCAACCGTAGGTACGATTAGGCCTTTAAAACCTTTCATTATATTTGTATCAGTGATATCGGATCCAGAGGATGCCCTGACGGCTGCGAACGCATGTCTACAGAAACATTTCGCTTACGATTATGCCAAGGCCTGGCTGGGAGAAGGACTGATCACGTCTTCAGGTTAGTTAGTAGGCCCACAGCAAAGGAGTGGAACTCTGCCTGCGTCTGTGTTTCCGAACGCAGTCAACCCTAATTTCTTCAAAGTTAGAGGGAACAGACGTTGGGTAAGCTCACTCCATCGTCGATTTTGTCCTAGACTGGAGTCAAAAGCATAGTCTAGAACAAAGCCATCTTTTTTTTACCTATTTATAGGCACGCGTTTGACCACTATCTGACCTGATGGTAAGCGATGATGTGGTCGAAGATGGAGCACGCTTGCCTAGAAGTAACCTATTCACTCTTGACTTAAATACTCACAAGTTGTAGCTACCAGGAAACAGACTCCGGCAGGGAATCATATCAGGGGCTATCTCATGTAAAAAAAAAGTTAAATAAACAAGATGCCCCACAAAAACTGACAAGAGTTACCTATTAGGTACTTGAACTTAGTACCATACTATACACTCTTAAACCGTTTCAGTTTTCTATAGAATCTCTTTTCTTTCACTTTACGCTCAAGTTTGAATGCAATACAGTGCTCCGTTAACGTTCGTCACGTGTCAATTTGTATTTTCTTGTTGCTTTGCCCAATACGCTACACATCACCAGTCGGTCTATTCTGTAAAATGTAACGGTGAAAACGAGTAGAATGAACTTGAAGTGAACCTCGATTGGATGGATGGGCAGCTCACTTCGTGATCATTTCACTTAGGTTTTCACGGGGGATTTTACAGATAGCACCAAATGTAGCGCCTATTTAAAAATCTTTATACTTGGACCAGGTGAAGTTTGGAAGCGCCACCGCAAGTTGCTGACTCCTGCTTTCAGCCTGCCAGTAATGCTGAACTTCCTGGAAGTCTTCAACAGTCAATCGAAGAAATTGGTCGATAGTTTGAAAGTGCACGTCGCCAACGGACCATTTGATCATACTGTCTATTTGAGGAGCATTGCTTTGGAGACATTTTGTTGTAAGTAAAATATTTTATTCTTTACTAGCTTTTGCCCGCACTTCGTACACGCATATCCCGTTTCTCCCGTTCCCGTAGGAATTTCGGGATTTTTTCTTAGTGCTTCCCTACACTCCCCAAGGACCGACACGCCAAATTTGTCTCAGCTGTGCGTTGTCTGTCAATCACTCAGTAACGGAAGAATTTGATTTAATGATTAAAAAAATAAAGAAGTTCTTTCCCATTTTATGGAAGTCCCTTCCTTAAAGTCAGTTGCCGTCAAAAAACCATGCACTCCTCCAGCAAGTGCTCTTCCCTCTTTTCCTAAAAATAAATATAAATAATGTAATAATAATATTAATTTTATTTCAGAAAATCTATAATATGTTAGTAAATATTATCCTCAGTAACTATGTTAACATGCAAGTTTTTTATACTAATTGATAGGCTCGCGTTTGACCACTATCTCACCTGATGGTAAGCGATGATGTGGTCGAAGATGGAGCACGCTTGCCTAGAAGTATGACATATATATAGTTGGACATAAATGACTAGTTAATCCGCAAAACTTCGTCTGCTCCGCTCCTATTGGTCTTAGCGTGATGATATATAGGTAGCCGATAGCCTTCCTCGATAAATGGGCTATCTAACACTGAAAGAATTTTTCAAATCGGACCAATACTTCCTGAGATTAGGGCATTCAAGCAAGCAAGCAAACAAACAAACTCTTCAGCTTTATATATTACTAGCTGACCCGCGCAACGTCGTCTGCGTCACAATTTTCATTACTGCTCCGCTCCTATTGGCCTTAGCGTGATGATATATAGCCTATAGCCTTCCTCGATAAATGGGCTATCCAACACTGAAAGAATTTTTCAAATCGGACCAGTAGTTCCTGAGATTAGCGCGTTCAAGCAAACAAACAAACAAACAAACAAACAAACAAACAAACAAACAAACTCTTCAGCTTTATATATTAAGTATAGACTAGCTGACCCGCGCAACGTCGTCTGCGTCACAATTTTCATTACTGCTCCGCTCCTATTGGTCTTAGCGTGATGATATATAGCCTATAGCCTTCCTCGATACATGGGCTATCCAACACTGAAAGAATGTTTCAAATCGGACCAGTAGTTCCTGAGATTAGCGCGTTCAAGCAAACAAACAAACTCTTCAGCTTTATATATTAGTATAGGTTAGGAATCAAGTATAGATAATAAAAAAGGGACGACCAGTGCGATACTCCCTGACAGTCAGACCAGTAGCGTAGCGAGGGGGGGGCGGAGGGGGCGGCCGGCACCGGGTGACACCCGTTTAGGGGTAACACCCGACCGCTCGTTGACTGGTTTTTGTCACTATCGGGTGGCACCCCTCAACGTTTGTCGCAATAAAGCCTGTCGGAAGAAGAGTGCAAAAATTTTTGAGCTCGCTCCGCTCGCTCTTGCATTTTGCACTCTCTAAATTCTGCATGAATCAACAAAACACTTCAATTTCGGTATATATGATCAAAATACAATAAAACCCTTCCGAGATAAGGTGCGAAAATTTCTTTAGTTCTTCAGGTTTTCTGTATTTAGGGGTAACACCCGACCGTGACAAAAAGTCAACGAACGAGTGTCACCCCATAACGGGCGACGTAATGAAACCCGTCCGTGGTGGGATGTAAAAATTTTCGAGCTCGCTTCGTTCTACATTCTACACTCTTTGTTCTCGAGCGTTTCTATGTAACTCAGCGAAATGACTATGCTTATGTATGAATATTTTATTATATGCATGAGTATTTTAGCTCGCTTCGCTCGCTCTTGTGATCTGCTCTCACTTAATAAGCATAAGTTTTAGCTATTTAAGTATGATATGAATGATAAAAAAAAATAAACCGTTTCAGTGGTCCATGAATTTTCGAGCACGCTTCGCTCGCTCTTGTGTTCTGCCTTCTCTTAATTAATGAGTTTTCTTGTATCAGTCCATAAAGTAAGTTCTTTTTAAGTATGAATTATCGAAAGAAAACAAAACCTATGCGAGGTGGGATGTAAAAATTTTTGAGCTCACTTCGCTCGGTGTTGTGTTCTGCTCTCTCAATTAACGAGCATCAGTCCATAAAGTTGCTATCCGTGTTGGAGTGTCAAAAAATTTGAGCTCGCTTAGCTCGCTCTTGTTTCTGCCCTTTCTCAGTTAATGAGCTTTCTTGCTCACTCCATAAAGTTACTTCTATTTAATTATGAATGATCAAAAGAAAATAAAACCTATCCGAGGTGGCATGCAAAAATTTTCGAGCTCGCTTCGCTCGCTCTTATATTCTGCCCTCTTTTGGTTCTTAAGCTTAGTTGCGTTACTCAATAATATTGATTTAAATAATGATGAAAACAAAATCAAAATAATCAAATTCCTGAAAGTAAAAACCTGCAGCGCAAATGGCACACCTTCCCCGCCCCCCTTCCGAAAAATTACTTGGGATAACCGTCACAAGAACGAAAGGCCAAGGGCGCAACTCATAATTATTTGGGGGGGGGCGGGATTCATTTGTGGGTTGACACCACATTATCCGCCCCGGATGTCACCCATGCTAGCTACGCTACTGAGTCAGACCTGGCATTTTACGCTAGCTAATCTTTCAATAAGATTGCCTCTTGGTCTAGCTGGCTTAGTGGTCCCCATGTGGCCCTCTATAATGAGGACCTTCTGTCGATAAATTCTCAAGAAGCCGCCAGGAGTTAAGAAGTGGGTATAGTGTGACACCCGCGTGCTTCGGATAGCACGTTATACCTTTGGTTCTGCGCCTGATATCTCCCCGGAATGACATAACAGCTTATTCTTACTCTTATTTTGTTTGTGCAAAACAGTGGAGAGTGGACAAACTTGTGATAACGCATACCTTTAATTGTACATGTTGCACTCATCTTAACTTTCATTGAGAATGACCGCTGTAACAATTAACAAACAAATCGATTTGGAAGATTATAGCTCAGACTGACTCCAGAGAATTGCACAAAATATTAGTAGGTATTATAATTGTCATTTTGCTAAAGGCTTGCATTTAAATGAACCCTAATCGCACAAATTAATAAGATTTAGAAACTATAAAATTAATTATCAATAAATTTCCAGCTAAAGATCATTATTAACCGACTTCCTTTTATATTTTATTATAGTGACTGCATTTGGAATAACTGGTTTCGAAGATACACATTTCATCCAAAAATATATGCATGCTGTAGACGAGATTTTGAGTATTGTCACTCAAAGGTTCCAGAAGTTTTGGCTGCAAAGTGACACAATATTCAAATTGTGTGGTCTTCAGAAACGTCACGATGAACTTGCGAAGATTCTCAATGAAATGTCTGATAAGGTACTCTTTATTTATTTTTTTTGCATCTGTTTTGTCAGCCTAATGATATTTTTTAAAGCAAAGGTTTTATTTTGTTTTATTTTACTTACTTTATTCTATTCAAGGTAATACAGAGGAAGAAATTGGCAAGAAGTAATGGTGAATACACTTCAGGTTAGCACTTTATTTTAGTCTTACCTGACTTTTAGACACATACGTATGAGGTGGTCTCATAATCTCATATATAGAGGGACAACAGCTCATAGTGGTTTTCTTCATCGCAGGTACAAAATACAAGCCTTTCCTGGATCTCCTTCTGGAGTTATCAGAAGACAACGCGTTGACTGACAAGGAGATCAGAGAAGAGGTGGACACCGCCATTGTGACGGGCTTCGACACGTCATCGAGCTTGCTGAGCTACATCATGATACTTCTGGGCACACATCCTGAAATACAGGATAAGATATATCAAGAGTGAGTTCTACTGAATACTTGGGAGGTATTTTATTTACTAACTAAACTGACCGTTTACTAAGTAGTAAACGGTCCGCATCTGTCCACGGCGGTCATTCGATACAAGGCTACTGAATCGAAAAAGCTGGACGTTATGGGGACAGAGAGGCATTTGACCAGCAGTACAATGACGTAGAATGAGTAGCAGCAGCAGTAAGCGTGGGTACCTACCTACCTGTACTTACTCGATTTTTATAGTGCAAAATGGTATTAGGTTGTTTTTGTCAGGCATATCTCAGTAACAGCGTGGAGTCAGGAAGACCGTGACTGCTTCGTGTCTCGACGAGCAAGTGGCGCTTTCGGTTCTGGGTTAGAACTCTCCCCGTACGTTTTTGACTTGCTTGAGAGACAGGGAAGAAGGAATGCACTTGTTTTGTACACAGTGCACTACAATGAACTTTGCGTACTTGACTAGTCGACTAGTCTCCATCCAAATTTAGTGAACGTTCTGCTTTCAGAATCAAGGAAGTATTCCCAACAGACAGAGACGTTGAGAAGGAAGACCTTCAGAAGCTGGTCTACACAGAGGCGGTGATCAAGGAGAGTCTACGGGTCTTCACCACTGGACCCGTTACCCTGCGATACGTGGAGAGGGACGTCAGGCTGAGTAAACATACCCTTATTAGTTGATGAAACTCTACATTTGCGATGTGTCGTCAGTATTTAACAAAAATCGGTCAAGTGCGAGTCGAACTCTCACACGAAGAATTCCGTACCATAAACCGACAAAAATACGTTTCCTGTATGGGGCCTCATTAATTTTTTTTTTTTTTGTTATAGCGGCAATAGAAATACACGCTCTGTAAAAATTTGAACTATCTACCTATATTAATATTCTTAAGATACGACCTGCTGACAGACAGACGGACGGACGGACGGACAGCGGAGGCTTAGTGAAAGGGTTCCGTTTAGGGTTCCTTTGGGTACGGAATCCTAAAAAAAGAAAACATTTGTGTATTCACGTGCAAATAAACATTTGCACAGTCATGTGCAAATAAACATTTGCATAGTCACGTGCAAATAAATGTTATTATTAATTCTATTTTTTGTGACTACACATTTCAAATACCTAAATTATACATATAAGTCCGATGAAATATAGCATGTGAACAAAACAAAATAAAGACCCTTTTTCCCGTTCCCGTAGGAATTTTCGGCTGTGCGTTGTCAGTCAGTCAGTAACGGAAGAATTTTATATATTAGGATTATAAAGCTGAGAGTTTGTTTGTTTGGTTAAACACGCTGATCTCAGGAACTACTGGTTCGAATTGAAAAATTCTGCTAGTTTTGGATAGCCCATTAATTATAGAGGATTTACCATCACGATACGATCAATAGTAGCAGAGAATTAATCAAAAATGTGACGCAGACGAAGTTACGCGTGTCAGCTAGTAATTTACATTTTAAATACGTATTATATTTTATTGTACATTTACAACATTGTAGTCTTCTTAACTCAAATAAAGTAGAGAATGCCTTGTTGCATAAAGTCCGCCTATGTAGCTACCAGTTTTGTACATAGTTTAAAAATATACTGCGCCTGTTTTCCCCGTAAATATAAGTAGTGTTTTATTTATGTACACCAGTCATATTTTAGTTCCAGCTAGGTCGTTATGGTTGCGGCATTTGTTCGAAAGAGTCACTGCGGCCCTGGAACGTAAAGGGCATTAGGGTTTTAGTCAGTAAGAGTCTAACACTCCCTTCACCCTTCCCCTCCGCCCAGAGCGGAAGGAGTAAAAAAAAAACTAGCTAACTATGTCTATTGTCTATGTCCTATGTATCTATCTAAGGGAAACGACCTGGATTCAAGCGTTTTTCCTTTTATGTTATTAAACAACAAGCTATCCTCCTCAGGGTTCCTCAGGGGTCGGTGCTTTCGGCAACACTGTTCTTGCTGCATATTAATGATCTGCTAAAACCCGGTACCTTTGGGTATGCAGACGACAGCACTGTTGCTGAGAGATACGTGTCCGACGCACGAGCTGATGGGTCGCAGATCCGGTCTCTCCGGGAGACTATGGTTGAGCGCTTGAACGTGTCCTTACAGGCTGTCTCTGAATGGGGCGATGCCAATCTGGTCAAGTTCAATGCTGCCGAAAGGAGCCAATTCCACCCAGCTCCATCTTTCCGAGGTGCAACCGTGCCGATAACCGACCAACTTGAGCTTCTTAGGGTTACATTAACATCTACCCTCAACTTTGGCCCTTCCATAGATGCAAAGGCTCAAGTGGCTGCCAGAAACTTGGGGATCCTAGCAAAGGTGAGACGGTACTTTACGCCGGTACAGCTGCTCAAACTTTATCAAGCGCAAGTTCGATCGTGTATGGAGTACTGCTCTCATCTTTGGGATGGATCTGCCAGATACCAGCTTGATGCCCTTGAGTCAATTGAGAAACGAGCCAAGAGGATCATCGGCGATGATAGGCTCGTTGCGACGAAGCTCCAAAGTCTTGAGCATCGACGACGAGTTGCTAGCCTGTCGGTTTTCTACCGGTTGCATTTTGGGGAATGTGCGACGGAATTGCATAATTTGATTCCGCCAAGCCCGTTCCATCAACGGACCACAAGACGAACGGCGATGCGCCACCGGTACATTTTGTTCATTCCACCCACGCGCACAAAACTTTTTGGGAACACATTCATAGTGCGTGCAGCTAAGGAGTGGAATTCCCTGCCGGAGTCTATGTTTCCTGATAGCTATAACCTGGGAGTATTTAAGACAAGAGTGAATAGGTTACTTCTAGGCAAACGTGCTCCATCTTCGACCACATCATCGCTTACCATCAGGTGAGATAGTGGTCAAACGCGAGCCTATAAATAGTAAAAAAAAAAGCTATGGTCGACACCAGAGGGCCAATTCTACTAACGTTCGCATTCGCAACTCATTCGCAATCTGTCGCAAAAAAGCCTTAAATGTCACACATTTTTGACAGATTGCGACTGACTTGCGAATGTAAATGAAATTTGAAAATGATTTATTGACATCTGACATACTTGGTACCGCAAACAGAAATAATGTCAAAAAGCTGTCCTGATTCAACATCTAATCGTAATCCTTTACTTCTATTAATGAAAAACGATTCATAATTTATTGTCCGGGTACTTCGCAAAGAATTTGAGGAAAGGGCAATGTACTTTATTGCAAATTTATCTGGCGCCTAGGCGCCTAACATATAGCTTTCAATTTTATTGAGGCAGGCTGAGTCGAGTGGAAAAAATATGGTCGTGACGTACGTTATTTTCCTCCCAGAGAACTACACGATGCGCGCAGGAAGTCAATGCGTGATCCTGCTGTTCGGGGCCCACCGCCATCCAGTGTGGGGCAAGGATGTGCAACAGTTCAGGCCGGAACGATGGCTAGACCCCGGGACGCCTGCCAACCCCGCGGCCTTCGTCGGCTTCAGCCTCGGAAAACGATCCTGTTTGGGTGAGTTTATGTAATATTTAAAAAAAAAATGTCAGTGAAAAAACTCACATGTATAAAATCCATTTTATATATCTGCTGCTGCATACGTACTATACACGATGCCACTTCAGTCGTCTTACAAAGGCCGCCCACTTAATGAACCCGACATAAACTACCTCTAGGCATGATTATTTTTAAAATTATTCATTAAGGATATAGGTACGGAACTGAGTGTTAAGTCTCGGTTGAATTTTGACTGTGCGATCTAGGATTTGTGTAACGTCAGGTCTTTTGTAGTTAGTATGTGATGTTACTTAGATACTCTATAACCAGTTACAAAGTTCTAACAAGTATTTATCTCTTCACAGGTAAAACGTACGCCATGATATCAATGAAAGCAACCCTCGTACACTTCCTGAGGCGGTACAAAGTCACTGCGGATGACAGCAATTTGCAGCTTAGATTCGACTTCTTGTTGAAGCCAGTCTCGGGACACGAGATCACTATAGAATATAGAGCGTAGAACTGTCTTGAATTCTTAATAAGAATTAATTCGTTATAGGTATAGTTTAGACTATTTACTCCTGGGAATGGAAAATGGGTACTAAAGAAGTTCGAATTGCTATCTCGCCGTTTCGAATTTAAGTTGAGGAATTATCAAACTAAGTACTTAAGCCTGAACACTTTGACACGTCCAAAACCACAAATTCTCTATCCAGAAACTGGAGTTTGTCTTCTATTTCAATCGTGTCCTCTGTCGGCTTTCTGTTTATACGTTTTTCATTACTTCCATCATCAGTAAATAGGTAATTTAAGAGCTTAATTGTTATTACTCAAGTACCTCGTTTAAATTAAATGTAATAAACCGACTGAATACTTTTTATTAAATAAAGAATTAATAGGTACTAGAAACTTGTGTTTTCATACCTACTAGGTCCTTATCCTAAGCATAAAATTTGAGCAATGACACCATGGAATGCTATTAAATACAGAAATCAAAAAGGATTATAAAAGCTTATACAGCAATTATTAAATTAATTAAATCAGGTACAGGCGTAGGCATAGGTTTGTCTGATTGATTTTGGATCTTAAGAGGATTATCCGAATGAATGGCCTCGGACTCTAATCGCCATAATGACGAGTTGTTTGTTTCGATTGAATATTAAAATGTGAGTAGGTAATTGCTTCATACATAAGTGGCTTACAAAGATTACTCCATTATTTTCACACATGATTTGCATAAAGTTAATAGTCACGAGCGTCCTCATCCATTTTTTTTTAAGAAAAACAAAATATTTAGCGCGTTTTCATAATTGAGTGTGAAATAATCAAATTAATAGACTATCTACGAGTACCTACTTATCGATTGTTTTTGTATTTAATTGTTGTATTTGCAGATTTTTTTAAACCATTCATATTGTTACCCAGAAATACCCATAGGTACATGTAGCCTTGGTCTATGAGCAAAGTAGGGCGTGTAACGTTTGAAATAATAAGAAAAGTTCTAATGATCGTATGACCTACTTTCATTTAGGTAATATACATTTTTTTTATTATAACGATCAAATGATATAATAAACAATTTCATTTTATCTAATTTTGCTATAATGAATATTTTTTATAACGCATATTTGAAATAATATCCAATTAGTTTAATATTGATTGAAACCGAAGCTGCGAAGGTGAGCATGGGTGCCTATCCTTTGTTAGGTAAGGGCGAAGGAGTTGCACTTCCCACAGCGCCGGAGACGATGCAGGAGATATTTAGTGTTTTGAGGTTAGGTTACAATATAATTTGTTATAGGTCAAATGATCGTTATATAACAAGAACATTATACAAATTGAAAATTTAATGAAAAGAACGTTACCTATACTAAATGTTATTAGAAAAAATGGAGGTTTTATGAAATTTAACATTCGATCACATGAAATCACCTGTTACTTATTTGTTTTATAGCATATGAAAATTATATCTTATGAACGTTATTTCAAGTGATACTATACTATCTGTTATTATAAACTAGATTATACGTAAGTGCCTAAATTAATGACTTAATAGAAAAATGCGGGCGGCGAGACTTTGTATGTAAAAAGTCATAATTCGAGGTTTGGCTCTCGACTGTTTTCTCCTCCAATATTGGAGCGATATAAGAGATATTTCACAAACTGAATCAAAAGGATGTATACTGTGTCTCTATGTTTTCTTTTTTGATTAATATTTGCCAAATTTGTACACTAGGACTCTGTTGACAGCGATTTATCGGACAATTTTGAGCATTTTGTGAGAGTTCTACTGCGTATACGGTTAATAATTCATAAAAAAGGAAAACGTAGGGACACAGTATATATCATTCTAATTTAGTTTCTGTAATATCTCTTAGATCGGTCCAATATTGGAGTAGAAAACAGTCGAGAGCCAAACATCGAATTATGATTTTTTACATACAAAGTCTCGCCGCCAGCATTTCCTCTTATCGAAGCGCACGGTTGTAATTTCAGCTAGTCTATTCTGTAAGAAACTATTTCGATATCGAGCTTCACCTGAGTGATAAAACTCACAAAGTGAGCTTTATTGCACACAATATAAAGGTCTTCATTTGAAACTCACCTCGAATTCTACTGTCGAGATACGAAATTGTTGTTAGAGAATAGCACTACAGCGCTTAGCTTAGCATCGAGAGCTGAACATCGAACACCGCACTAAGGATGCGTTTCCAGTTCCACCAGAGATGTGCAAGGATGCATAGCGAGGGATGTGTTTGTTAAGAACCAATAGAATCGCTTGCGCTGAGCGAGGCTAGATAAATGAAGCGATTCTATTGGTTGTTCTCATCTCTGCAAACGCAGCCTTAAATTCAGAACAGTAAAGCGTATTATAGTCCGTAAATTTTCTCTTATGTATCATAGGGCACAGCTCAAGCTTACTTATTAGCTATAGATAAAGTACCTACCTATTTACTTCAATAATTTGACGGCAACGATATCTCGAGATTAAAAAAAGAACACAATTTAAATTAAATGTTACACTTTAATTTATCTTATGCTAGCTATAGATCTCTTATACCTACTAAAACCGGTCAAGAGCGAGTCGGACTCGCATGCAAAGGGTTCCGAACGACTTTTTTTTAACATGTTATTTTAACACTATAAACTTCTTATAGGTTTTCCTGTAATCTATAGGTAAAGACCTATTATCTTCATTTTTTTTTTTGCGGAGATAAGGGAGGGCATGGTCATTTTTCGTCTAACTTCTTGAATAACTTCAAAACCATTTATTTTAAAATTAAGGAAAAAATATAATTAAAACCCAGATAGTAACCCCTTTCATTTGATATGTCACACGATATTGCTCAAAAAACTTTTTTTTTAATTTTCTGGTTTGGCTCCTAAAAGTGAAACCCATACTAAAAATTTAATAATTTACGGAACACGTCCGTGTTTGGGTCACAGAAGTCCATATGTGTACCAAATTTCAAAAGAAACGGTCCTGTCGATCCGGAGAAAACTGCCTGTGACAGACGGACAGACAGACAGACACCCGAGTGATCCTATAAGGGTTCCGTTTTTGGTTCGGAACCCTAAAAACAACATAGGTATATCTAGCTTATTCACTGGCCATCAGTTTGAAGAAGTATTCGACTTCATTAACTCCATCCTCGGGTAAGTCTGTGCAATGCACCGCATTTTCTACTAAATCCGTACCGTATAAGGCTCTTATGCAATCAGGATACAATTGGCGGCATACGTCCTGAAATTTTCAAACGAAGTTTTGAAAATCAGAAACGTCAAAAAGACGAACCTATTATGTACCTATGTATAATTTAAAACGAATGGGCTATGTCTAGTGCATTTTGCGACGTCAAATGAAATTGAACCAACCATGAATCATTTAAATGTCACATTTGCACGGCAGCCGTCCGGCTACTAGGTTATTTAAAAAATAATCAAATTACCGGATCTCGCGGTCCACATAATTTTCGGAACTCACAAACACAGTTCAGACTAGGATCTGTACATCTAACTTCTAATGTTATACATCTTCCTTCTGCTAGTTGTATGCATGAGGCCTGAAAGAAAATAAATATACCATGCAAACAAACGATAAGTATTTATCTACTCGCAGCTTCTGTGTTTTGCCAAAAAAATTATAAGTAGTTAGGACTAGGTACCGTAGGCCGCAACGTCACAGACTTCGAAACAGGGGAGTGGGGGCAATTAGACACAATGACAGCTTAAGGAATGATTTATATTAGGCCGGGCCGTGCATACGTAGCCTGGACGAGGAACGGATTTGAAACGCATTTTGTATGAAGTAGTAACAACCGTGGTGTAGACGAGCGTCGCGTCGTACGGGCCCTGGTGTGACACGGATCATGCACTGTGTAATATAAACTGCTCCATACAAAATGTATGTAACGTTTCAAATCCGTGCCCCGATCGGGCCACGTACCTACACGGTACGCCCCGGGCACGGCCCGGTCTAATATAAATCATCTCGTATGCTGTATTTCATTTTCTTTGTAGATAAATTTCGGGCAAACGCGGGCCAAAAAAAAGAAAGGTAGGATTCGGAAGTAAAACTTTATTCCCTTGCTTTTTACTATGGGACCAACTGGATTGAGTCATTCACTGCGCTGGAATACGAGTTTGAAAAGTGCTACCTATACTATGTTTTAGCTTATCGTGTGTCGAACAAGGAAGAACAAAAATTAAATTAAAAAACCCCCAAAGCAAAAAAAAGAAAAACGAACATTTAAAAAGTCAAAAATAATAACTACTGCTGACAACAGACAGAGGCTAGTGCAGAAAAAAACCACCGAGGCTACCATTCCTTACCCTGACATGGAATAAATTATTGCAATACAGATTATGCGAGCAATCATTGTATTCTGTAATTCCAGGACAGCAAATGGCAGCCCCGACGGATTTTTTTCTGCACTAGCTTCTGTCTTTTTTGTAAAAAGATTTATTATTTTTGCTTTTCAGTTTTTTCGGAGGTTTAATTTTTTTGTTAAAAAGTTTTTATTTTATATTTTTTTTGTGGTTATAATCTACTTATTACTACATGCTTAATTTTTGATTACTTTTAATAAAAGCTACCCACCTTGCTTAAGCTATTAACTGTCATATAATCCCACTTTAACTATTATTTGTTGTATAATATGATAACTTTTAAAAAAACAGGCTTTACACATCAACATAGTTAGGAATACAAAAAATGTTACACAACTCAGCATTTAAATCTGTAAAAAGCTATGCGTAGTAGGATTTTTTTTCCATATTTATATGGGACTAACTTCGGAGTTTACCTTTTCCAATAAAAAAAGTATCAAAATCGAACTACTCTGTAAAAAGCTATACGTGTTCATACATAAAAAAAATGTATATACACGTCAACTTGAGAACATCCTCCGTTTTTACGGCGGTTAAAAATGTGTCAACAATGAATGTTCTTACTGTAGGTATCCTTGAAAGGGTACCAATAGTTTAGAGTTGGCAGGGAGAGTTCCTTGTACAAAAGGGCCAAAATTTTCTGTTCCTTCGTGCAGATAAATAACGAAAGTAAAATAACTTACATCATAGTCAGGAACAACTCCTTTGTACACTTCATAGAATTCTTCAGCGTTCGTTACGGTAACCGAGAACATAGCCATGGCCGAGATGAAAAACTTGTCGGACGAAGCTATCTTCTCCAGGATTTGGCCTGCGTTGCCTTTGATCACCGCGTGAGGTTTGATGATGCAACATGTGCAGTCCTTGTACGTCGCTCTGAATGGGAATCGATAAATGTTTTCTTTGGTGCGGCCGAAAAACAATTCCAACATCTGCAACAGGTTTTTAACCAAATACCTCATCATATCAGCCGAAAGACGTCCACTGCTGGACATAGTCCTCCCCCAAGCGTCGCCACAACGACCGGTCCTGTGCGTCTCGCATCCATCGGCTACCCGCGACCTTCACCAGGTCATCGGTCCACCTTGTGGGAGGCCTTCCAACATTGCGTCTTCCGGTACGCGGTCGCCACTCCAGAACTTTCGGCCCCATTGACCATCTGTTATGCGAGTAATGTGCCCTGCCCACTGCCACTTTAGTTTGGCGATCCTTCGGGCTATGTCGGTAACCTCACTTGCGAATATCCACATTCCTGATTCGATCACGCAAGGAAACTCCAAGTATTGCCCTTTGAGTGATTTTGAGCCTTCTGATGAGGCCCATTGTGAGTGACTCACCAAATACCTAATTGTACCCAATTATTCTTAACTGCTTAGGTACTGTTATAATGCAATTCAGTGGTATTGAAACCAGAATGAACTCGGCTACCGTACCTATCTTGTATGATCTTTGGAAATATAATGATTATCTGATAATTACTGGAGATGGGCCTACTAAACGACTTGCTGATAGACGACTTTCAGAGGGAGCTCATGGCCGACTAGCTGCCGACTATAAATATTGCCGTTGCCTAGTCGGCTTTTCAGACTAGTCAAACCATCTCTAGTATGTTCATACTAGAGATGGTTCCTACGACCCTATGCAAACTTTATGGCAGCCAGGCAGACTATCGAAAGTCATGACAATTTGTAATGTTTACTAACAATAAAAAAAAAAATAACATACAAGTTCAAATCTACAAGTTTATGTTTAATAAAGAATCCAATTTACAATGATGGAAAACTGACATAATTGTTACATTGTACCTACAATTTTACATATTTCTGTTTAATAAACATTTTTTTCTATTCAGATGGTTTTGCTCTTGATTCTAGTCTAGGTCAGAGATGACCGAAACAAATTTCTACGACGGAGCGAGCTTACTCAGAAGGAGCCTGTTCACTCTAACTTTGAAGAGATTATGGTTGTAAGCGTTTGGAAACATAGACGCAGGCAGAGAGTTTCACTCCTTTGCTCTTTTTCTCTTTACAGGTGACAATTTACATATTTGTAAGGAAAACTACTAACACATAATTGTAACTCATATTCTTTCCCTCTTGTATAATGTGCTCTTTTCCCCTTCCACACCTCTTTATCTAAAGAAACGATTCCAGTTTCTTTGCGACTCTCACACGAAATTTCTTAGGTCATCAGATAACTTGAAACTAAAAATGTCAATGCATTCCACTACATTTTTAGACAATTCTTTTACAATCCAAGCTGCTCGTCTATGGAATGCATTGCCAGTATCGATTAAACGCGCACAATCGCTGCCTGTTTTTAAAAAGCTTGTCAAGGAACACTACTTGTCACTGTGAATCCTTGCTCGTTTTAATTTTAATAATTGTTACACATTTCCTTACTTATATATTAAATATGTATGTATTTATGTATCTATTTTAATAGCTGTTATATTGTAATGCTGTATCTCTGTATGTTTTTTTTTTTTTCAATGTAACTTTATATTAGCACCAAGTGCAACCCCATTTCGTGTCCAGGCTCTCACTTTCCATTCCAGGTTGCCTGGAAGAGATCGCGGAATGCGATAAGGCCGCCAATTGTATGTAATTACTTTAAGATTTTCTGTACCTATTTTTTAAATTTGGTGTACAATAAAGCATATATTATATATAAATTGTAATTACAAATTTACATATTTTGTAAATTGTAGAACAATTCCGACAGGGGGACTAGCCTTGTGTCAGAACTTTACAATTTTGTAGGTACCTCAATTTAATAAGTGAAGAAATTTAATTGTTATACATAAAACAAAATGGTTCTAACAACTAGTAGTGGAAGTAGTGTTGACAGTAGTGATGATGAATATTAGAGACAGAATCGTAATTTTGATGTAGTACTCCATGATTTTTGTTATAAATAAACAAAACCGGCCAAGTGCGAGGCGGACACTCACACGAAGGGTTCCGTACCATAAACCAACATGCTGCTACGTCCTGCAGCACCGACGATGCAGCTGTACGTGTCCCGTTTGCACCACTCTACGAAGACAGAGGACATTGTAGAGTACATACGGGTGAAGACCAACTGGACCTTGAGGGTGGAGAAGTTGGAGGCGCGCCATAACACCAATTTCAAGTCGTTTGTGGTGCGCGTTTCGACCCATCATTTGGTGACCTTCCTCAAGAAAGAGTTTTGGCCGAAAGGTGTGCTGTATCGGCGTTTCCGCGGCCGGCTACGCGACACCTTGTAGCGCAACACGACACCGTCTCTTCGTGAAAAAAAAAAAAAAAAAAAATGAAAAATGTTTATTTGTTCCAAAAGCAGTTACATGGATTATAAATGAGACATCCCCAGTAAGTAATTAATAATACTTGTGTTGGGGCATATCTCGCTCTTTCCCAATTATCAACAATATTGAAACTTGCACAAATTATTACAAAAAGTGAATAAACATTAAATTTAAAAAGAATAATTAACAGTAAATGACTTATAAACTAATTAGCAGCTTTTTGTGTAACTGTAATTGTATGCCTTTGTGAGTCTGTATGTACGTCTTGTTTTTAAAACAGGGTTTGTATTGTTATGTTTGTATGTGTATATGTGTGTCTGTGTATTTATGTTTGTGTGTGTGTATATGTTTGTGTGTGTATATGTTTGTGTGTGTGTGTGTATGTGTATATGTTTGTGTGTGTGAATGTGTATGTGTTCTTTGAAGTGCCGTTGTTTTCGAAGCAATTTATAGAAAAAACTCGGTGAGTACTAACATTACAGATACGAAGGGAATAAAAAAGAACTTTTTTAACCAAGTCTAACCAAAACTTGCTCAGTTTCCTCGTATGTTAAAGTTTTAAGCCCCTCGGTTATTACCTTTTTGCATACGTGTGAGACCTCATGGTGGAACCTTAATCTTTTGTTTAATTTATTATATATGAAGGCTGATTGGGTTACATACTGACGCCGTGCAAAAGCTGTTCGGACCCCCGGGGAGTAAGCCACTATATCCTTTCGTCTTTTCTCCTGTCTTTCTTGGTTAAATGGAATAGATTTATGTAAGTACAGAGTCGTAATTAAAAAATATAGTTTTCTTACTGTAAGTAAGCCACTGATTCTGTATAGATCGACTGTGGGGTATCTATATGGTTTATAGTTCATTACTTTTATGATTGACCTTTGGGCTCTTTCTAACTCAAGGAATTTAGTTTTAGTGGCTCCTCCCCAGACTGGTAAACAGTATGTAATAACTGATTGCGTGAGCGCAATATAAATGCTATTTAATGTATTCTGGGGCATCACATCTCTTAGATTTTTAAAAATCCATATAAATTTTCGCATCCGTGACGTAACAATCTCAATATGCGAATGCCAAGATGATGCCAAGACTACAGGCTGAAATGATGATGATGATCATTGGGTCATAATACTAGCATTTGTAACTGAACTTTTTTTGATTCATTAGAGTAATGCTGCCATAGAATAAAATGTTGAGATTATTTGGATCTTCGTTTTAAGATAGGTAAGAAAGTGTTACAACACTGGGCCCGTTCTGTCCATTGTTCTTTGTAATTGCAAGTTATAAATGACATAAAATGTAAGTTTTTGTTGAACATTCTTAAATCGAGAGTTAATATGAAAAATCTTAGAATTTAATATATTTAGAAATTGTTTTTAGCATTTAGTTTACAAAATACTTTTCTATTTTTAGGGATCCGTACCCAAGGGATGACCAATGGAACCCTATTGCTAAGCCTCAGCAGTCCGTCTGTCCGTCCGTTCGTGTAAAATTCTTACATAATAGACTTGTTAACTGAAAAAATCTAATTAGTCCGTCGATTAGATTATCAAAAAATAATTGACCCGTTTTTTTTCTTTTGTTACGTAAACCAAAATAGACGATGATACGACGCTTTTTAAATTCTCAATACGTCACGCCACCGCCGTGATATAATGTTTAGTGCGTTCTGACGTAACGATCCCCACTCCTAAGTTTTGATGCGTTTTTTCTTTGTCAATATTCATTGATTTCATCATCATCATATCTGCCCTACCTAACTGGACCGTTTGTCCTAGGTAGACGTACTCGTCTACATATTCCAGTGGAGTTTCCGATCTTGATAGGAGTGGGTGCTACGTGGGTATTTACCGTTTTTTTTATGTATCCTGCTCATCACAGCAATCTGTCATGGACATTTAGCTGCTCCTTTGTATGAATTTCTTCTGCATTAGGTCTTTGTAGCAGTGAGTTGTCCATTGACCATTCTCACTCATTGTGCTGAAAATCTTTTTAATAAAACTTGGAACACTGTTCCTCTTTAGTCTTGTGTATACAATACTTCCGGACCCCGACAAATCAGCAGCCAGTGAGTTGACGTGTTTGGTGAGCTTTTTCTGGTAGTTTGTGCTACGGGCAGCAATCTCTTGCTTTACAGTTTTGAGCTTCAGATCTTGCAGGATGTATTTATTTTGTATGCATTTAGGGATGTTGAACATGAATCTCAAAGCTTTAGTCTGAAACCTTTCCAGGATATCGATATTGCTGTTGCTTGCTGTTCCCCAGAGCTCCACTCCATATGTCCAAACCGGCTTCAATATAGTTTTGTATATCAGCATTTTGCTTTCATTGGTTAGCTGAGACTTTTTACCAATTAGCCAGTACATGCTTCTCAGCTTTGTGTCTAGGGTTTTCCTTTTACTCCAGATATGTTTTTGCCAAGTCAACCTTCTGTCCAGGTGCATGCCAAGGTATTTTGCACTATCTTCGTGTGGGATTTGTTCACCGTTTAATGTAAGTGTCTTTCTTCAGAGTATAGGTGACTTGAACAGATTTGTTTTCATTCGCCTTTATGCGCCATATCTTTAGCCATTCCTCAATTTCACATATATGTTTCCGAAGGTTCGCTGAGCCAACATCTGGGTTGGTGTGTACTGATAGTAATGCAGTGTCGTCAGCATATGTGGCGATGAGGGTGCTGTCATCTGTTGGTATGTCGGCAGTAAATATGAGGTAAAGAACGGGCCCCAAGATGCTCCCCTGTGGAACACCAGACTTGATTTCATACAAGTCAAATGTGATGTCGTTAAGTTTACCTCGAAACAGCGCTTTTCCAGGTAACTTTTCAGTGTGAAAAAGAAGGAGTGGGGCAGATATTTTTTTAACTTAAAAAGGAGTCCGCCAGACCATGTCAAAGGCCTGGCAGATATCCAGGAAGACAGCCGAGCAATATTTTTTTCCAGTGTGTTGCTGATGGTATTTGTCCACCTATGTACCTGCTCAATGGTGCCATGCTGCTGTCTGAATCCGAATTGATACCCAGGAAGAATGGTATTTAGATGAGGGCGCATTCTATAGAGGATAATTTTATCAAACAACTTGCCAACCAAAGGCAGGAGGCTAATTGATAGATAGGACGAGGCTTCTTCTGACGGTTTACCAGGTTTAGGTATCATAACAACCTGAGCAAGTTTCCACTGGAATGGGTAGTGGGAGAGTCTCAGGCAGGTATTGAAGACCATCACCAAGAATATTATACCTTTTTTAGGAAGGTCGTTTAGCAGTACGGAGTCTAACAGATCATAGCCCGGTGCTTTCTTTGATGGAAGAGCTTTAATCTCACGGATTAATTCAGTAAGACTTACTGCCTTTAGGGGGAAGCATAATTGATTTGGCGACTGGAGGTAGTCTGTTATTTCCTCGTCTCTATTGATGTCAGTGCAAGGTAACGGAGTATAAACCTTTTCCAGGTGTTCGGCAAATGCAGTTGCTTTTTCATTTTCAGATCTAGCCCAACTTCTGTTCTGTCTTCGCAATGGCGGGATATGTTCTTTTGGTCGCTTAAATTTCTTAGTCGCACGCCATAACGAGTAATTAGTGTCCTTATGTGGGGTTAGGTAAGATAAATGTCTTTGTAGGCAAAGGTTCTCGTATTCCCTGATAATCTATTTCAGCTATTTTTTTGCTTTGTTGAACTTAGTTTTGTCCGTGGAATATCTGGTTCTGTGCCATTCTTTGCTCGTTTCTCGCCGTTCGTTGACCTTCTCCATAATGTTCCTTGGAAGTTCCGTTTGTTTTGCCTTCTTTTTTCTATTTTTAGGTGTAGAAGCGTTGGCCGGCAGGTGTATTGTGCTGTTGAACGTTTCGATAACGGTATCGATGTCTTCACCTGTTTTCAATTTGATGTTTTGATTTAAATTACTTGTTACAAATTCTCTATATAGGTCCCAGTTGGTGTTTTTGCTGTGGACATAGTGGGGTGACTCTAATAGAACAGCTTGTTTGAACACATTTAAAATGACTGGAGTGTGGTCTGATGACAGATCCTCACATTTTTCAATCTGTAAGTATTAGTGCCCAAGGTTCTTAGTTATGTAGAAATCTAGCTGATCAGGTATTTTATTGTGATCTGTGGGCCAGTATGTTGGCTCTCCGTGAGAGACGCATTCTAGGTTTAGGTCTAGCGTGACTTTATGTAGTTGTCTGCCCCTTGCGTTAATTAGTCTGGGTCCCCAATATGTGTGTTTGGAATTCCAGTCTCCTCCGCAGATAAAAACTGAGCCCAGTTGATTGAAGAACTGCTTGAAAATGTCAGCCCCTATTTTATGTCTAGGTGGGCAATAGATTGCAGAGTGTTGAGTCATTGTTCTTGTGTTGTATTTTAATTGATGTGGCCTGTATTTCCTCCCTTTTGTAAGGCTCAAGCGGATAATGTTTAATGTAATGGGGTGGTTTGGGATCTACCTCCTCGCGGTCCACCCCGGGCAACGGCACCACAGGCTTGCCTGTGGTACGGCAGAACGATCCCACTAAAAGCGGTGGTAGGCTCCGCAAGGAGCCGCCTGGCTCGCTACCACCATCCCGCCGAAGTCCGGCGCCAAGCAGCTTGCTGTGTTCCGTCGGTGTGCGGAAGTGCCAGTGCCTCTGGGGGAGAAGGAGACTGTCAGTTGCTCTGCTCAGAACCGGTCTGGTCACTGGGCTGGGCTTTCCGGGTAACTCATTTTGGAGGGTAGCGGGATCCGAAGCACGGTGCCAGCCGTTGGCCGACCGCAGTTAGTAGGGGGCCCAAGTAGCACGCCAGCCACGTGTGAAAGGCTGCCCCGCCAACTAGCGAAAAATCCCGGTATGTTCCACCGTGCCAGCCGGCGACTGGATGGGAGGACCCGATGGCCATATCGGGGGGGGTTCGGGCGTCCCCGCAGTCTCCAAATGAGTTCCCCACAGGTCAGTTTAGCTCTAGTGTTCCACTTGGTTCACTGAGCAGCGCCTTGAAAATTCGACTTTTCTCCCCATCTACTCTCCTTGATTACCAAAGTTATGAAGAAAAATATGGTAAAACAACGGCTGCACTTCCTCCCACTAAAAGTACACCTCACTAATATCAGGGGGTTGCACTCCAATCTCGATCCGGTCCATCACCATCTTGCGACCGAGAAGCCGCACCTGTTTTTCTTAACGGAGACGAAGATAACAACCCCGTCGGACGTGGCGTACCTCAACTACCCGGGCTACTCTCTGGGACACAAGTTCAAGAAGCAGGCTTGGGTCCGTGTGTACGTCCGCGATGACATTTGTTGTTGTCGTCTCCGTTGCTTTGAGAAATCGGATTTTTCTGCCATATGGCTGCTTGTGGACACAGGCGTGGAGAAAATTATCTACATCGGCGTATACTGATCGCACAGCGGTGATCAGGAGACAACAGCGCTGTTTAATTCCCTCGTTGAGTCAATCAACGTAGCCCAGCAACGGTACCCAACAGCGAAGCTCATTTTTCTGGGGGACTTTAACGCCCACCATAAAGAGTGGTTGTTCCCAAACCAGAAAACTGACCATGCCGGGTTAGAAGCGCGTAAGTTTGCTTTAACGCTTGATCTAACCCAGCTGGTGAATGTGGCAACGCGGGTACCGGATGTTGACGCCCATACACCCAATTGTTTGGACCTTCTGCTGACAACTGATCCGGGCAGTCATTCAGTATCGGTCTCAGCCCCGCTGGAAACGTCTGACCACTGCCTGGTGAAATCCGTGTTGACCTGCTCTTCTCCAGATAAGAGTCCTAGAGGCACGAGACGAGTATGGCGCTACGAGTCAGCAGATTGGGATGAGATGCGGCACTTTTTTGCATCTTATCCATGGTGGCAAGTGTGCTTCTCCTCGGGTGACCCCTCGTGCTGTGCTGACATGATTGCGGACGTGATTCGGCAGGGGATGGAGTATTTTATTCCATTCTCCGACATCCCGCTTGGTCACAAACCCCGGGCTTGGTATAATGCAGAATGCGCCCACGCTGAGGCCCGTAAAGAATCTGCATACCAAGCGTGGATCAAGGCTCGCGACCGAAAGGTTAAAGCACGTAGGGTTCGCGCGAGGAAAAGAGCCTTTAATTCTGCCGCTAAGTTCTGCAAGCGGGTTTTACGTAGGGCACGTTTTGACCATGTCGGATGTATCGGGGCCAAACTAGCATTGCACCCTCCAGGTAGTAAGCAGTTTTGGTCCCTATCGAAAGCGGTTGAAACGAATTTCTGTCGACCCACTTTGCCTCCAATGTTGAAACTTGATGGCTCGCTGGCTCACTCTGCAAGTGAGAAAGCAAATTTATTTGCAACTCTCTTTGCAAGCAATTCGTGTCTGGACGCTGGCTCCAAGCAACCACCAACTTTACCTCGTTGTGACTCTTCGATGCCGGAGATCACAGTTCACATTAGAGAGGTCCGAAGAGTATTATGCAGTCTAGACGTGAATAAGGCCAGCGGGCCTGAGGGCATTCCAGCGAGAGTGTTGAGGCAATGTGCACCTGAACTGTCTCCTGTGTTGGCACACCTGAACTGTCTCCTGTGTTGGCACACCTGAACTTTCTCCTGTGTTGGCACACCTGTACCGCCTCTCTCTTGAAAAAAGAACGGTGCCAAAATCATGGAAGCTTGCGAATGTGCAACCGGTTCCCAAAAAGGGAGACCGTGCTGACCCTGCACATTACCGTCCAATCGCCACTACCTCCATCCTATGCAAGGTTATGGAAAGGGTTCTTAACAGTAAGCTGCTGACCTACCTTGAAGACAATGATCTCCTTAGTGACCGATATGATCCTTATGATCCTTAGTGTGGCTTTCGCCGGGGACGGTCAACTGGCGATCTTCTTGTGTATGTCACGCACTGCTGGGGCGAGGCCATCGAGAGACACGGCGAAGCACTTGCCGTGTCGCTCGATATCTCGAAGGCCTTTGACAGGGTTTGGCACGCAGGTCTACTCAGCACGCTTCCTGCTTATTGCATCCCAGCTGGTTTTTGTAGATGGATATCAGACTTCCTGAGTGAGCGGTCGATCCGAGTAGTCGTTGACAGCTCTTCTGACCTCATGGCTATTGATGCCGAAGTTCCTCAGGGGTCTATTCTCTCTGCAACTCTTTTCCTGCTGCACATCAATATCAATGACCTACTACAGCTTGGTCTTGTTGGGTACGCAGATGACAGTGCGGTTTCAGAGAGATACTTGTCCAGCGCAACAACCAGTGGGGATGAAGTTCGTTCCTTGAGAGAGGCCATGGTAGAGCGGACAAATTTGACCTTAAGCCTTGTCTCCCAGTGGGGTGATGAAAATGTGGTCACTTTTAACGCCACCAAAATACAGGCGTGTCTTTTTACCGCAAAAAGGAGTCGTTTTGACCAAACTCCTACTTTTCGGGGTGCATCTGTTCCTGTGACTGATCGGCTCGAGCTCCTAGGCATGGAGTTGACATCCAGTCTCAACTTCGGCGCCACCATCGAGTACAAAGCCCAAATCGCAGCCAAAAAGCTGGGCATCCTAAATAGGGTGAAGCGATACTTCAGGCCTGGACAGCTTTTTACCCTATATAAAGCGCAAGTCCGATCCTGCATGGAGTATTGTAGCCACCTTTGGGATGGCTCAGCTAAGTATCAGCTTGCCGCGCTTGACTCGGTGGAACGCAAAGCTAAGAGGCTCATCGGTGACGTAAAACTGGTGGATGCCAAGCTACATAGCTTGGCTCCACAGCCACTAGGGTGCACAAAATAATCAATATTTGCATTGTATAGACTCAATTTATTTAGCAAAGTAAAATTTCATCCATTTTAACGGCACATGTGTGAGTACTGTGTACATTAAGCTATAGCTATCAGTTTTAGGTTTGTTTTTAACTTGAATGTACCCCGGGCGGTTGGGAGTGTCACGCTCACTCAAAAGTCTAGCTGATGGTGGCGTATGCGTTGGATCATTTGGCTCCCTTCAAAATGGTTGAGCCGAAGGGTGCTAGCGCATGCGTCATGTTCGTGAACCGGCGCTGCCAGTTGGGACTGGTCATTTCTCAGTTGCCATGGTTTATTTTAAATATTTCTTTGAATTGTTCCTTTTTTCCCGGACGCTTTTATCCTGCTCGTCTTTTACATCGTTCTCACATGTTTGTATAATTTTAACTTGATGTAAACAAAACTTTGTAACAATTATTATTTTTAAAAGAGGGTCCGTGGAGTTTCTTGCACGTTTTTCTCCATAGAGATCTACGCTTTGGAACGTGCAAATAGCTTCATCTTTTTGGACTGACCGACCTTGACAATTCAAAAGTGCCTGTAAATGGTTTATTTGAAATATACGATTTGATTTGATTTGCTCATCGCCGTAAAGTTGCCTGCTTGTCGGTCTTCTACAGATTGTACTTCGGTGAGTGTGCCCAGGAACTCCACTACCTCATCCCACCGGCCCCCTTCTACCATCGGACATCCAGACGCACTGCATCGTACCATCCCTACCTTGTTACTATTCCACCAATTCGCACTAAGCGTTTCCAAACGTCTTTTATAATGCGCACAGCAAAGGAGTGGAACTCTCTGCCTGCGTCTGTGTTTCCAAACGCTTACAACCCTAATCTCTTCAAAGTTAGAGTGAACAGGCTCCTTCTGGATAAGCTCGCTTCATCGTAGACTTTGTCTCTGTCATCTCTGACGTAGACTAGAGTCAAGAGCAAACCCATCACAAATAAAAAAATTAAAAAAAAAAAAAATTTGACAATTACAGCAGTCCCGCCGTAGGAGTTACCGGAAGGGTGGTCTGTCCTACACATTACGTAATTTTCAAATTTTACGTGTGATCTTTGGGTGAGTCTTGTTTCCGATATAAGTGCGACATCAATTTTCTCAATATTCTTGAACAACTCAAGCTCATGCCGTCTGTCGGTCAGCCCATTGACATTCCAGGTCATGATGCGGATATTTAGTCCCTCGGTGAAGCCAGGCGGGTGACTAGTTTGATCATTTGATCCATCATGCTGTCCATCATGTTTTTCATGATTGCTTGGAAGCTATTGAACATTGTGTCCAATAGACTGGTACAATAATGTTGGCTGTTTAACCTTAGATTGTGTTGCAGGCTTGTCGCTTTTGTTTTTCAGAATATCAGCATAGCTGGTTCCTGGAAGATACGTCGATTTAACACTTTCGCCAGTGCTGTGTCTTTGTTCTTTGGTCACAGGTGTGTATTTGAATGGTTCGATAGCAGGCTTAATTTTTAGTATATTCTCTTTGTACTGTTCATATTTATTGCAGCCCTCATAGCTTGCCGGGTGTTTCCCTTGACAGTTAGCGCAGGTAGCATCTATCTCCGGGGATTTGGTGGACGATGTCGTTGGGTAGTCGTTTCCGCATTTAACGCATCTGAAGGATCTGAAGCATTGATTTTTCGAGTGCCCAAATCTTTGGCATCTCTTACACTGCAACACCTCTTTTTTTCTTGTAGGGTGCTTCAACCGTTACATTGACGTGATTGATGTACTTAACATTGAAAATATCTTTGTTATTGGCTCGTGGCTCAAGATCTATGTAATAGAGGGGAAGTTTTTCTTTTGTAGCTCGATGCAACACATTGACAATTTGACGAACTTCATGTCCATTTGCTTGTAGATCTTCTTTAACCACATCAATATTTTCTGAGGCATGCAGACCGATATTTACCATGATTTTGGTTTTGTCCATGTTCATTTTGAGACCCACTCTTTCGGAAGCTCTACTTAGGTCATCGAGCATTGTACTGAGGTCCTCCGTAGTCTCAGCCATGACGACTATATATCGTCGGCAAATCGAAGGTGACTGATATACTCACCATTGACATTAATGCCTAGCCTTCTCTAGTCCAAAACCTTGAACACATCCTCCATTGCAGCCGTGAACAGTTTCGGAGAAACTGATTCATTGATTTACAAAAACAAAAAATACGTGTCCATTATTTTTCAATACTCTAACTGACGGACTAAATAGATTTGCAATTTATTGATGATGGAAACTAGCCTATTGTAAGGTTTATTAAACAGCACAAACTTAACAAATATGTCACTTAAACAGGGCCGGGGTTTCTTTAAGGATAATCTGTGTTCTGAAGTATCAACCGTGTACCAGCAGCTATAGCAATGGAAGGCCAACCAAAAGGTCAATCGTAACCTAACAAAGGTTACGAGAACGCCACTGGTGAGCAGCCCATGATCGGCTAGTGTTGCAACGATTGGGGAGGCGTATATTCAGCAATGCCACTGTTACCTTATTAGCAGTCTGTCGCGTGTCAGTGCCGTGGGCGACGTTCTCTAGCTTGTTGGTGCCGTACATCTGCCGCAAGGTCCCATGCGCGGCTTTCGTCGGGTCGGTGTCGCCCAGCCAGCGTCGCCACTCCTTCACTGCGTTATGTCCCACCAACTCGAGGCCAATCACTTCCCCTCCAGTTAAGTAGTTAATTAGAAAGCTTTAACAAGAAATTGGTTTTAGAAAAGGAGCTCGAACCGAAATAATGACAGCCGCATGGGTCGATCTACAAGGTTAGCTCAGGTTAACGCTTGCCGAGGACGGTCCGTGGTAAGATCTTAACTTTACATTACGAGATTCCGATTCCTCCGTGTCTCGGAAAGCATGTAGAGTCAAGGGCGTCGCGAGCCGACGAACGAGGGAAGGGCAAAATTGCAAATGACACATTTGTTTTCTTCAGAAAACCAATTTTCCAAAGAACTGTTGACAAGTTCACATAATATATCAACCAATTAATCAAATTCTTTATTAGGGTACCAAGTCACAATATTAAAATTATATTGAAGCATAAAATAATATAATATAAAATTATTAACTACAAATTATAAATTACAATTAAAAAAACACACAAATAAACGTTTAAAATACCATAGAAAAGTTTTTTTGTCATTTCACGGAAACAGTGTTTCAAATCCTTAACATACTCCGTGATTTGATCAAATCACTTAGGAATTTGTCCAAATATCTGTTTTCATCATATCTCTGCGACATAGGTACAGATGTGCTTCAGATTGCATCGCGCGGGCGACAATTATAATTTGGACAATTCTTTTAAGCTATCGGGCATATGATTTAACAAAAATACGGCACTCTTGGGTAGGAGAGGGGCAATGGCCCCCCTGCCCCCTTGGCGACGGCCTTGTCTAGAGTTATTCTTCCCAGTTGTCATTTATACGTCTTTGACAGTCACTCATCACGGGTAGTCGGAAGCAAGAAATCAGACACTAGTCTTGCCAAGGGGTACCGTGTTTCCAAGTTACTAGGTTGTGGTCAGATAGGAAATCGCTCCATGTAAATTACTGGTACTCAGCTGCATCCGGATGGACTGGAAGCCGACCCCAACATAGTTAGCAATAGGCTAGGCATTGATTGGCTGAAAAGACAGTATGGCCGTGGCGTAAATTACAACAAATGATAGGGTATGCATAACGTGACCAAACGTCCCGTTTTGAACGGGACTGTCCCTTTTTATGATTACGAGTCCCGGTGTCCCAGAAATGAACTCTGGGACGCAAAATTGTCCCGTTTTCTGAAACCGCACGAAAATATGAGTAGTCGAGCCGGCCGGACGCAAGCACTGTGCGAGAGCGAGACCGCGTCTTCGGTCGACATTACATCGCAGAAAGTAAACGAATGGAACAATCTACATGTTTCCACGGAATTTCGTTGGGTTAGGTTAGGTTAAGTATTCAAACATTTTCAAGCCAACAATCTTCAGCATGAAATTTTTTATATTTTTATTGAATATATTTTATGTTTGCTTGCTAGAAATGCTCCAGTAGAAAGAGTATTTTCTATGATGAACAAATTGTGGACATCTGAGAAAACCCAGTTACAAATTTCAGTTCTAAAGGCTATGTTGATAATTAAGGTGAATATTAAAAAACGTGCCAAGAGTTTCATTCTTACTTAAATCATCACCAGCTATATTAAAGCAATTTGTTCCTGTGATAAATATAACTAAACGTTTAGGGTATATATATGTTTTAACTTTTAAGCTGACTTATTCTGCATTAAATAGCTTAAAAAAGTTTTTTTCATTGACTACCTGTTAATTGACCTAAATGTCCCGTTTTGAGTCAAAAAATAAATGGTCACGTTTGGTATACATGCTTACCGTCAATTTCGTGACTTTTACATGGAAGTTATTCAAAAATATTAACAATACCTACTCCTCTACGTGATTTGCAAACAAGTATAAAATTCAAATTGGTTGGGGCTTAGAACCGAGTACAGCAGGGAGGCCACACGTCCGTGAAAAGAAACCAGTGTAAATTGACCTCGCATTCTGTTGAAATTCAGTACAACGCTAGGCCAGCTACGTCGGCTAGGCTAGTGATACTGATTACCGCCACCTTATTTATTATATCTATGACCGCCACGTACGTGCAGCAGTCTACTGTAGCTTGGTAGGTACCATAGAAATATATTATTATATCTATGGTAGGTACCCTACGAGTACTTACGGCAGCATTTTACTTTCGGAAATATGCTGATATAGCTCCATAGCGAATTCTTTATTGATCTTGCCGTTTTTCATACGTACTATACGGAACCCCTTCTGCGCTATGAACGTTATTATCTTTCCATGCATTGCAGCTGGCGCAGGTTTTATCAAAGCAAATGTGCTGTAAAGAAATGACCTGCGTGAAAATAAAAAAATATCCCAAAAGTGAACATACTATCGGGATAAAAATTTAGGACCTAGGACATGAACACCCACCGGTAACGGATAAAGGCATATTTTACTAAAGTAATAAATAAAATTAAAATAAGACGGATATAAAACTTGAGTTTTGTAAAAAAACGTTCACCTGAGAGGTGGGGGAACCAAATATTTTATTTTAAGGGCGCTATTACAAAGTCGAGCGCTTGACCTGGACTAAAGCTACAGACCGCGTTTCCCGAGATTTATAGTGATTGTAGCGCTGTATACAACAATTGTTTTAAAAAAATGTTTTACATTTGAATAGATAATTTTTTTTTCAAGCAAGGTGACGTAGTAACCTTAGTTATTAATTTCGTTTTTGTTTGAATTTGGATTATATTTTCATAGAAAAAAATATATAATTTCAGACGAAAAAATATAAGTAACTCTCTGTTTCACGGAATTATTTTTGGTGAATTACTGTATGAAACATAATAAATTGAATAAAGCACTCCAAAGTAGAAGATACAGTTTTTTTTATCTTTATTTTAAGGGACTTTTGAACTCAGTTCATGTCAGCCCCATCATAAACTTATCTTGAATAACTAACAAAAAGCAACAAAATCTAAGCTAAACGAAAATCTTAAATATTAACTAATGAATAAATCATTTTAGCCTCACGGGACAAAGGTCGAGGTAAAAAATTATAAAACATGCCTAAGTCTAACCTATTTATACTTAACTCCCTAATAATTTGGTTTCTCTCAGATTCGTTCCTGATGCACTCGATCAAAAGATGTTGTACATCTTCAAGATACAGTTGTACCTTAAACATTTTTATTAATGACTAAATTATTATATCTTCGACATACCAAAGCATCAAAAGATGCCTAAAGTAAAATTTTATGAAACATCCTTTGCAGAGACAAGGTTTTTACTAATTTATTTAAACAAATTCAAATATTTATTTAAAGCACTCCCAAGAAAAAGAATCAAACTTTCTTGGCCCTATATATTTTTTTTAATTTGTGGCTATATATATAAACCATAACCACACATCAAAACTCGAGTCAAACCCAAGAAAAAATTTAATAGCCCTCTTAAGCTTTAGCTTTAGCTTTTGCCCACGGCTTTGTACGCGCATATCCCGTTTTTGTAGGAATTTTGGGAAATCCTCTCTTAGTACCACTCTCCGTATCATACTGGAGCAGGCATCAGAATGGCAAAGGGAGATTTATCTTAACTTTGTCGACTTCGAAAAGGCCTTTGATACGTTGCAGTGGTCCAGCATCTGGTCACGTCTCCTGAACATTGGAGTGCCGTCAAAAATGGCCCGCCTATTACAGAGCATCTACAGGAAATATTCTTGCAAGGTGACTCACGACGGCCTCATCTCGGACGACATCGCGGTACACGCGGGTGTCCGCCAAGGTTGCCTCCTTTCGCCTCTCCTCTTTATTACTGGCCTCGACGGAATTATGCTTCGCATATACGACAGCAGGCGCCGCGGGATAGACTGGGGATTATCCAATGTCTTGGAAGACCTGGACTACGCCGATGACCTATGCCTGCTGAGTCATACGCACGCCAACATGCAAGCAAAACTGATCGACCTGCGCCAGGAGGCGGCGAAAACTGGACTTAAAATCAACACCCGGAAGAACCAGGAGATGCGTACAGGAGTGAAGAACTCAACACCGCTGCTAATTGGCACAGAGGCAGTGGAACGCGTCCACAAATTTACCTACCTCGGAAGCGTCGTGTCGGAGACTGGAGGGACTGAAGAGGATATTACTTCACGGACTGCCAAAGCCTGAGCTACCTTCGCGCAACTAAGACCTGTTTGGCAGTCACGGAAACTGACCCGAAGAACTCAAAATTTTCGGGTCAAATGTCAAATCCGTGCTGCTCTACGGGTGTGAAACGTGGAAGGTGACAAAGCAAATCTCACGCCAAATCCAGGTCTTTGTCAACCGATGTCTTCGTCGCATACTCGGAATTTACTGGCCTGAGACCATCTCTAACGTAGAGCTGTTAGAAAAATGCCACGAGAGCCCGATCGACCGCCAGATCAAGCGCCGTAAGTGGAGGTGGATTGGTCACACGCTCCGGAGGGATCCCGATCACATTCCAAAACAGGCTATGGACTGGAATCCTCAAGGGAAAAGGAAACGTGGCCGTCCCCGCCAAACCTGGCAACGCACCGTGTTGGCAGAAGCGACGAGCATCGGAATGACATGGAGCGAGGTGAAGCGTAAAGCTCAAGACCGTTCGCGATGGAAGTCTACTGTGGACGCCCTCTGCCCCAGCTAGGGGACATAGGATCTTAAGTCAAGTCAAGTCTCTCTTAGTACTCCCCTACTGGCCAATAAATCGGCAGAGTTACTCTCTCAAGGACCGTCAGCCCCAATTGGGGCCAAATGGTATTGTCTTTCAATTGTCTTGCGTGCTCGGTGCCTGACGGGCAGTTGGCTGCGACAATAATAACAACGTTTTACTTTTTTAATATATGCCTAGTCTTTTCCCAACTGTATTCGGATCAGGGGGGCTACTCTCTAAGCCCGAAGCCCGTAGTTTCGGGCTTAGTTGCGGGCGTATCCTACTTCGTATCAGTAAAAAAATATAGATCTTGGGACACTTGTAAGTTAAAAAAACAACAAAAAAGAATTAGCGAAAACGGCCTAGCCGTTCACGCGTGATGCCGTGACCAAGGGAAACAGGGATTCATTTTTATATACATAGATGTGTGCATTATAACTTTTTTTAACTTATGAAATTCCTACAATAACTGTCTACTCAGCTCACAACATTGTTTAAAAGTAGTTGCAAGTTAGCTGCCTGCATACCAAATACCTTTGTTGACTGTACATAAGTAACTAAGTCCTATAACATTTAGTTATTAGTAGGCAACTGTACATTACCTTTCAAATTTGTGTAAAATTTTTTCCTTGGTAGCTGGCGCGCAATCTGTTATAAGAAGTAGCTTGGAATACAGATTGATGGTATTGCCAACTTGCAGCATGTCTAACTTCAGGGACCTAATTTGTATCCTTTTTAAAAGAATTGTTCCTTTTTTCACGTTTATCACTTGACATGAGTTATCGAAAGGAAAATAATTTAAAACCAATTCTACTATAAGGTCGGCTTCTGTGTCGTACATTTCGCACAAAAAGGTTAACTTGTCCAAATAATTGACCTGCAACATAAAAATATAATAGAATAGGTTACGTATGTAATATTTAGGTAGTATAAGCATGCTAAAGTACCTACTTAGTGTCCCTATTAACATGAATCTTTGTAGATACTTAACTGTTGTTAATATTTTAAAAGAATGAACAGTAGGTAGGTACAAGACAGTTGCTAAACGCCTACCTACTTATAGAATACCTAACGAACCTATAGGATGAAATATCAAGGTATGTACTAAATACAAAAGAGAGCGTGAAAAGTGTGCTATGTCAGGGCCGTCTTTTACCGGCCGGAGGCCCTGGGCACGGAAAAATGACTTTAGCAGAGGACTATTTTGCTAAAACAGGCGAAAAAAAAAACAAATTCCATATTTATTCGACTGTTAATAACGTCACAGTAAATGAAATGGTAATTATTTTGTAAAATAATATTTACAAGTTAGTGCTTCAAAACTATGCTACGTTAGATTTTCTTTCGGTAGCTGATTTGGCAGAAGTTAATGGCCCCATCGATCGCGGCCCTGGGCACGTGCCCCTAGTGCCCAGAGGCAAAGAGGGGCTTGGCTATGCCTACTGCCACAACTACAAACTGATGTTCAGTGTACGACCTTGCCCATGATGAACCTGTTATACCAGGCTGCCCTGACTAAGGATTTCCCTCACGACTCCTCACAATTATTGAATCGATCGTAAGACTGGCCATACATTGTCTAGGTGCTAACGTTTATCCATCAAAAGTACCTAAGTATAAATTGTAGAATAAGATACAAAACAATTACCATTTTGCTGCAGTCGTATAAAAAAAATATAAGTTAGAAAATATAATAGTTAGGTATTATAAAAACGAATATTTTCAACAAGTTTCTAAAAAAAAAATATTTTATAAATAACTTCAATATAAAATATATTATAACGCTTTGTCCACTGACATCAAAAAGTGACTTAAAAATTAAAAATAAAACATAAGTAAACAAATCAAAACTAACAATAACATGCAGGTTTCTGATATAAAAAGTTTACTATACAAACTGTGGTGACCTCTTTTCAAGGTAAAGGGATGCTGGAGCTGTGTGCTACGCTATAGGATGCGCCAGCCGTATGGTGGCCTCTCTTCACCATATCTCTTAATTATTCATCATCATTTTAGCCGAAAGACGTCCAGTGCTGAAAACAGGCATCCACCAAGGGCTGCTACATCTACAGGTTCTGTGCTTCTCACACCCAGCGGTTTACCCTGGCCTTCATAAGGACATCGGCCCACCTTGTTGGGCCTCCAAAAATGTTTGGCCCCTTCGGCTATTCATTCTTCTAGCATTATTTTGTTTAATAATACTTCGGGCCAGTTCAGGCTATGTCGGTAACCTTGGTTTACCTGCGGATCTGCTCGTTTCCGAATCGCAGGGAAACCCTGGCCTACTTCTGCAATTCTACTATCTGAGCGTGCAGTGGTGGTGTGGTGCGTTGCGACAAGTGCCTAACGGGAAGTGCCACTATTGGGACAAGGCCTTAAATTGACCACAGACCGTTGGAATTCTTTCATTGAATAGACTCCATTAAAAATTACGTCATCGAAGTTGTTTTATCCATAGTTCACATAAACAGTTAAATAGATAAGTACTTTACAAGTTCTACATATAATTCTTTTGTGTTCGACATAGTTTGTATCCATTCACGACATCACGAGTACTTGAAGCGACATAAGTGTCTATTGAAATTGAATGGCGGTCATGAGTTTGCCAGTGTAAGTGGAACACATACTTAGTTGCTTATAAAACAAACAAGGTCTGAATAGATGGAATCATAATAGGTGATCAAGTGCGGTTACAAACTAAGTAACAAGATGTAAAACGGGGAGTTCATTTGATGAGCTAGCAAGCGCGCCTGTAGGACATGTACGATTGACTTCGCTACTATAGGCTGTCTATAAGCGACGGTCACACTGAACAGAGGGTGAGGGGGTCGATTGTGTAAGATTTTTACAAAATCGACCCCCTCTTCAGTGCGTCACCGTGACATCGGGCAAAGGTGAGCTTGAAGTAAACTGTCATTCCAACTTGATTGGATGGATTGACAGCTCAGTGAATCTCTGAAATCACAAGTTCAGTGAACGCACCTGGGTGTTCACGGAGAGATTATCACAGAATACCACAATAGACTTAGGAAAGACCTACAAGTACCTAGGGAGCACCGGCAAACATAAACAAGTGCGTCTGTGTATTCCTGATGAATGAAGCGGAGACGTGTAGTAGACTAATCACATTCAGTCGTGCTTAGAAACAAAGAAATACCAACTTTAGATACTGTTTTATACTTACTTATAAGTAAAACAAAACATATACCTACACCTTAAATAAAAAATCCTAACTAAAATAAGGCGTCAAAAAATTCGTCCGCATCGCAGTCCACTGGAAGTGAGACCAAAAGACTGGCGGCATTGCCACGTTGTATGGCAATGATTATCCTCTGTCCGAGGTAAAAGTCAGCCCTTGGGTCACGCGAAGTGTCAACTAAGCGTTTAGATCGACGATGTAGCACGCTTACCTAGATATAACGTTTTCGGTCTTGACTTAAAGACCCCAAGGTATAGCCAATAGGAATCACAGACTTGGGCAAGGAATTCTATGGATTAGCTGTAGGTAATCACGTTCAAAGTAATGTTGTATTCGATTTAGCCGCTCGACGCCGTTTTTAAGCCGCATTTTCACATGCATGTTTTAGAGCAAGAGCCCATGACGGCCAGACCTTCGTTGTTTTATAAAAGCTGAAAGTTTTTCTGTGCGTTTCTCCTATACATGTAAGAACGACCAGCGACTATAGAGTTTGGGTTGTGGATACTTGGGCAGGTAAAAGGTAGTAAAGATTTATAAAATAGTCCCTTAAATTCGTTAAAGTATAAAGCTAAAAATTTTAAATTTCCTTTGGGGTAACTTAAGAAATCTCATCATCCATTGCCGGACACTTATAACAGTTGCTACCCCCTGCCAGACACCCCAAACTTTAATAAATTATAATTATGCTTTCGTCACAGTATAAAAGTTAAATTTTATAAAAATATCTTGGGAACCCATATAAAAATGTTACCTCAATAGCCGGACAGCTTTAAATGGTTTTTACATCTTGCCAGATACATTGAAAGTGTGCTGTAGGTGCGAGCGCAAGTGCTTAGTCGATTGCGATCTTTTAAGATATCCATTTTAAATATTTTTTTACGTATCTATACTTAATATACAAAGCTGAAGAGTTTGTTTGTTTGTTTGCTTCAACGCGCTAATCCCAGGAACTACTGGTCCTATTGGTCTTAGCGTGATGATATAGCCTTCCTCAATAAATGGGCTATCTAACACTGAAAGAATTTTTCAAATCGGATCAGTAGTTCCTGAGATTAGCGCGTTCAAGCAAACAAACAAACTCTTCAGCTTTATATATTAGTATAGATATTAAAAAAAAAAAATTGTTATTCAGATCAACTTAACCGAATAACAATATTCTAAAACAAACATAAAACTTATTCGAGTATTTGCTGCTTTTTTATTTTCTGTATATCTGTTTGCCAATCAGCAAAGGCCTCCTCCAACCTTTTCCATTCAGATCTTTCTAGAGTCACTCTATGCCACATCACTTCTGCCACTTCTCTGATATCATTATCCCACCTTTTATGCGGTCTGCCTCTTTTCCTTTTACCTTCCCTTGGACACCAAGCGACCACAACCCTCCAACAATAAGTGAAAACAACAAAAATCATAAACATCAAGAATTTAAAATTTACATCGCAGCCCTCCATGTACTTACCCTGAAAAATGACGAAAATGTTACAGAACTAATGTATGCATTAAAACACATCAAATGGGATATTGTTGGCCTGAACTAAGTGAGAAGAAGGGGTGAAAATATCATATCTTATCCAGATTACATATTTTACCATACAGGTGAGACCCCGGGCCTCCATGGGGTTTGTATTTATCGATAAAAAACATAATAACAAGTGGAAAGAAGTACAAAACATGTGGAAGGATTTGTAGGTATATTGGACCGTATTGCGATGATGAATTTATATTTACCTGGATATAAAGATCCTTGGTCGATAATACAAATATATTTACGATATATAATCGAGTCTAGATATAATAAATACATTCTACCTTGATCTGAGCGATCCACGAGCACGGTCATAAAAACCTAATAATAGTGGGAGACTGTAGTGGCCAACTTGGGGATAGGCACCCAGAAGAAAAAAAGGTACTAGGACCTTTCACGTACAACAATAAATAGTGCCTATCAATCCTGCCTTGATTTGGCGGATACCTCAAACATTCCTCACATTCTTCAAGCTGAGTTCAAGAAAGCTACCCAAGGGGTAGATAAAACACCAGGTCCCGATGGCATTAGCAACGAAATCTTAAAGCAAACAAAGGAAGTTTTAGTACCTGACTTACAGACATGTTTAACAACATTATATACACTAAAACAATTCCTCATCAATGGACAGTCCAATATTATCCTGCTGTATAAGAAAGGCGATAAACATGAAATCGGAAATTATCGCCCCATCAGTCTTATGTCCAACATCTACAAAATCTTCGCTAAGATCACTATGATTAAAAGAACACTAGACGAACACCAACCCATCGAGCAAGCGGGATTTCGTAAGGACTACCCGATGATCGACCACATCCATGTAGTTCGTCAAGTGTTAGAGAAGTACAAAGAATACCAGCTTACATACTACGTTGCATTTATCGACTACATCAAAGCATTTGACTCTCTTCTACACAAAAACGTATGGGCAGTCGCGTGCGGCGCACCGTTCTGAGCGCACGTTTACTATAATTACGTTCCAATGTTAAGAGTCGTTTTTTACAACTACCCCCCGTTAGTAAATTATTATCATGAGTAAAAGTGACGAAGAAGTTTGTTTGAGTGTAAATAGTGATGAAGATGTTGAGGAAAGGGATCAGCAGACGAGTGATAAACGCTCATCTAGTCCCATATTATTACGTACTGGACCCGAAAAGCGATTAAGATCAGATATTGATGAAAACGGAGATGAAGAGGACGAATTTATAGCTGTTACAAGAAATGCAAAACGATTAAATAGAAGTATATCTAAAAATAAAGAGTGTGAAAATAGTTTAGAAAAGGAGAAACTTTTTTTCTCAGAAGAGAAATACGAAATATGTATGACATCAAAAGAAGTTTTGCCAAAACAAATGGGACTTGCAAAGTTATTAAGAAAAGAAAATATTGGAGGTATCATCGCAATTAAATATAAAAATCCGTATAGAGTGATTTTACAATTTAATAATGAAGAAGAAGCTATGAAACTGTGTACGAGAATGAATGAGCTAGGTTATAGATGCCAATCAACACAACAAATCAACGTGTCTCATGGTGTTGTCAAAAATATTGATTTGGATGTGGAAGAAGAAGAATTAGTTAAAGAATTTAGTAGTGATTATGAAATAGTATCGGTGAAAAGAATGAAACGCTACACAGAAGAGAAATGGATAAACAGCGAAACTGTCCGTGTGTGTTTCAAAGGCCCAACTTTGCCCCCGTACGTTTACAGTTACGGATGTAGGTTTAAGGTGGAGCCCTATGTATTTCCGGTATCGCAGTGCTCTGGCTGCTGGAAGTATGGTCATCTTATCAGACAGTGCCCTACGAAGAAAATTATTTGTCCGAAATGCGGAGGTCAGCACACCAACTGCGAAACAACTGAATATTATTGCATTAATTGCAAAGGAGAACATATGGCACTCAGCAAAAATTGCCCTTTATTCCTTAAGGAAAAACATATTCGTTTAATCATGTCCCAAGAAAACTGTACATATAAACAAGCATTAAATATATACTTACAAAAACATGACAATAACGACAGGTCTGTAGAATTAAATTCTAATTCAATTAGTAACACACAAAATTCTACTGTTGATACAATAATTAACGAGCAATTAAACAATGAGACAGCAAGTAAAAAGCCAACATACAAGGAAGCATTATTAACAAATAGTAAAGGAAAAGATGATTGTTTAAATAGAAAGAAAAATGAGGTAATAAACTCATCTCGGAACACATCTCATCTCAGTTCGGAAGTAATAAGAAGAACCAATAACAAAAGAAATATCGAAAAGCCGACTGAAACAAAGATGCAAGTTGATGGAGAATTTAACAGAGTCGCGGAAGAAAATCAAAGCATAATACTGGAAAACAAGGAAGATATAGAAATATTTAGAAATAAAAGCTTAATGGGAAAAATAAAAGACATTTTGCTGTCGAGGACCAATAGGAAAGAAAAAATAGTTGTAATTTTAGAAAGTATAGTAGAAGAGTTTAAAAAGTATTTCATGCAGATATTTAAAGAATTAGAGTGGTTTAAGGTAATTTGTGACATGTTTAATAATGGCCAGTAACGCTAAAGTAATTAAGTTAAATATACTCCAATGGAACTCACAGAGTATTAGGCCTAAGCGTTTGGAGTTTGAAAGCTTATTAATTCAAGAGAAAATTCACTTGGCTATTCTTAGTGAAACGTGGCTAGAAAAAGAAAAAGACTTTAATATTAATGGCTACCATGTATACAGAAAAGACAGAGAGGACTCGTACGGTGGGGTTGCCATTGTAATTCATAAGTCGCTCAAAGTACAGTCGTCTGTAATTAGACTGGGCAACGTAGGAATTGAAATATTACATTTAAAATTGCTAAATTGCTCTAATTTGGAGAATGTCATGTCGATTTATTGCCCATCAAGTACACGCACTACCTCATCCGACTGGGATAATCTATTTAGTTTAAATTTTAAAAAAACATTGATAGCTGGCGACTTTAATGCTCACCACACAAATTGGTCAATTAAAAATGACACAAGAGGGATACAAATCATGGATTCAGCGATTGAGAATGGCTTTATTTCCTTGAACAATGGCAGCCCTACAAGAATAAGATTGGTGAGTGGTATACTACAAGAATCGTCTCCTGATGTTACATTTGTGTCATCGGACATTGCTGTTAACTTTAAGTGGGATGTAACAAATGAAACATTAGGAAGCGATCATTTGATAATAAAAATAAGTTTAAATTTTTATAGTAATTGCAGGCCATTTAGGGGGCGTAATTATAAGTTAGCCAATTGGAAGCTGTATAAGGAATATCTTACCGTAGCTTTTAGTTCCATAGTGGTAACAAATAATATTCAAGAAAGGTATGATTTTATAATTGATCAAATTAACACCGCTGCTAATAAGAGTATTCCACTAATTAAAATATGTACTGACCCTACTAGCAAATTTAGACCAAAACCATACTGGAATCCTAACCTGTCTAAGTCTGTTGCTCAGAGAAGACTTATGCTCAAACAATTTAGACGCAATCCTACACCTTCAAATCTCTCAATTCTTGAAAAATGTATTGCTGATTCAAAAAAAGCCTTACATCAGGCTAGGCAACAGAGTTGGAGTGGTTATTGCAATAGTATTGACGAGACAACTACAGCTACAGAGATGTGGAACCGAATGCGATGGATTAAGGGCTATAAAAAGGAACCATTTCAACCTACAGACCAACAAAAAGTGGAACTATTGTGCAACTTAGCACCTGACTCTGTACTTCCCCCGATGCCTACCATCAATTCAATGAATCCAGCTCTTGAGGCAGATTTCAGTTATGAAGAAATGCAGAAATGTCTAAAAAAAAAAGACAGCGCCCCGGGACCAGACCTTATAACTTACTCAATGTTGTATAACCTACCAACAATTGCTAAGCTTTACTTATTGGATACTTATAACTTGATTTTTTCATACGGTTACATCCCCTCACAATGGAGACAGATAAAAATTATCCCTATTCCTAAGGTTAGTAATGAAAATGTTTTGACTAAGATTAGACCAATTGCTCTCATGTCCTGTGTTTGCAAAATTCTCCACACAATGATTAATAAGCGTTTAGAGTGGTACGTTGAGAAAGAAAAAATTTTATCCTCCGAAACTACAGGTTTTAGACGGGCCCATTCAAGTTTAGATGCGTTGGTAAGATTAATTTGTCATATACAAATAAGTTTTTCTAAAAATATCTCGACTTTAGCATGTTTCCTCGACTTAGATAATGCTTATAATAATGTCATAGTTACTCAAATTATTAAGACTTTGGAAGATATCAACGCGGGCTCTAAAATATCTAAATATGTATGGAAGTTTCTTAGTGACAGGCGTCTTGTAATAGAAGCGAAAAGTACCCACGACACTGACTGTGTATGTCGATGGACGCATAGAGGTTTAGCTCAAGGGGACCCGTTGTCCCCTCTATTATTTAATATTGTTACCTCTAAGATTACGCACAACATAAATAACGTATTAATATCTCAGTATGCAGATGATTTTGTTTTTTTTACTAGTCAATCCCAAGTAAACGATAGCATTACCAACATGCAAAGGGCGCTAAACACCATGGTAGGGTTGTTACAAGAAATTGGTCTGCAGTTATCTACTTCTAAGTCGAAGTACTGTTTATTTAGTAGGGGATTTAGAACACAACCAATTAATTTAGTTATTAATAGTCTACCTTTAACTTTTACTGAAAACATCAAATATTTAGGCATGTGGCTTGATAGGCAATTACGATGGGGAAGACATATAAATGAAATTTGTCAAAAAACACAAAAATATCTAAATTTATTAAAAGTATTGTCTGGACCTTCATGGGGAATTCATCCGAAACATATTAGACGGTTGTATATTGCGCTAATCAGGAGCAGGGTGGATTACGGTAGTTATTTATATGACAATAGTGCAAATTCGCACACATACAAGTTAGATAAAGTCCAGAATCAGAGCTTAAGAATTGTTGGTGGGTTTATTAGAAGTACGCCCATTCACACAATGGAGTGTGAGTTATGTATCCCTCCTCTATTTATTAGGCGACATTTTTTAGCTATAAAGTACACTTTAAAATTACAATCGTGGTCAAATAATTCTACTGCTAGTCTATTAAAAGAACTAAGCACTCTTTGTACAAAAAGGTATTGGCAAAAAAAGAAAATTCCTCTATTAGTTTCAACATATGAAAAAACTCAAGAAGAAGCTATATCATCCAGTTATCCACTAGAAATGTTTACATTGAATACTTGGGTTACTAACATTCAAATAAATAATATTATCAAGTATGATCTAGATTCGATTAAAGGTAGTAAACACAATTACAATTTTAATATTCTAAAAAATGAAATCTTACATGAATTACGTAATAAATATGATAGTTGGCATAGAATATATACTGACGGTTCAAAGAGCGCTGGTGGACTAGGGGCTGCCTTTTATCACCCCGAAGATAAAATTAGAGGTTGTTTTAAGATTAAAAATAGTTATATATCTATAATGACGGTGGAACTTACTGCAATTTCAGAAGCTCTAATGTACGCTAAGACCAAAGGTTTACATAAGATAGTAATACTCACAGACAGCAAGAGTGCCTTGCAGCATATTGCTCGATGCGCCTCTGGTGGCAGAGGTGTTTCGAAAGCTTATGCCATTCTTAGTCTCATTCATGAGTTCAATTGCAGCTATAGAGATCTGAGATTGCAGTGGGTTCCATCTCATGTTGGCTTACCGGGAAACGAGGAGGTTGATTTACTCGCGAAAAAGTCAGCTTTAGAAGGAATACCTATTGATGTTAATTGTCACTACTCGGAATTATTAAGTAAATATAAAATAAATTGTTACAACATGTGGAAAGAATACTTTGATAAAAAATCTCTCGAAAAAGGTGTTTGGTATAAAACGATGCAATGTGAACCTCCGCGTATTCCCTGGTTTGCCGATATGAGAATTTGTCGAAAGTATATTGTATTAGCACATAGGTTAAGGACCGGACACATGCCACTCAACAAGTTTGGCTTCCTAATGAAAAAAGTGAGTAGTCCAAATTGTCATTACTGCGAGTCTGTGGAGGATGTGCATCACATGTTGGTGGAATGTGTCCGTAATCGCAGTGAAAGAGATGCCTTATTGGCAGAGTTAAAAATTAGTAAGCTAGATTTAGGTGCTGTTCAATGTTTTTTGTCTAAACCTTGTAGTGAGGAGGCTAAGAAAATTTATAGTTTTGTATGCAACTATTTAGCTAATAGAGCGTCTCTTGTCTCCTAGTTCGTATAAATATATTTTTATTATGAGTTATGATGGGGCTGACATGGTTATGTGTGATAACCAAAAGCCTCTAAATAAATAAAGATTAAAAAAAAAAAAAAAAAAAAAAAAAAACGTATGGGAAGCATTACTGGAACAAGGAGTGGAACTTAAATACATTCGATTAATAAAGAACATAAATAGTCATAGCACAGCCAGAATCCAATTAGAAAAGAAACGCCAGCCATTCAAGGTAGAAAAAGGCGTTAGACAAGGAGACCCCTATCCCCAAAATTATTCTCGGCTGTGTTGGAGTCAATTTTCAGACAACTCAATTGGGAAAATCTCGGGATCAATATAGACGGCATATCACTGACATTTTTAAGATTTGTTGACGACATAGTGCTATTCGCCAAAACATCTGAAGCCATCAATAAAATTATAGAAGACCTTGCGATAGAAAGTGAGAAAGTAGGGTTGAAACTTAACCCAGAGCGATAACAAATGGAAAGAAAACCGCGATATAGGTAAGAAATACCGAAATCAACTACACTGATGAATACGTCTATCTGGGACAGCTTATAACCCAAAAAGAACCAATGCGCGAGGAAGCAAAGAGATGAATTACGAACGGCTGGAGAAGATACTGGAGCTTGAAAGAGGTTATGAAAGACAAAGAACTTCATATAAACATCAAAAGTAAAGTATTTAACACCTATATACTACCCGTCCTTATGTACGACTGTCAATCATGGACTTAAACCCAGGAAATGAAGAACAAACTTGCAACGTGCCAATACGCAATGGAGAGGAGCATGCGTATTGGCACGTTGACGCAAAGACTAAAATGGAGATGGGCAGGGTACACACTAAGAGGTCATGATAAATGGAGTAAGAAAGTGACAAGGTGGTATCCAAAGGATGGTAAAAGGAAAAGAGGTAGACCATATAAAAGGTGGGATGGTGATATCAGAGAAGTGGCAGGAGTGGTATGGCACAGAGTGGCTCTAGAAAGATCTGAATGGAAAAGGTTGGAGGAGGTTTTTGCCGATTGGCAAACAGATCTACAGAAAATAAAAAAGCAGCAAATACTAGAATAAGTTGATCTGAATAAAGGCTATTATTATATATTATTACTTTATATAACATGGCTATAAACTATTTTTTTATTGGAAATCTTAAAAGTTCGCAATCGACTAAGCACCTGCGCTCGCACCTACAGCGGATTTTCAATGTGTCTGGCAAAATGTAAAAACCATTAAAACTATCCGGCTATTGAAGTAACATTTTTATATAGGTCCCCAAGTAACATTTATAAAATTTAACTTTTATACTATAACGAAAGTTTAACTATAATTTATTAAAGTTTAGGGTTGTCTGGCAGGGGGTAACAACTGTCATAAGTGTCCGGCAATGGATGACGAGATTTCTAAAGTTACCCCGAAGAAAATATAAAAAAAAATTGAGCTTTATACTTTAACGAATTTAAAGGACTATTTTATACACCTTTACTACCTTTCACCTGCCCAAGTAACCACAACCCAAAGTCTATAGTCGCTGGTCGTTCTTACCTGTATAGGGGACATGCACAGAAAAACTTTCAGCTTTTATAAAATAACGAAGGTCTGGCCGTCGTGGGCTCTTGGGCTAATAGGCATCATTGTGGGACTCAAAATTATTTTACATTATAGAAAAGAATGTTCTTAACTGAATAGAAGCTTACTTTTTTTGACAAATTAGTTTGGGCAGCTTTTAATTATTTACTTGTTTGTAAATGGTAATTCCCTAACTTTCTTAATGCTGTCTGCCTATTGCAGTAGCGTTCGCAACTGTTGAGACAAAGAATGTGCTATTTTTTTCATGCAGGCGTTAGTTCATTAAGCACTAAGTTTTTAACACCTCTTCAGGCATAAAATGCAAAGCTTATACCTGCCCAAGTAACCACAACCCAAACTCTATAGTCGCTGGTCGTTCTTACCTTTATAGGGAACATGCACAGAAAAACTTTGAACTTTTATAAAATAACGAAGGTCTGGCCGTCGTGGGTTCTTGGCTATTTGTTTACATTGCCGGTCGCGAACGAGCGATTGATCTCATTATACCTCAGTAGACCGCAATGTAGTGAAACTTGCATGTAAACTGCTAGCAGGTGTACACATGGGTGGCCTTAGCGTAGCAGCGCCAGTATACATTTCTTTCAAATGTACCAATTACTGCCACTTTTGAATTGTCAAGGTTGCAAGTTAAAAATATGAGCCTAGTTGCACGTTTCCAATCTTAAATCTTCATTTAGAATTACAAACAATAAATTCCACTGACACTCTTTTAAAAAAGCATTTAATAATCAATACTAATAATATAACGATGTAAAGTTTGTGAGGAATTGTCCCCTACAATTCCTGGATAATCTCTGGATCTACTGAACCGATTTTGAAAATTCTTGTACCAATAAAAAACCACGTTATTTGTGAGTGTCATAGGCTATATATTAACTCTAAAAATACCGCCCAACGAAGTGGGCACGGGCCAGCTACTATTTTGTATTTTCAAATTATGTATTTTCATTTTCATTTTTTTTAATTTTGCTCAATGCAATTCATGATTTTGCCCAATGCTAAAAATATTGAATCTATACAGAGCAAAGATAGAATTGTCGAAGTTAAATTACTTATTATCATTTGTGTTCTTGCCACCTGAATCTTAGGGATTCATGTCTTTTAAAATGTATACGTATAAGTTGAACTATTTCGAAGGATCACCAACATTTCGATCAGTTTACAGGATTGGTTTAATTAAATTAATACAAAAATATTAAAAAAAAAACTTGAGAGGTGTCAAGGGACACCTGAATGGAAGTTCCTTTCGATTAATTAGTGAAGGAATTGTAATATATTTTATTTATTTTTTTAAGTTATGATACTATTCTTTTTTATTATTAACAAATATAATGTAATATAAACTTAATCAGTAGGCTCAATTTTAGGAATAATTGGCTTGTCAAAATAACTGGCTTACTTTCTATGAGAGAGAGAGAGAGAGACAGACAGAGAAACACTCGCACGCCGCACGGCTTACAACTATAGCAAAAAGTGTCGTTACAACTTTTGGTCTTAATTTTTTCCGTCTAGCTCCCTTTCGCAACGCGCGGAACTTCGTTCCAAAACTTCGTTCCAAAAATATATAAATGTCTTTTTTATTCCAATTAATTAAAAAATAATAGTAATATTGCCTTGAGCATCAAAGCCTTACAACCTCCTTTTCATAATAGGAAGCTTAGAATGTGAAAAGAAACGTAATATGGATTCATCCAGAAAAATAAAATACATAGCGAACTATACTTTTGGTCAAATTATCTACTAAATAAAGTTTTTTTTTTATATTACCATTTCATTATTTTAAACCAGGTCCAGTATGGAAGCACCATCGCAAAGTTCTCGGCCCAGCATTCAGCATACCAGTGGTCAACGGATTCTTCGAGGTATTCAACAGCCAGTCCAGGAAATTAGAGGAGCAAGTCGGAGAGGGACCGTATGACCACGTCATGCTAATGAGGGATAGCATTCTGAGGATCTCTTGCAGTAAGTTTATAATCAATCAATGTCTAATCTTCTAATGTATAAAAATCTCGAGTCACGGTGTTTGTTACACGAACTCCTCCGAAATGGCTCTACCGGTTTTCATGAAATTTTGTTTGTATTATTCGGTAGGTATGGGAATAGGTGGTAGGGTATATTTTTATTGTATGGCAAAATAACGTTTGCCGAGTCAGCTCGTACTTGTATTAAATTCTTACTGATGAGCTAGTCGAAGAAAGCTTAAATTTGGTATAGGGAAGCATTAAGAGAGGACTTCCCAAATTTCCTACGGATAAAAACGGGACATGCGCGTACATAACCGCGGGTATAAGCTAGCATAATCTATACATATAATAAAACTAGCTGACCCGCGCAACTTCATCTCCGTCACAATTTTCATTACTGCTCCGCTCCTATTAGTCTTAGCGTGATGATATATAGCCTATAGCCTTCCTCGATAAATGGGCTATCTAACACTGAAAGAGTTTTTCAAATCGGACCAGTAGTTCCTGAGATTAGCGCGTTCAAGCAAACAAACAAACAAACTCTTCAGCTTTATATATTAGTATAGAAGTATAGATAGTAAATCTTGAGGTGTATGTTCCCGATTGCCGCGAAAACTACTGAACAGAGTTTGTTCATATTTTGCATAAATAATTCTCATAGGTACGGTCAGGCTATAGGCCTGCTATAGGCTACGCTATGTGCTATGGAGGATGAGCAATATTCAAAAATGTCTGTTTTGAATGAGAAATAGCCCATGGTTCGATCCCGAGCAACAGATATTATTTTTGTATTTATTTTCTCCTTTGGACTGTCTTTTTACATCATAATATTGTCAAAATAAAAATAAAATGGGTTTTTGCTTCCTTAAAATAACTTTTAAATGATTATTCCACATTTTTTCAAACTTAAATGAGGAATTGTTATAAGAAGCCACAACAGATTACAATATTGCAGACACTTATGGGTCTAACCTTAGCAATGTTTATCATCACGCTATACTTTCAAGGACCTGAGCAGCGAAAACCCATGACATAAATAAGATCGGCTATTTCAAGTAATTTTCAACAGTAGTGACCATCGGTTTAAAGACTGCATGCCGAAAGAGTTGATGTGAGTTCGAATCTCAGCAGTCGTTATTTTTTGTTTTTTATTTTACTTATGCATTTCCATACTTTTATGATTCCAATTTTACCTAATATTTTCAAATATTCATAACATGTTATTGTTGTATTTTGGATATTTTTTAGCATTTATCCAAGTATGCCAAATATAAAAGCCAGACTGTTTAAATATAATTAACAGAACATATTTTATCTTTATCGGTATACTGTTTTGTTTGCATCACGTTTAAAAAAAGTACAAAACGAGTGTACATAAGTTTTACACATAAACCTGATAGGAATTGTAGCGTATTATTATACGTAATGCAGATACACGCAGTGCCATCTATTGACCGACATGTTACTATCGACAGCTTGAGAATCACACTAGAAAATATTTTTTTATTTATTACTTTTCCAACGTCTTAAAAAGGTAATTATTTTAATCCCTTAAAAAAGTATCGGTCTGAATGCACGTAATATTTCTAGGTATTAATAAAAATTAAAAGAAACTCCAAACTTATATTTTAACAGTTCAACTACATATTCCATAGATGGCGTTATGCATTTGATCTCATTTTTTGGATCGCAATATTAAGAATAGAATATTGGTCAATAGGCACGCGCTTACATTTGCTAAGCTTTGCTAAAGTTGCCCAATACTGGGCCTAGACGGCCTTGGAGCCAAGGGGCACGTAATATCACCCACGAGCAGGTGGCAAAGTCCCATGATAGAGGAGTCGAAAGAATTGCATTAGCTCCGCTGAAATTGGATTTCTGTGTTTTAAAAACATAAAATTATTTCGATTTGCGCTAAAAAATTAGAAAATATACTTGATACATCAAGTAGTTTCAAGAAGATTGTTCGGTTATTTTAGAACATAGCCTGTGCTATCCCGTTGCTTCACAGCATGAATTCATTTCTTCTGCCATGTGTACGGGGAACTCACCGATCAAGCACCAACCACCATAACGTATAATATTGACAAATTTTTCTGGAGAATATAAGGAATATATTTTCATGAAAATGGCCATGGAAGAAAATAATACACATCATCCGATTTAGTTTTATGATTTGTTTTTTCCTGTTATTTCTCCAGTTGATCAAGGGGAACTATAGGTAGATTCATAGACAATAACGCCACAGACGAACTCGCGAAGAGAAGTTCCAAGATGGTAGTGCTGGACCCGTACCCACTCCCCCTCCTACCTTTTCCATAGTTTCGTATATGAATTTGCCAGAGATCAAATGAACTTCGTGACAGCAAATGGTCGCAGGCTACATTATTGCAGGCAGTCAAAACTGGCACTGTTAAGCCTATACACGCGACTAACTAAACAACTTCTCAGCTCAAGTAGGAATACCCTCTGAATAATAATACGTATAATTATGGGTCATTGGCCCCAAAAAAAACATCTTTACAACATAGGCGATGTAGACAGCCCAATTTGCAGAGGTTGCTTCGAACCGAAGAATCAGTTGCCCACGTTATTACAAAAAGTAATGCCGAGGCTGCCCGACGTGAACAAATTCTCGGATAGGTGAGGTCGCTCCGTCAAACCTGTGAAGCACCCAGGAGGCATTTGTGCATTTGGGCGGAGCTGGGCTTGCTAACTTAGCCAGGACTGACTGAGAATGGGAGTCTAACATGGTACGCATAGTGGAGTCTCAACTCTACTCTACTCTTTCCGTTGCAGGGGTAGACTTCTCTTCTGTTTGGTTTTCCCATGGCTAACTTTATGCAGCTCTATCGCACGTTAACAACCCTTTTTATATATTTTTCATGTGTGTTCGCGGATAACTTCGTCGTTTATGAACGATTTCGATGAATCTTTTTTTATATGAAAGAGTATGCTGCGGAGGTGGTTACATTGCCACCACGTCAGGATCTGATGATGGAAACCCTGAGAAATTGAGGGCAACCCTCGAAAATTGCAGGCACGCATCTGGTAAAACTTGATATTCGTGTGTATATCTGGTGATAATACAAAACAATGAAGGTTTGGATGAGACCTGATGTTGAAGACGACAGAGAGTCAAGGGAACTCCACATCAGTATATAGGAACTACCAAGTGTTTGGGCTTATTTCATTCGTGTTGACAAGACCTTTACACCGAAAGTACTAAGAAAGTTTTATTAAATCGGCCCCAGTTTATAACATAACATCACTTAATGGGTACGCAGGTACCACTAAAAAGTGAAAAATAAAAAACTTTTTTTTTTAAACTTTAATTTCGGAAATCGATGTCAAAAAACTAAATAATCAAATACACCGACTTCCGAAATTTACGTTATTTTATACTTTGTAGTGTTTTTTTTTGGAAGTCCGTTATTGTAAAAAAGTTTTAAGGATGGGAAATCATCAAATGACTCCTCCCGCTCTAGGCGGAGCAGAAGGGAGTGTCAGACCTTACCAACTAAACCCATCCATGTTCCTTCTAATGCCCTTTGCGTTGCAGGGCTGCGATGACTTTTTCGAACAAATTCCGCAACGTGTTGACAACTCTAGCAACTTTCTTTAACATCATGCATAGAGAAGCGTTAAAACATTTCACACTACAAAATATTACCAGGGCTGGTCGGAACAGAAGAGGTGAAACAGCCAGTCCCTTGCATATTACTCTTCCAATTTCCTAAATCTAAGAGGAGTCAAGAAATGTTAGATATTAATTGTTCGTATATATCTTATCTTAGAAATCTTATCTGCCGACAACATTTTACTTTCCGACTTACTCGCGAACGCAGTCGCGGGCAACAACTAGTATGAAATAAGATCGAAATCCCGGTATATCCTCTGTTAGCTACAAAACACCACCTGTAAATATGACCAGTCACTTCTGGAACATCCTGTATAATAATTATACTTAATATTGTGGGCGTTCCAATTAGGGCTTCTGGAACGTCCCCGGAATCGATACAATAAAACAGCCTTTAAGCGATTTAAGAGATCATTATATTGAGCAGGTGCTCTCAAGAAAAACTTTTACAGAACTGTCATCAAAACAAATCAATCATTTTATGTCAATATGTAAACCTATTCTAAATTCCTAATTCTTCTAAAGCTTTTTAATTATTAAATTGACGGAGGTTCCCGGAGGGTGAGCCATCCAAGGAGGTTGTATCACAATATCTAATTTTTCATCAACATTTTCAGTAACAGCATTTGGAGAAACGAATCATAAAGACAAAGATTTTGTGAAGAACTACGTGAATGCGGTTGATGAACTGGTTCATGTTCTGATGAACAGACTCAATAAGGTTTGGTATCAGAGTGACCTAATCTACAAACTGGCTGGACTGAAGAAACGAGAAACTGAGCTGGTCGACTTTCTGAACCATATTACTGATGAAGTAGGTAATTTCAAACTCTAAAAAAACAAATATGAATTATTCAAATTAAGCTGCAAATTTGCGCTTTTTGAACGTACAAAATTACATGAAGACAGTCCACCAAAGCGCCTGCTGTTACCGCTACCTGGTGTTTTAGCTGGGAAGAAGAAGTGGTGCAACAAACTCTTAGCAATATTACGAATCTGTGTGTTAAGTTTCAGAACTAGAATATATTTAAACTTTTTTCATACTGGAAAATAACATTTAAGATCTTAAAAGCCTGAGTCCTATTTGAAGTCACGATAAAATGAACGAGAAACATTTTAAAGATAGGTTTTTGACTAATGGCAAAAAATAATGATTGTGATATTTTTAGGTGATCCAAAGAAAAAGAGCATCACTGAAGAATGGACAAACCAAAACTGAATTAGATGCACCGAGTAAGTACTTAATTCCAAATCTATGACGGAAAATTAATTGTCATTTGAATCTTAAAAACTGGATCTCAAAAAACACCGTAGCTACAATTCACCTGTGACTTCGTTCGCGCGGGGTATTTCAATATTCGTAGGGATGTCTATTTTTTCGAAAGTAACTTGTCTTTGTTACGTCAGTAGTATACATAAAATCCAGGTTTTTTAAATAGTAAATTAAGAAGATTTCAGATCTTTCCTGGATATAGTGCTAGAGTTGACAGCAGATGGAAACTTCACTGAAGATGAGATGAGACAAGAGTTGAACACAATGGTAGCAGCAGCATTTGAAACGACCTCCCAACAGCTGGTTTTAATCATCACTATGATGGGATCAGACCCGCGGATCCAAGAACGTATTTTTGAATAGTAAGTTGATTTTTGGATCCAAATACTGAAATAGATAATTTTATAAAGCGGAAATGCGGGCGGATATACTTTGTATGTAAAAGTCATAATTCGAGATTTGGCTCTCACCTGTTTCCTCCTTCAATTTTGGACCGATATAAAAGATATTTCACAAATTGAATACGAAGGATGTATACTGTATCTCTATGTTTTCTTTTTGTCATTAATAGTTGCCTTATACGGTTAATATATCATGCAAAAAGAAAACATAGGGACACAGTATATATCCTTCTTATTTAGTTTATGAAATTTCTTTTAAAAGGATCCAATATTGGAGAAGGAAACAGCCGAGAGCTAAATCTCGAATTATGACTTTTTACATACAAATTCTCTCCGCCCGCGTTGACCAGTTTCCAGCAAACAGATATAGAACAAAATGATAATGATCTGACTGAAAAATAACTCTTTATAGTACCTTCACTAACTTTAGGAGCTATTGAAATTAATATGACTTAAAGTATGAGAAGAGTTTTAATGAAAAATGAACAGAATATTAAAATATAGAGGAATGTGAGAACACGGAAGATCTTCCAACAAGATGGGCGTTTTGTCTGGTGGGGTGGGCAACCAGTGGTTGTTGTCGGGTGGACACCTCCAAATGTTCAAATCGTGCAAAGAACTTTGATACCACGACGTTGGTTTGTGTGAGTTCAGGTCTTTAGTTCGCATATGGCGGTATAAATGAATATAAAAATGAATAATTTTACAATCATTGCATTGGCGGCCTCATGAAATAATAAAGATGATTTCATTTTCAGAGTAATGGAAGTAATAGGAGGGGATAGAGACGTAAAAAAAGATGACTTAACAAAATTAGTGTACACAGAAGCTGTAATAAAAGAAGTTCTTCGATTACTAGCACTAGCGCCACTGATTCCACGATATGTGGATAAAGATGTAAAACTCAGTAAGTATTGTAAATTCTATTTGAATGCAATAAGATAGAGTTTTCAAGGGATGTTAATCTGTTACCAAAAACCTCAGGTCTATGGTCCCTCCGAGATTTTGTCACTCAGCTGCATTCAGTTAGACCGGAAACGTACCTTAATAAAGTTGAGAGAACGCTTCAAGTATTATCGATTATTGCAACATTTGAAAACCACCGAAAAAACACCGGTAGCACTCCGGGAGTGCCGGCAGAAGTGAAAACTTTAGTATTAACGTTGTGTTTAATTATAAGTACAAAAATACTATCATTTATGAGGTAGAATACAATGTTTATTTATTGCGCTATCGTACACAAATATGACAATTTACATGTTATTATTCATAACATTATATCGTTATTTATTTATATATTACATTAATTTTTATCTCTTATAAAAATCAACTTTCATCCATAATTTCGTAATTCCGTAATTTCGTATCCTTGGATACGCGTGGCACGCTGTACATAAACACAGACGGACATTCGCGCAAGCGCCCTGTGCCACCTAAGCGGAGCAGCACACTCAGGCACGGTAGAAAGAGTGGGAGATACTAGTTCCTCTCCCTTCCCCTCGATCTTACGCTTTTTCGATCAGCATCACGTGACCCTGACGCGAGTCCGTCTTACGCTTTTTCGATCAGGTCACGTGTCCTGACGCGAGTTTAAGATTTTATACCCATTACAGAAAAAGTGCTCAACGCCGCTAAAGAAGTTTACACTTCAAAAATAACAATAATATTAAAGGGTCCTAAATTGTGTGACAAGATTCGCTGTTAACTTCTCTCAAGGACCGTAAGGCCCGATTGGGGCCAAATAATATTGTCTTTCAATTGTCTGGCGTGATCGGTGCCCGACATGTTAATTTGTTTTTGAAGGCGGATGATAATTGTGGTTTTATTATTACTGATAGACTCTAATTTGATACAATCTCACCCGATAAAAAGCGATATAGTGCCAAAAAGTAATCTCTTCTCTATTAACTTTAACACCGCCAAGCTATCAGAGAACACACATTCTAGCAGGTGATTCCACTCATTTCTCTCAGGTTCATTAACATATGTAGTGTTCACTTTTTATACTTAAAAAATGCACATCATTCATGCCTGATACAATTTTTATTAATTTTACAGAAAACTACACCCTGCGTGCTGGTAGTCAGGTCTTCTTTATGCCCCATGGTTTGCATCGAACCAATGTTTGGGGAGATAACCCAGAGGTGTTTAGACCAGACAGATGGTTCGATAATGAAAGACTGCCGCAGATGAACAAGTCTTTTGCTGCCTTCAGTTTGGGGAAGCGATCGTGTATAGGTGTGTAGTTAATCAATATCTTAAACCTAACTGATATTATAAATGCGAATATAAGTTTGATTGTTACCTACCTCTTTACGTCTTAATGGATTTGTATGAAACTTGGCATGGGAGTATGTTCCCTTGGGTTAATTTTCGACTTTTACTTGGCAGCTAGGAATTAATAATTTTAATTTAAATACACTTGAGGGAGGCCTATGTCCAGCAGTGGACGTCTTTCGGATGATACTCGTGTGATGGTGATGATTAATTCAAATCAAAACTCAAAGCATTTCTTTCAATTAGAACTTTTACAGGCTTTTGAATTGTCAAGGTCAGACAGTTTAAAAGATGAAGCATTTTGGTTAGTGTGGTTACAATGTGTATGTAGAGAAAAAGAAAGAAATAATAACATTTATTTAGCTCATACATGTAACATAAAATTTTTGTGTGTGGTAATGCCTTCATTTGCATCTAAATTCAATTGTCATCGTTTAATAGTAACGTGTGAATGTGGATGGTTATAAGATGAGGAAAAGATAGAAACCATGAAAAAACTAATTTAAAGCAGATGCAAGATACGACTGTCGTTCGTTTATTTATATACAACATAATTTATAAAATATTTTTGTAATATGGCTAACTATATATAAGAAAGATGAGACAAAATCACGTGTAACAAACATTCAAAGGTATAAATGAAGTAACGTAGCTGATAAAAGATAAAGATGAAAAAGAACTGACTAAACATTTATTATGTTATAGGAAAAGCCTACGCAATGATATCCATGAAGATAATTCTGGCACACTTAGTACGACAGTTACGCTGGACGGCAGACCACACGAAGACGCAGCTCAGCATTGACATGTTCCTGAAGTCTGCTGGGGGTCACGAGATTGCTGTGGAACGAAGAATATCTAACAATAACTATCAAGGAGAAAAGTTTTATAAGAGTAGTCCAATTACTGATGCCTTAACTGGTGACTCTGAACATTTTGATTTGCTACGTTCAACTTAGTGAGTGTTTTATTTGTTGTTACATTTGTGTGTAGTGATTCGATTAGGTAATCGAACGTGCGCCATTTGTTTTTGTTATTTGAGATTTATTAGCTCTTGACTTTAGTCTGAGTCAAAAGTGACAGAGACAAAGTCAACGATGGAGTGAGCTTACCCAGAAGCTTCCTTGCTCCTATTTCTTAAAGGATGCAAGGAATGTTTTAGCGTTTATATATAGTCAATGTTGTTTTAAATAATTTGTGATCTTGATGTATGTGTTGATTTTATGGTTTAATTTGAATTGTGATTTAATCATTTTCTGCGTATTTGCAATCTAATAATAATGTACATAATTGTTGACTCCATGCACATGTTGTTACTGTTAGTGCAGAGAGTAATTGAAATTAAAAAAATAATAAATAATTATTGTTGCTTTTTGGGCCTATATTTTTTTTAAAGTTTTATCAAATACTAGCTTCTGCCATTGGCAGACTGAAATTCGGGCTGAGTATTTTTCGGTGACGTTATCAATGCTCTCCTAAAATAAGTTTAAAAGAAAATCTTTATTCGGCAGAGACAAAACGCACGTTATTCAAAACGAAAATTGCGTATACAAATAACTAACCTGGTGTATTCTACTAACACGAAAAATTAAAATCGATTCGCTCAAAGATTTTATACTCAAATACGAAAAGCCTGCTCACAAATTCGTTGCCTACCAACGTTTTTTTTGAAGTGAAAACTTCTTTAGCGGCGTTGAGCACTTTTTCTGTAATGGGTATAAAATCTTAAACTCGCGTCAGGACACGTGACCTGATCGAAAAAGCGTAAGACGGACTCGCGTCAGGGTCACGTGATGCTGATCGAAAAAGCGTAAGATCGAGGGGAAGGGAGAGGAACTAGTATCTCCCACTCTTTCTACCGTGCCTGAGTGTGCTGCTCCGCTTAGGCGGCACAGGGCGCTTGCGCGAATGTCCGTCTGTGTTTATGTACAGCGTGCCACGCGTATCCAAGGATACGAAATTACGGAATTACGAAATTATGGATGAAAGTTGATTTTTCTAAGAGATAAAAATTAATGTAATATATAAATAAATAACGATATAATATTATGAATAATAACATGTAAATTGTCATATTTGTGTACGATAGCGCAATAAATAAACATTGTATTCTACCTCATAAATGATAGTATTTTTGTACTTATAATTAAACACAACGTTAATACTAAAGTTTTCACTTCTGCCGGCACTCCCGGAGTGCTACCGGTGTTTTTTTGTAAAGAATGAAGAATTAGAACGTAGTTTTTAGAGGAACAAGTAACAATTTCCTCCTAATCTGAAAAATATTTCTCCAAACAAGTATTGGCCACCACAACAGCATCTTCAGGATCTGATATAACTGACGAAAATAAATTGATAGTTAAGGTTTTCAGCACAGCATTAAATTCTGTGTAACCTTTTCCCAATTATGCCGTGGTCAGCATTTTTTTTTTGGTATCGGTGTGGAAAGCCCCATGGATGTCCTCCATCCTGGGGCAGACAGAGGAATCTTTTAAACTCCCATTGACAAAAACCACCTCGTGTTCCCTCGGCGCACACTTGCACCGGGAGCTACGAGCACTTAAGCAATCTTCAAAGCAGTCCCTGACTGGTGTTGGGCCCACCTCTGCGGGCGCCGTCTGGTCAAGCTAGGGGAGTGAGGTATGTAACTCCCCTCGCGACGTCTAAGAAGGGCGCTTGTGGAACAATACGCGCCACCGCCTCGGGTCCTATGCGAGTCTAACTAACGGGATGCAGCCGAATATCAATATTTTACATTAAGTGACTGCCAAACAGACCTCCACAGCCCAGCAGCTTACAATTTCTCCAGGCAAGAGAAGAGACAGATTAACTGGCTTCTGGCTAACTGTAACGAATGTCAAAGTTCTACAAATGACAGCCAGAACTTGCAGCATTACGTGCTTTTCAACGCACAAACGGGATGTGCCTCGAATGTTATGGACACCCATCCGTAACCATATCTTAAGGCCGCCGATTCCGAAACTATTACATGAGGAATGTAGTAAAACCTGTTGTGCCGTATAGTGTCGGCTGGTGCCGTATGATGTCGCAAAAGAATAATACCATCCCATCACTTCCCGTGGGTGTCGTAAGAGGCGACTAAGGGACTCACCAGAGAATGGGCAGCAGCGTTCTCTGTAAAACGCAACACCATACACTGGTGATCGCCAACCCCGCCAAGCGTGGCGATTATGGCATCCCCTCCCCTTTGGGGGAGGCCTATGTCCAGCAGTGAACGTCTTCGGCTGTTATGATGATGATGATAGTAAAACAGTGAAAGAGTCGCGAGCCCGATTTTGATGAAAATGCATCATTGGATTTTTTAAAAATCGTAATTCCTAGCCAGGAATCGAACCCAAACAGGATGTTCTTTTTTTTCAAAATCAACATTTTGAAAAATCATCCGTGTTGACCACCACAAATTGTTAAAACTAAGAGCTTTCCTTTAGTTTGCCATGTTGTATTACTTCCCATTAGATAGCCAATAAGTATGCCTTTGCGCATAAAATAAAAATGGCGGCGTATGATCGAACATACATATATGGGTAGAAAACACTTAAGAAAAAGCGTGTTAGCAACGTGGTGCGCTAAAGTATCGCGTTGCAGAGATATTTGAAGATAAAGTCGTTTTATGAGAACAATGAAAATCATTAAAATGAACTTATCACGCGCTTACATGGAGTAAATTGTATTCTAATAATAGTACTCGGCTTGAAAAAAGCTAGCGCATTTTTAGGCAGCGAATATAATAATGAAAGTGTTACTATTCCTTTCATTATAAAATTATCTAAATGTAAAGTTGTGTCATCGCAAAGATACACATATATTGGAAACTATTGATTTTGAATGGGATTTACAGCATACAAAATGATTCATTCTTAATATATCGAGCAAATATAATCTAATAAAGAATTATTACAATCTGACGGCGTCTGCAATTTTCGGTGACATATAAATCCGATTTGGGCATCATATTGGAAACTATTGAATTTGAATGGGATTTATTGTATACAAAACGATGTTTTATTAATATATTGAGAAATTATAATCTAATAAAGAATTATTACAATCTGACGGACTCTGCAATTTTCCGGTGACATATAAATCCGATTTGGGCATCCTGTATTATTCCCTAACGGCCATTTTCAATAACCTATCTATCTTTACTTCCAGCAACTTACACACAAATCTTTCACTTTATCTTTATTTTATGTTCACAAAAGTTTCCAGTTACTCTTCGATAGACGAAGCTATTTCTAGAAACGTCAAATCAAATCAAATCTGTTTATTTACCAGAATGTAGTACAGTGTAGGTTGATACAAGATCTTAAAACTATATTGGGCTTACATTCTGCCATTACATATGGTGTGCAAATATTTTATTTTAGGTTAGTTTTTAATTAGTAATAAAAAAAAGAACACAGACAGCAACAGTTCTCATGCATATGGAATTACAAAAAAAAAAAATATATCTATTAATATCAAAATTATACCTTAGATGTCGGTTCACAAGATAAAATGTCAGATTAAGAAAATATAAATAATTGTAATGTCATAATTATTATAATAATGTCAAAGTAAAATTTTAACATTTATCAATTACTAGAAAGTATGTACCAATATTATTAATTCATGTTTCCTTCTCCGCGATATGACATATATTCATTAATATTATAAAAGCTTTTTTCTTTTAACCATTGTGTTAACTTATTTTCAAACATGGTCAAAGGTAGATCTTTAAAAGCGTCTGGTAATTTGTTATATACCTTTACAGCATTAATGTACGAGTTCCTCTCATACAATTCAAGCCTGCACTGCGGTCATTTGATTATCCGTCAACATCGGCCATTATCGCTACTGTGCGTTTGGATATAGCTATAGCAATGTATTTTGAAGATATTGTTTTAAAATGAATGTCCAATGAAAGGTTTTTAAATAAAAACAATTTCACAAAAAGAATCAAGTCGATAAGACATAGTGAAAATTTGTCACATCGGAATCTTGTAATTTTGTGTTCTAGAATTTTTATTCTTCCCAGTTATGGATTGTTTTTTTTTAATACCGTAGAATAAAGTCTTAGAAATCTAAACATGTATAAATTGTAAGAGTTATTTGATAACCAAACTCGCGAAAAAAAATCAGTAGTTCAGTACATTTTGTCGAGTTATGCGCACATACAGTATGGGGCAGTCGATTTTAGTGTAGGTCCCTTAGTTCATTATGATGAGTACAATGACTCCTTAAGAGGTATTGCGTTTATTCTGTTACACATTGTTTATTTTTTTTTTTCTTTTGGTTTTGTTAACCATGATCTCAGTAAAAGATTGGTTTAGTTTTTATAGTTGTAATCTTAATTTCAAATTTTTCTTCCGTGCTAAGAATAAGTAAGTAAAATATGTGGCGCTATATTTACTTAAGACCTTTTTATTATATTATATACCATATTTTACGCAAATAAATGTCAACTTAAATAAAGCTACAAACAGCACTAAATAATAAAATAACATCTTAACAATTGGTTTGACAATCCAGTACTATGTGTGGAAACGTATGGGCTGGAGCTAAGGGGATTAATTCCTCAGGGTCACATTGTTTGTGGTCGACGGCGCGTTGTGTTCCACGCGCGCTGCAAAGAAATGTCAGTATAGAAGACGGGGCCCGCTAGGGGCAGTGCCTGCCAGGGTTGCGGATTTTTTTCGAAAATCACCGCGGCCCTGGAACGCAAAGAGCATTAGGAGGAACACGGTCTGACACGCCCAGAGTTCCCAAGGGATCATTAGATGACTTCCATCTTTAAAAAAAAATCAAGTCATATGTTTCCAATGGACAAAAACTCGAGCTTCTTTGGAATCTTGTGCGAAATCTTAAATATGTGTTTACAGGCGAAGCAAAATTTTAAATCAAACAATGAAGAATTATAAACAGCTTTACTAAGCAAAACATCAGCCAAGTGCGAGTCGAACTCTCACATGACGGGTTTTGTACCATAAAAGGAAAATAAACACTTTGTTTTAGCGAAAATTGAAATACACAGTCTGTGAAAATTTCAGCTATCTACCTATTACAATTCTGCACACAGCCCGCTGACAGACGGAGAGACAGATGGACAGTGGAGGATTAGTATGGTTCCGCGTGAAACGATACAGCTCCTAGTGGCGCCCGTAAAACTTAATACATTAAGCTTTATCCTGTGTAGATATACTCGTACATAGTTTGTATATTAAGGGAATCGTCTCTCGTTTTCTTTGAGTGTTCCTACATTACCTTTACCTACTGAAGTTTATCAACTACTTGTTGACCCGCGCAACTAATTTAGGCTGCGTCACATTTTTCCTTAATGTTCTGCTAATATTGGTCGTAGCGTGATGAAATATAGCCTACAGCGTTCTTCGATAAAACGTATCCAACATTAAAATAATTTTTCAAATCGAAACAGTGGTTCCTGAGATTAGGGCGTTCAACCAAACAAACAAACTCTTTAGCTGTATAATATTAGTATAAATTCCAAGAAAAGCCACATTTTTTTTTTACATATATTTCTACCCACAGTATACATAAATTACATATTTTACATTGATCAGATTCCATACATAATTCTGGTAAGTCTATATTGTGGGAGACTGGTGCCAAAGCTAAGATTGAGGCATGTGTTTCAGGACACCAGGATCCCAAATTACTATCTGTAGCTCACGACTCAGACTTCGTTCACGTGTATATCGGATCATTATCATCATATCAGCTGAAAGACGTCCACTGCTGGACATAGGCCTCTCCCAAGCGTGGCCACAACAACCGATCCTGCGCGTCTCGCATCCATCGGCTACCCGTGACCTTCACCAGATCATCGGTCTACCTTATGAGGACGCCTTCCGACGTTGCGTCTTCCGATACGCGGTTGTCACTTCAGAACTTTTCGGCCCCATCGACTATCTGTTCTGCGAGCAATGTGCCCTGCCCACTGCCACTTAAGTTTAGCGATCCTTCGGCTATGTCGGTAACCTTCTCTTGCGGATATCATCATTCCTGATTCGATCACGCAAGAAAACTCCAAGCATTGTCCTCTCCATTGCCCTTTGAGTGACTTTGAGCCTTCTGATGAGGCCCATTGTGAGCGACCACGTTTCAGTTCCATATGTCATCACTGGCAATACGCACTGGTCATCGACTTTCGTCTTGAGGCACTGTGATATGTGGGACGAGAAGATACCGCGCAACTTCCCGAACGCTGCCCAGCCAAGTCGTATTCGATGGTTGATCTCTTTCTCGAAGTTGGCCCTACCTAACTGGACCGTTTGTCCTTTTTTTGTTTTTTTTTTTAACGGGAGAAAATCCTCATGGATGTCCTCCACCCTGGGGTGGGCGTAGGGGTCTGTCAAACTCTTACAAACTAAAACCACCCCGGTGTTCCATCTCTCACCCACGCCCGGGATCGTGGGAACTTGCGACTTCCGTAATCCCCGGCTAGTGCCGGCCCGCCTCTGCGGGCCACCTCGGGTCAGCGGGGAAAGTGAGGTGTTTGACTCCCCCCGCAACGTCAAAGAGGGGCGCACGGGAACAACACGCGCCGCCACCTCAGGTCCGGATGGATGGGGGGCGACGAACATCCCCAAGTCCGTCCCCGGGCCCAGTTAGGGGGGCCAGGAGAGGGCAGCCCTCCTCCGACGCCCGGTGCGTCTGCTGCAGGCCGGGAGGGAGCTCGAAATCTCCCTTTCCCTTTCCGCAGCCTCTTTCTGCGCGATAACTGTTTCGCAGAAGGAGACCACCGCGTCCCAGAACTCCTCGCCGTTCACCATAGGACGGACTACGGCCGGCAGCGAGAGGTCACTGTCTACCACAAAGCTGAGGGCACGGCGCGGCTCCTCCCAACCAGCTCACTCTGCCAGCGTATGCCGCACCGTGTCCGCCCCACAATCGACACAGTGGTGACACCGAGCGCGTCCAGCTCCCTGCCTATGCGACACAGAAGCCGACCTTCCGAAGCAGCCATGCCCCGAGAGGACCTGCGAAATGACAGGGAGCCGTGCTTTCTCCCGAGCCACTGGTCAAGCACTGGCCGGAGGGCCTCGATAGTGACGAAGCCGGCGGAAGGGCGTGAGAGCCTTTCCCGCCATTCCGCCACAAGGAACTCGCGCAGCTGCGACAGACGCAGCTCGATGTGTCGCTGTATCAGTCGCTACAACTTCGAGTATAGAGATTCCGATCTTGATAGGAGTGGGTGCTACATGGGTATTTACCATGATCTTGGTTTTGTTCATGTTCATTTTGAGACTCACTATTTTGGAAGCTCTACTGAGGTTATCAAGCATTGTACTGAGGTCCTTCGTAGTCTCAGCCATGATGTACTCGCTATTGAATGAATATCGCCCCCCTCCGAGACGCCAACGCGAGCACACGTACTGTCGATCGACTCTGTGTTTTAAATTTTAAAACCGCGAATAAAGTGTACAAATAACTATAAAACTATACAGTGATCATCTATAACATAAAAGTGACGGTAGTGTGAAAAATCTCAGTGAATTGACAACTGCATCCTTGTCTGTGAACAGTTTATATATGTCGTAGGATAATTTGATACTTCGAATCTTCGCGGAAATCCTAGGGGTTTTGCGAAAACGCGGATAGTTAGACATAGGCGAAAAATTATCAAATCTTACTGGACAAAGGCAGGATTTTTGCGAAAATACTCGTTATTATAGCAATATTTAGTTCTGGGTGGTTTAAAAAAAAATAAGAAGGCTAAGGCGGGAGCAAAGCGGAGCGGAGCTCCCGCCTTAGCCTTCTAACCTAACCCATCCGAGTCGGGGTAGTCTGAGTCGGGGCTATGTCTAATTATCCGCGTTTTCGCAAAACCCCTAGGATTTCCGCGAAGATTCGAAGTATCAAATTATCCTACGACATATATATCACAACGAACTAAAAAGTTTAAATGTGGCTACCGTTTTAGACTTTTCCCTCATTAACAACACAAAGGAGTCATCGAACTACGTTAATCACCTAAGTGTTACGTGGTTAAGCAGTCATTAATTTCGGCGTATTGGTTAACGTAGTCGTGGCGCAGTGGTATAGCGCACTCCTGTCAAGAAGACGACCTGGGTTCGAATCCGACCCGTCCGGCCACTTTTTGTATTTTTAAAAATTTATTTACTATATTACGAAGCCACTCGCAGTCGCACACGTACGTACTTGCAGACAAAAAAAATAAAAAGAAGGAAACAGAAAAATAGGTCCAAAGGTAATGCTTATTTCAAAAGAAATCTCTTCCAGCATACCTCGAAAGGAGATTTGTATAAAAGATTTATTTATTTATTTATTTATTTATTTATTTATTTTTCGGAAGACTTACAGACTAATATCATTATAGTGACAATAATAATAACTAAATTGCTAATAACAAGTCTCCACAGATAAATACAAAATTGTTACTCCTTCATAGTCCAAGTTACATCTTACATTTTCTATTTAATTTAAATTGTTCCCTCAAAGTTAGTTAATTTAGTTTAATTTTATGTTAATTTGCTCCAATCTGAAACTTATCTGTATAGCAAACGGTTCAAGTGGAGGTAGGTGCCTCTTGTATAAAAAATGGCTTTGCTAAGAGCCTCCTTAGCGTGCGTGCATTGGTGCAGAAAAGGTCTATGCCTTGTTCACAACAAATTTCATTAAAACTGCGACTGGCTCTCTGAAAATATGCATTACGCCTATAATTAGTGTTTGCATAAGGTACGTGCAGAAGTGGTCGCTGTCGTAGCCCCATCTGATTAGTGCGTATCTTTAATTTTGAAACAAGTTCAGGACAGTCAATTGAACCATTTGCGATATTTAACAAGTAGCATATATCATTAATATGGCGTCTACGTTCAAGCGGTAGAAAATGGTATCTTCTGCATCGGTAAGTGTAATCAACAGATATTTGTTTCGCCCTGTAATCTAAATACTTAAGAAATTTTTTCTGAATGCCCTCAATACGATACTTGTAGATCCCATACTGAGGGTTCCAGACCTGTGATGCATACTCAAGGTGGCTGCGTACGAATGAACAATACAAGACTTTGATCGGTTTTAGTGATCGGAAACTTGCCGAGGTTCTCATTATGAAACCAAGTGCTCTCGACGCCTTATTCACTATGCTATCAATATGCTGAACGAAGAGCAGCTTGCTGTCTTGTATAACCCCAAGGTCCCTAATACTATTGACTTTGCCAATATTAATATCGTTCAGTGTGTAGGTGGAATCAATTACAGTCTTCTGTCGCGTAAAAGTCATGTGAAAACACTTTGAAACATTCAACTCGAGCCTGTTACGTCTACAGTAATCTTCAAATCTATTCAAATCAGCTTGTAACAGGTGTGTATCATATATGTTTCGGATTATTTTATGAACCTTCATATCGTCAGCATAAAGCAAAATATAACAAGTTTTAAAGCAATGCTTCACGTCAGCAATAAAGAGAGTAAACAATAGAGACCCTAAAATGGAACCCTGAGGCACTCCAGAGGGGACAGAATACCATCCAGATGTGTATCCCTGAAGCACCACAGCCTGCGTTCTGTTATCAATATAAGAGGAGAACCATCGATACAAATCTCCATGTATTCCGGCCTTTAATAGCTTATCCATGAGCAGTCTATGGTCAATACGGTCAAAACATTTACTGTAATCAGTATAAATAACGTCAACTTGTGCACGCTGTTCCATACCCTCAGATATAAATTCATGGGACAAGATTAAGTTAGATGTAGTGGAACGCTTTCTGAGAAAGCCGTGCTGCTCATATATGCAGACATCGTGTGTAAAAGGTACAGGTACTTACAAATAAAACAATAAACTTTAATATAACATACAATACATAAATATTACTAAAATAAATGTGAAGCTAATACATACTACATAATATTAAAAGATAAATAATAATAAAAACTTATATGCAACTATGACGGTAAAGAAAGGTAGTGTTCTTTCAGTCTTCTTTTAAAAACTGAAAGAGTGTTGCAGTCTCTCATGTCAGGCGGCAGTGAATTCCACAGCCTAACCTCATGGGCAGTAAAGGAATAGGAGTAAAACTCAGTAGCGTGGGGGGAGATTTCTAAGATGCGACCTGTAAGGCGCATCTGAAGGACGGGAATAGGAGAAGCGTTCTCGCAGGTAAGAAGGTATTTTAGGGTTGTGAAGGATGCTAAATAGCAAACACAATATACGAGAGTTCCTGCAAAGTCGAACAGGGCCACTTGAGTACCTTGCGAAATCCAGAAACATGATCGTATTATTAAGGTTAAAAACAAAACTAATACAAATATTTTGCAAACGCTCAAGTTTATATAAAAGCTCCTCGGTGGCATCCAAATAACAGGCATCAGCGTAGTCTATGATGGGCTGGATGAGAGTTTGGGCAAGGGAAATTTTGGTTTTCAAGGGCAAATACCACTGGAGGCATTTCAGCGAGTGAAATATGTAGTGCACCTTCCGACTGACTTCAGCGATATGGTTAGTCCACGATAAATAGGAGTCCATGATAACCCCCAGGATCTTAGCCGACTTTGCGTATTAAATCTGAACTCCATTCAACCAGAGCGGAGACAGTGTAGCAATGTCAAGCCTGTTCCGCATATACCTGCCACCGATAACCAAGGCCTGAGACTTCTTAGGGTTGATTTGATGACCAAAGGGCCGCGACCACTCCCCAATCAACATCAGGTCACGGTTAACGGCGGACACAGTGGCTTCCGCATCTTGCCTCAGAAAATGATGGTAAAGCTGCAGGTCGTCGGCATAGAGATGGAAGTTAGAGGAGATAACTTTAGTGACAGAATTAATAAAAATTGAAAAGAGAAGAGAGAATGCCACCTTGAGGCACACCCGCAGTAAGGGAGCAGATTCATCAAGACGCACCCGCTGCGAGCGGCCTCAAAGATAGAAGGCGAACCATCTAATAAGAGAGGAATAGAAATTGAAAGATTTAACGATCCCAAGTAGGATATCGAAGTCAACAGAGTTAAAGGCACTGCTAAAATCCAGAAGAACAAGTAATGTCAAAGATTTATGATCCATAGCTTATCGAATGTCTTCAGTAACCTTTAAAAGAGCTGTAACAGTACTGTGACCAGGGCGAAAACTGTGGAAAGGACTAAGAAGATTATTGCTAGACAGAAACAGAGAAAGTTTCCGATGTACAATGTGCTCAAGAACTTTAGAGAGATAAGGAAGGATGGAAATTGGTTTGAAATCTGTCATAGAGACCGGGTTAGGGATTTTAGGTAACGGGATAATATGGGCTTGCTTCTTAGCACCAGAAAATGTGCAAGAAAACAAGGAGAAGTTAAAAATGTGAGTCGAAACTGGAAGTATAGCAGGAACAATAGGAGAGATCATTCTTGAGCATAGATTATCATTGCCAACAGCGGAAGAGGAGATAGCACAAATAGACTTTTTGACATCATCTTCACTCACAGGACTCAAATCGAAAGAGGAACACTGCGGCATTGGCAAACAGGAAAATTTATTTAGAGTTGCTGATTTCACGTGTGGATCCAAAGTAAAAAGTCTATGAATGTAGAAATAAGAAAATATTGTCTCTGGTAAATGTCCGTCTTCTATATGATTTCCAACTAATGTGAGAATGGACGCTGGGCCCAGTTACAGTTACATTATATTTAACTTTGAAGTCGTTTTATTTCAAGAATCTCACTCAGCTCCATAGAACCCAGGCAGCCCCAAACACAACAGTACGAAACCCTAAAAATTGCATTTACTTCTAATTAAATTAATTCGCACATTAAAAGTTACAATGTTAATTAAAGATTAATTATAAAAAATTGTTATTTTTTAAATAATTATACCCATAAAAACAGATTTGTTAAACATTGTGGGTTTAGTTTGTTGCTGCCAATGGTTAGAATAGAAATACAATAGATCGCAATATGCTGGGAATTATTTCAGTGTGTTTATTATTAAGTATCTGCGCTCTTGTATATTATAGCACGTGGCTAGTGTCGCGAGCTCACCCGCTGCCACCTGCGTACCCTGGACTTCTACCCATCATTGGCCATACACATCTGCTGCTTACTGACACATCGAGTGAGTGACTTTTTTTTCGACATTTTTAATGTTTCCATGGTTTTGAAAATACAAAATGTACCATTCCCTTAATTCCGATTAAGGGGATGTTAAGGTTTGTGTGGAAGATTTTTATTGCTATATCCGGATAAGATGAAACTCGGCAGTCATAATAATTTTAATAACGTAACAGAAATTCGTTTTTTTTTAAATAAATCAGCCACTTAAGTGGTAAAAGCGGGTGATAATAATGAATTATCACCCGCTTTTACCACTTTCTAATAATTAATGTAGACACATTTCAACATATTATTTTGTTTTTAAATGGCTATTAACGTGATAACAATGAAGTTTCTCATATTTAGCATTTATTTACCAATTAGATTACATTTTAAACAACGTTTATTCATCAAACGATGATCGCGTAGGGATCATATCTATGTAACTTTTTGTGCTCAATTATTATATGTAAACGTTTTCCCACAAGGTAATCCGCGTGGCTGCCCGCGACCTTCACCAGGTCATTGGTGAAGGTCGCGGGTAGCCGATGGATGCGAGACGCGCAGAACCCGTCGTTGCGGCGACGCTTGGGGGAGGCCTATGTCCAGCAGTGGACGTCTTTTGACTTATATGATGATGATGATGATAAATTATCGAGACTGAAGCGCCGTACTTAGCTTTAATATTTAATTTTTGTGTGGATCAAGGAGTTTTCCGGACTTAAACAAATTCAGTAAGGTCGGATTCTCCTAGAACATAAGCTTACTGTCATGGACAGCGTCTTCAAAAAGAATAAAAACAACAAGTGGACATGGGTCTCTCCGGACGGAAAATACCAAAATGAGACAGATTATATCATAAGTTGCCACCCAAGATTGTTTATAGACACAACAGTGATATCTAGACTAAATTTCATAACGGACCACCGTATCACTCAAAATGAAGCTATCTAAGGCTCAAAGGAAGCACACTAACGTGTTCAGTAGAACCTTAACTGCAGTAACAGAATCAACATTATGTCCAATAGAAATTCTGAACAGTGAAACTGAAGAAGGAGAAGGACTGGACACAAAAAGCAAATGTAACAAACTCCAAAGTCAACTCATTAATGCTAAAGATTGAAAAGATAAACAAAAATACACCTTGAGTGATGCTACTGTGCAGTTCATTAACAAAAACTAAAAACTATTTTTGCCAACAGAAATATTAAACGGAATATGAAGGAAATAACAAACTTAAGTAAGAAAATTAGAGAAGGCATATGCAAAGATAGGAAAGCCAAGAGAATGTAAATACTAGAAAAACATATAATTGCATCAGGCGGAACAAAAAAAACTCTCAAAGAACTCCGTGAAACCACTTTTTGTATACCTAATTTGAAAAACAATCAAAATAACGTCACAAACTGCAACAGTAACCACAATCTATATTCCGACCTAGTGAACACCAAAAACTGTGTAACGTTCTTACATCCTCCAAACTCTGAACCAGAAATACTACAAAGTGAAGTAAGGAAGGCTATACTAAGCCAAAAAATGGAAAAGGCACCAGGTCCAGATTAGATCACGAATGAATGACTGAAAGGCACCCTAAACGAACTCGTACCCATGCTGACAAACATCTTTAATGACATCCTAACAGGACAGATTCCTGAACAATGGGAAACCTCGCACATAATCCTTATTCACAAAAAAGGCTCCAAAGAAGACTTGTCAAATTACAGACCAATAAGCCTTATGTCAAACATATATAAGGCCTTCTCCAAGATAATACTGGATCGGATAAGCATCTCACTGGACGAAAATCAACCAATGGAACAGGCTGGCTTTAGGAAAAATTTCGCTACAATAGACCATATACACACAGTCAAAAAAACTATTGAAAAGTACAGTGAATATAACACACAAGTGTATAGGGCCTTTATTGATTATACTATTAAATTTTCGATAGCATTGTTCACGAATCCATATGGGAAAATTTGGGGAAACAGGCAATATCTAAGGTCTACATAAACAAATCCTAAGCTATTTTCTGCTGTGCTCGAAAACATCTTCCGAAAGCTAGAGTAGAACGAATTTGGACTAAACATAGATGGAAGAAGATTGCAATATCTCCGATTCGCTGACAACATTATATTGTTTGAGGAAAACCCTCACAGGCTTGAAAAAATTATACATGATCTAAACAAAGAAAGTGAGAAGGTTGGGCTGGCAATGAACATAGGCAAAACGAAGTTATTAGCAAATTCAGTCCCATACGAAATAAAAATTAATAATCGACCTTTAGAATATGTAGAAGAGTACATGTACTTGGGACAAATAATCTCTCAAACTGACCTAACTACCAAGGAAATAAAAAGGAGAATAGCCAATGGATGGAAAAGTTACTGGTCTCTGAAGGAGATTATGAAAGGAACAGTTTTCAGTTATAAAATTAAGTACAAAGTATTTACCACCTGTATCCTCCCCTGCTTTACCTATGGCTGTGAAACATAGGCGCTTTCCAAACAACACAGGGACATTTTAGAATACTGTCAAAGAGCCATGGAAAGGAGCATGCTGGGAATCAAGAAAATTGATAAGAAACGAAACACATACATTAGAGCTAGAACATTGATAATCATTGCACCTGCAATGGATATCCTCACTAAGATAGACCAAATGAAATGTAAATGGACAGGTCATATGTTACGAAGCCCTCACGATAAATGGAGCAAAATCGTGACGGAATGGTACCCTAGAGACGGGAAACGAAAAAGAGGATGGCAACGCAAAACATGGGAGCACGAATATAAATTAACAGTGGGTTGGAACTGGAGAAGGGTTGCACAGGATAGAAGGCAGTGGAAATTATTGGAGGAGGCCTTTACCAGGAGGCACACCGAACTCTGGGACATACTATAATAAATAAAGAATACATAAAAGAAACAACAAAGAAAGAGCAGTATTATGCACTAAACTAGAAGTTTCGAGATCAAAAGGCTTGATTGATGGATTGATATTGGAGGAGGAAACATTCGAGAGCCAAACCTCGAATTATGACTTTTTACATACAAAGTCTCTCCGCACCCGCGTTTCCTCTTAACATACCGAGATGTCTTTGTGTCTCGGAAAGCATGTTACCCTTTCCGCAAGGATGTTCCTTTTTATTTGTAGATTTTTGAAATTCGTTACGCGTAAATCACTCAAATCAACAAAATAATATAAAAACTAGCTGAACCGGCAAACGTTGTTTGCCTTATAAATAGCCTACGACCTATTGTCTACCTACCCAATATACACAAAAACCTTGATAAAAATCGGTTAAGCCGTTTCGGAGGAATTCGATAACAAACAGCGTGACACGACATTGATTTGCATTCTTCTCATTTTTTTATTTTGTGTATTGTAATAAAGAATAAGATAACTAACGCAAAAACTTTTTTTACAGGAATTTACAAGTAAAATGATCATATAACCAAGATAATCGAGTTCCTGGCCGTTAGTTATTGAACATCACTTGAGTCTAGATAACAAGCACAGACTACAAAGAACTAGGAAGTAATAGGATGCTACATTTCATTTCTTTTTAATATTTTACGAGAGCAAAGTACTTAAAAATCGTAATAAAAAAGTTGTTAACCTACAACAATAACAGATTCAAAGGGTTTTGATTTTTTGGTCAAACTTATTTGGCTATCACCCCGAACTGTAGTTAGGAAACTATTTCTGCAAATAGCCGTTAAAAACGCTTCAATACACATGCAGTTTTCCGAATGTGCCTTTTATTTATTTAAATTCAATTACTCTAAGTACTACAGTAAATGTACCAACACATTAATGATTAAATATTAGAAATAATTAACATGTCAATTCAATAAAAACAACAAAGAATTAAAAAATTAAACAAACAAGTACAATCATAACAAAATATTAGATGTCAATCAATAAAATAAACAAAAATAATACAATGATCAAAAATAATCAAAATATTCAAAAATAATCAGAAATAATAAATAATCAAATTATTAATCAGTAAAACAATCCTTGCAAATTCCCTCCCCAATACAATTCCCTTTCTTCAGCGAGAAAATAGTCGATAGCTAATCGCTTCCTCGTCGGCGGTGACACAAGTGCCTAAACGACAAACTCCTTTTTGACGTTTTGGTAATAACTCTTCACCATGCTACCGTTGTCAGAATGTAACTTGTCTAAAACCTAAGGAAGTCTATTTTCATCTTTTCCCTTAATCGATTTTGTAAGTGAATTGATAATTTTCAGATTTATGGCTTTCTCTAAAAAACGTTGCTGAGTACTCAGTGCAACATGATGGAGTCGTTTACGTCAAAATAGGATCCGAAATTTATTATTGTAAGTTGTTTATAGTTCTGTGTGTTTACATTATAGTGAAAACAACCATAAAGGTTGATCCGCACAACTTTTCCGTCACAATGTCGTACGAGGCACGTCATCTCCCGTACCCGGACTTATGAAGCCAAGTTAATATAACATGTTTGCACCGACCACCACCACTTCCGAACTTTGGTGCACTTTATGAGCTATTGTGTAGTGAAGCTATTAACTTTTACAGGCATATCAGACCCTGAAGATGCTCTTGTGGTGGCCAACACTTGCTTGAAGAAACATTTCATCTATAGATTTGCTAAATATTGGTTGGGCGAAGGACTTTTCACTGGATCTGGTTAGTAGATATTTTGGCCAAGTAAACGTCCCGACGTTTACTTGGCCGACGTACGACGCGTCGTACTTAATACGTACCTCTCATTCATTCCGTACCCATTGAAAAATATTTGCTGATATCCTATCCTGCAGAAATAACATGTGCGTGTGGTGTGAGGGCCACTTTGTTAAAACTCTTTAAAAATTTTGAGGATTTATTGAACATGCCCAAAGAAAAAAAAAAAAATTGTCAAATAAGCGAGATATTGAGTCTGAAGTTGGGCCCCCAATCATCACATAGAGGATTGAGGGCCCACCTGAACCGGATACATTATGGACGCCATAGAAAAAGTCTTTATGCCAAAATCTAAGCTAAGGCAAAACAAAATTTGTGAAAACAAGATACTATCGCAAAACACTGTCCTACTTTGTATATGTTCGTTCAAAATGGGCCGTCAATCCTCACACACGTAAAAGTTTATTACGCATATAAAATGAAACCATTACCGTTATGTTCTTGCACTTCAAACGCCAGCTGTAGCTGGCGTTTGAAGTGCAAGAACAGGTCACCATTTCTTGTTGCGTGAAAGTTTCACGCTTTATAAAATTTGGGCCCTCAATCTTCCATTTCTTTTTATTTTTGTTTTATTCCGATTAACGTATGGCAGATAAGACAAACACAAAATCTTGTAAAAAAAATGTGTAGCAAATTCGATACCAGAATGAAATTGAAAGACCTTTTATTGTACAACAAAATCGAGTTTTATTTTTATTCTCTGAATTAGGAAATAGGGTCAACACAATTTATTTTAGATTGCAGCAAAGATTATTAAATGTAGCGTCATAGGTGTTAATTAACTAAAGTCAAATAAAAGTAACAAAAATGCTAGCACATGTTTTTTAACATTCATTTTACCAAAAAAGTAGAAAACTCCCGTCTCTATATTAAAATAATAAGTAATATTATTTTCTATGAACCTAGGAGACCATTGGTACCGACACCGACATATGCTAAAGTCGTTCTTCAGCCTGCCGATAGTAAATGGATACCTCGAAGTGTTCAATAGCCAGGCGAGGACATTGTTAGACGATATAGAATGTTCCGTTGGAAAAGGAAATATTGATGCTTCACCACACTACCAACAATATGCCCTGAGATCATCTTACTGTAAGCATGTTTGCACTTAAGTTTTGGTACCACCCCAAGGATGAATGGAAAAGAGGTTTACCAGGTTCACTTAAAACTACTTTTACAAATTTCTCTAGTCCCGAGAAATTTGTAAAATAGGTATTTGAAGAAACTATTGCCGATACCGTCACGCTACGCCCTACCAAGTAAAGTGCCAAAGCGATAACTGCAGCAGAGGCTGATTTTGCTATAAAAATCTTGACCAAAAGATGTTTTGTATTCCGCTGTTTTCTTCTTCAAAACTGAACTGAATCGAAATTTAGAGGAAGACTACATCTATGCTTTTATTATTTTCTATTTTGTTAAAAACTTATCAAATTTGTCTGATAGTCGTCTGAACATGGCAGTAAAAACGGGCTGTTTTTTTTGAGTTTTTGGATTGTCATAATTCTTTAAGTAATTATATTTTTGAAAAAAAAAATGATAAAGGCACGTATTAATTTGATCTAATATTTTTAAAAACATCATTGCTCTAACAGCATTATCCACGAAGAAAATAGCGGACTACGTTTGTATGGAGAAAGGCCCCAGAATTACTGACTAGAGTCCCTTCTTAAGTTTTGACAGTGAATTTAAAATTTTCGTAGAGTACTACTTTTTATCATTATTGTCTGATCTCACAACATTTCTTGAGATTACTTAATTTATGATTTCAGTGACGTCGTTTGGAAAGCACGCAGACGATGAGAAGTCGTATCCAAAATACATGAAAGCTGCCAGTAATATGTTGTACCTTTTGATGGAAAGATTCCAGATGTTCTGGCTGCATAATGATTTTATACACACTCTCTTAGGATATAAAAAGCAGGAATCTGAACTATTGAAATCTGTAAATGAAATATTAGATAAGGTAGGTTATAGAATAATAACTCGTATAAATCTTTAAAAACAAAATCTTTGATCTAAACAAAGTCTTTGGTTTCAGAGAATACAAACAACGAAATCAATTATGAATACAAATAATGATCATCTCTTATCTGCAAGTAAGTATTAGTCAACTTTATCACTGGTTAAAATTATATACAGAGGTAAAGAAAAAAATAATTTCAAATCATCTTACAGATGTATCGTACCAGCCCCTCTTAGACCTGATGCTGCAACTGCCCACCAAAAATCGCTTCACTGACCAGGAAATTACAGAGGAACTACATACGGCTATTGTTGCTGGGTTCGACACCACATCAGGCTCCTTACAATCTATTTTGGTTATGATAGGATCTTTCCCAAAAGTTCAAGACAAGATGTATGAAGAGTACGTTATTTTTTTTAATCTGACGTTATTTTTAATAATACTGAGCCAGGAGGTGGAAACGAATGTCTTATTCCTAGCATATCTGCATCAGTTTTTTAATGCTGCAAATTGAAGCGCTCAACAGCACCGTATCAGTGTCTACCGGAGCGGCAGTGGACTGGCAGTACTCAGACACTAGGGTGTGTGCATGGGGTCGTTAGACCTTAATGCCCACACGATAAGAAGAAGAAGTGCTTATAATGATAATGATACAATTATTACATTCCATAAACAACGTGACGGTTACCCGTGATTTTTGTGTAATTTTCAGAATTATGCAAGTTGTTGGTACCGATAGAGACTTAGACAAGGAAGATATACGGAAGCTAGTCTATACTGAGGCAGTTATCAAAGAAAGCCTGCGAGTGATACCAACTGCTCCAGTTATAGCTCGATACATAGACAAAGATGTAAAGCTAAGTAAGTTGCTAGTTTGTAATTTATTGTAAAAACTTGAATTTGCAACAGTTATTTCAACAAATGTTTTTGTTTCTTATTCAGGCTTTCTGATTTCAACAGCTGTTTATTTAATTTTTAGAGAACTACACGTTGCGTGCTGGAAGTCAGTGTCTTATATTATGTTATGGCTTACATCGTCACCCATCTTGGGGTCCAGATGTTGATCAGTTCAGACCAGAAAGATGGCTGGATGCTGCCACGTTGCCACCCAACAAAACTACAGATGCCACTTTTAGTTTTGGCAAGCGATCTTGTCTTGGTAAGTTTCGATTTTTATGTAAAAATTCGGTTTTGATTTCGAAAGTCTATCAACTGCGCAAGGGTAGGACCCAGTCTTACTGGATACAGCTCAATATTATCTAGTATTTTACATGGAGCGCATGTTTATATCTGACCTGTTCAACTCTGGTTCTGAGTAGCTAACAAAATATTGGAATGTCAGAGTTTTGCAAGTAATTAGGATTTTCCTAAATATAACTGTAATTGCAGGCGATTTTAATATAGATATTCTAAAACCGAATAATAATTCAGCTACACTGGAGTGTTTACTACTAAGTTTCAACTTAAAACTTGCTCTTAAGCAACCAACTCGAATGGCTAGTAAAACATGCATTGATAATTTTGCGCATAATTTTAGGAAGACTTGTAAAACGGATGTCATAGAGTTTACGTTATCGGACCATACGGCGCAGTTACTTCAATGCCCAGTTCCCAATGTATACAGTTTGAAGTCCTGGTATATAACTAGAAGAGATTATAATAGCGAAAATATAATTAAATTTAGAAATAGTACCAAAAGTCTCAAATTTTCCGAGATATATCTTTATGATGATCCCAACGTAGCTTACAATGAATTTATCAACACATTTAAATTATTCTATGACTTGTGCTTACCATATAAAGAAATTAAAATCAATACACTAACTAAACCAAAATGGCTTTCACGTGGCGTTAAATTGTGCAGTAGGAAAAAAGGCAACTTTTGTGGCAATCCAGATTGAATAAAATAGAATATACATAGTAATATAACTAACACATAAAAAGAAAGCTTACATTAGAGTAACTAAAAAAAAGTTGCTGTTCACTGCTGAACGACTAATATTAAACAGCATAATTTTTTTTGCTGCCTCCGATTTAGGGTTAGCCAATTTACCACTGTTATAGTTAATTAGTATGTGTGTATATGTATTGTCTTTAGTACTAACTCCACTCCAGTAGGTGCGTCTAGGTTCAGTGAAGTGTTAGTATTATAAAGAGAAACAAACACTAGCGTTACGCGCGGGTCTCGGGGAACGACTGGACAAGTGCCCGTGTGGCTATACAATTTTGCTGACAATTACAATGTGTCCCTACACAGCCTATTTAACTTTAACTCGTTCAGTAGCGAGTCGCGTTCATCTTTATTGTGGACACATTCCATAAGCACACATCGCACACACACACATCAATCACATCACACACACACAAAATACATCTCCAATTTTGTTACAAGTTATATAATTGGGAGAATTTGAGTTTTTCATTAAAAAAGCAAACTTTGCTGATGGATAATGTCCGGATCTGAGCCTAAGTGCTATTTTAACATAATTTCTACTCATGTTTACGCCATCAAACCAAGGGGCACGAGGAAGCTCACCCTGAATGGTCTTATACCATATGCCTTTATCTATAGATTTATTATCAATTAGTTTTTTCCAATTATCAAACAATACCGATTTAAAACTAGGTACTAATTCCCAATTATCCGGTAAGATGTCAATAACCCTGCCCTCTACTGCCGCCAACTTAAGTATACGGTCAGCTTCCTCGTTCCGTTTCAGACCAATATGTGCTGGAACCTATTGCAACTGTAAGTCTATACTCCTTTCATTAAAAATAATAATAGTTTTCAGGATATCATAGGCTATCGTTGCACCTCTGCGACCAGAGGCGCATCGAGCCACATGTTGCATGGCACTCTTACCATCTGAAAAAATAACAACTTTATTCAAGTTATGTTGCATACCGTATGATAAGGCCTGATACATTGCAATGAGTTCCAGCGTTATTAATGATACATCACAATCGATTTTAACTCCTTCTTTATGTTGTAAGGTTTTGTCATAGAATCCAGCTCCTAGACCCATATTGCTTTTCGAACCATCGGTATTCTATGCCAGCTATTATCCTGCTATAACCTTTCGTTTAATTCGGCGATAACGTTGTTCACTAATATTATATACATTAGGTTCATAACAAGTTTTGGAACATTTAATACTCTCAAGGTTAACACAAATTGTTTTTCCAATTTCAATTCCTGTAACCGTTCCATCTAAATCAGCGGTCGGCAACCTTTTGGCAGGCTAGGGCCACAAGTTGGTAAAATCAACTGAAGGCGGGCCGCACTTGTGATATTAACCCCAGAAGCCCAATATACCTATGTATAAATTGGTCATAGGAACCCCACAGAAAAAATAAAAATGCTATTGAAAATTGTTAAAACAAACTTAATTTAATTCGTACACGTAATACCTACTTACATTATGTTTATACGTTTGGGCTTTATAGCTACAAAAATGAAAATTAAACTGAAAACTACAAAGTACCTAAATAGGTAACTGCATTTATACAAAGTTCAGTGTGATGTCTGAGGTTATATTTGGGAGGCTATTTCTTGTATGTTAGCAGTCATATTTGTAGTTGCAATTCGTAGAATGGCTGAATTGAACCGAAATTGACGGAGCGCGTTAAAGCAATGGTCATCGCCGACGTTCGTTTCATTCGGTGGAAGCGGGGATGTCGTTCCGCCCGCACCCCTACCGCGCGTTGCTCATTCGTTCGTTCGCGGGCAGAGCGAAGCGCGTTCTTAAAGGTGGAATCATATTATTGGACGCGTCCATAAGCCGCAGTTTATGGACGCGACTTAGAGGTATCTGGATAATGAATTTACATTGAACTGTACACACTATCGGACATCATCCGCGGACGCAACCTTGGGCTGACCTTGAGCGTTCGGACGTCCGATAGAAATCTGGCTCGCTGGATGTTTTTGTCAGTCGAAAATGTCCGCGGACAGTGTGCGCGGGGTGCGGGACGCGTCCGTGCGTCAGAAGGACACGGATTACGTAGGAAGTTGCACGTACATGCGAGATAAATATTATAGGTACCTAATAATGGAAGAAAAACTCATTGAATGTGCTCGCACTTTCGCAGTCAAGAATTGCTCTATAATTATAAGTGTAAAGACTAAAAACATGCTTCGTTAAAACAAACAACAAAATAAGCGTGCACACTTTCCGTTTATATATATTTACAAACTCTAAATAAAAATTTTGCATTAAAATTTTACACAATAATTGTTTTTTTTTATCTAATTATGATTTAGAAAAAAAAAACAACTATTGTGCAAAATTTATTAGATAATTTCCTAACGCTCAAAAATTATTATTTAACTAGAGCTAGAGTTACAAAAAAATGTAAAACTTAAATTTGAAAAAAAAAGTGGAGAGTTTTTGAAATAGCTGAAGTTACCGCAACGAATGCAACTTTAATTAAATTCAGTTTGAATTTGGCGCGCAAGCGCCTTTCCGTTTTCCATATTTATATCTCTTGGCACTGTATGATTCTGTGTCGAGTGAACAAAAAATGTATTTATTACAAGGCAGTAGCAAATGAAGGTATATATTTTTCATGTCCAGTTAGCCGACAGAAAAATAAAACCTTTTAAAATTTTCTAAAGTAAAATCCGCTTTCTTACTAAAGAAGAATAGCACGTAAAGACATCTAGAAAGATGTCTTTACGTGTCGCTATGTCAATAACTAAAATAAATTAGCTGGATTGGGTTATTTCAGGGCCAATACTTGTAATTAAAATACATCTAAAAATATAGAGCCTCTAAAAAAATATTAACAGGCACACTTATTCACCCCCTAAATTTGGGGAGAAATCCCCTAAGTTGGGAACTCTGGCTACCTATCAGCCGATTACCGCCGCTAGAAACATATTATCGGACGCGTCCATAAGCTGCAGCTTATGGACGTAACTTAGAGGTATCTGCATTATGAATGTACATTGAACTGTACACACTATCGGACAACATCCGCGGACGCAACCTTGGGCTGTCCTTGAGCGGTCAGCCGTCCGGTAGAAATCTGGCTCGCTGGACGTCCACCGACTGTACAAACTGCTCAGTCGCGTCCATAAGCTGCGGCTGATGGACGCGTCCAATAATATGATTCCACCTTAAGAGGCGCGCTTATCCAGAAATTAATGCATTTATTTTGACATTGATTACCTACTTTTTTACAAAACATACACGGGCAGCAAGCAAGACGTCCGCGGGCCGCATGCGGCCCGCGGGCCGCGTGTTGCCGACCACTGATCTAAATTAAACATTCTAAGAATACGAACCTAATTAATATTAAATTGGCAACCATCCCTGTATGTTTCCACAAGTAAATACTCTTGTTTTATACCAATAACTTCTATTACAAAGCGCATTTAGATCCAATATATTAATATTAACGTTTACATTATTAGCCCACGATTTTAATTTCAAGCTATATTTACATGCCAAGTATTGCCTTCCAAAGTATAACGGTATTATATTTAACTCGCTTTCCATGACGTGAATCGGTGAACTTTTAATAAAACCCTATAATCCTTAATTAACGCCTGGTTCTGTAATTTATCTAACTTTAGAGTATGGGTTTTTGATCTCATAAAGATCTATTATCTCCATTTTTTTCAAAATTTTTAGCTCAGTAGTTTCGGAGATAAGGGAGGGAACGGTCATTTTTCATCTTATGTCTTAAATAACTTCAAAACCATTTATTTTAAAATTATGAAAAAAATATAAGTAAAGTTCTCAACTTCTCACAGTAAGCCCTTTCATTTGATATGTCACACGATATTGTTCAAAAAACTTTTTTTTAAATTTTCTAGTTTGACCCACAAAAGCGACCCCCATACTAAAATTTAAAAATTTACGTAACACGACCGTATTTGAGTCACAGAAATCCATATGTGTACCAAATTTTAACAGAATCGGTCTAGTCTAGTGGATCCGGAGAAAACTGGCTGTGACAGACGGACAGACAGACAGACACCCGAGTAATCCTATGAGGGTTCCGTTTTTTGTTCGAAACCCTAAAAAATACGTATCCAATACTTTTTGTATATACAATTATCTTTTCGTCGGACTAATTATTATTTTATTCAGAAAGAATACCCAATTTTAAAAATGAAAGGCTTATGCTCAATTCGGTCTGTTAACCAATAAGCGTTATTTTTATTGTTACAGGTAAAACGTATGCGATGAATGCAATGAAGGTTGCTGTAGTGCACATTGTGCGCAAGTTTGTCATCACTGCAGATCACACCAAGTTGCGATTTAAACTCGACATGACGCTAAAGTCAGTGACAGGGCATGAAATTAGCTTAGAACGAAGAAGTTGAAAAACTGTGATCTAAGAATCTTTTTTATTAATCTACATAATTAAAAACGAAAGGTCATTCATTCATTCATTTAATCACTGATTAATCACGAAATCTCAAAAACTGCTGGAACTATGAAGATGAAATTTGGTACGAAGGTAAATTATAAGGAGGAGACGTCAGTTAAGAAAGGATTTTTGGAATGAAGTCGCGGGCAAAGTGCTATTTAAATAAATTCTCGAAGAACTTAGCGAGTATCAAATTAAACTCCTCATTGTCTGGTGTTTTTACGTTGTTCATACGAGTCTTACATATAATCCTAGAAAATAAAGAGTTAAAGTTATATTTGTTTGGATCTTAGAAACAAAAGAAAAAAAAAGAGAATGGAGCAGATAAATTACAGTTTTGACACTTTTTCCACTCCTTTCTCAATTTCAATACACTTTCACCATTTTATTGAACCTTGGCAGCGTTTAAGCACACCTCACTTCTATGGGCAATGCATTCCATAAACGAGCTCGTTGTATACTGAAAGATTTGTCAAAAAGGATGTGGAATACTAACGAATATTTATAGTAGGGGAGCTCAAGCGGGGATTTTGGGATTTAATCGAGCGCGTTAGAATAACACAAGTGGGCAACCTTGCATCTTGTTAAGTACTATCACAATACCTGAGCTCTGTACATACAAACGTTTAGGGCAGCTAATCAGATAAGTAAAAAAAATCGATCTCTCGATTTACCCGAGCACGTCAGATTAAGGTAAGGTTAGTAAGTTACATGCAGAAAAGGGAGCATTTCAATAATTTGACAATTTGAGCGTGACATAAGGAAATGGGAGAGTCACGAAGTTGCAAGAAAAAAATGTCACCTGGACATTCTCAAGCGCGATTATTATTTTTTTTATTTTGAAGGAAATTTGTTACGAATCAAGGAAATAATATAATCTGCCGATTTGCACAAGCTGAAGCAGCTAAAATCATAAATAAAGTGTGGTGCATGCAGCCGCTGAGAACTATGTATTTCCCACTTTACGCCACTCTGCCCTTCTCAATGTTTCTCTATTGTAACGTTGCATATTATTTCTACGGTAAACTTTATAAAAATAATCTGGCAACATTTAATTAGAATTATAGTCGCAATATTTAACTGGAATTATAGTGGCAACATTTTAAGTAATGACAGCTGCGCGCTAATTTGCCATGTCTCCCTACGATGCCATATTGCACGAGACGAAGCTTTATAAGGGCCTGCATGACATTTCTCGGGAACACATCAGCTGAAGCGAATAGTCATTTAGTACTCCTTAAAAGTCTAGATCCTTGCTAGTTATTACTTGAAATCGTAACTCTAAAAGTTGCGAGTGCAGAACCCTAGAAGGGGTTCCTTCCTGCCTATATCTTCCTCCCTACCTCTCGAGGACCGACAAGATCGGAATCATGAATGAGGTTTTATTTGTCACATTAGATATATAAAAAACAAAATAAAAAAAGCTGGCCAAGTGCGAGTCGGACTCGCGTGCAAAGGGTTCCGAACGAATTTTATTTTTTTAACATGTTATTTTAACACTATAGACTTTTTATTAGTTTTCCCGTAATCTATAGGTAAAGATCTATTATTTCCATTTTATTCAAAATTTTAGGCTTAGTAGTTTTGGAGATAAGGGGGGGATGGTCACTTTTCGTCTAATTTCTTTAATAACTTCAAAACCATTTATTTTAAAATAATGAAAAAAATATAATGAGAAAAATATAATTAAAATTCTCACAGCCCTTTCATTTGATATGTCACGCAATATTGTTTATTTTTTTTTTTTTTTTTAATTTTCTGGTTTGACTCCCAAAAGTGACCTCCATACTAAAAATTTAATCATTTACGTAACGCGTCCGTGTTTGGGTCACAGAATTCCATATATGTGTACCAAATTTCAACAGAATCGGTCCAGTGGATCCGGAGAAAACTGGCTGTGAGAGACAGACAGACACCAGAGTGATCCTATAAGGGTTCCGTTTTTTGTTCGGAACCCTAAAAATGTTCTAAGTGTCAAATTAACAATACCCCTCAAAATAATCGTCAAATTTTTGGCAAACATGACTGGAATATCAAGCTGAACCTCTAGTATAAAAAATTCGTCACATAATATAAAAAAATTCAAAGTTTCAGATTAACCATACCCCTCAAAATAATCGTCAAATTTTGGCAAACATGACTAAAATATCCAGCTGAACCTCCTGTATAAAAATCTGACACGCTTGAGTATTGCAATATAGTTATTTTATTTGCATTTTCAAAAAATCTTTACGAGCTAGCGTCACTTCCGAAACACTTTTACTTTTAACACCTTTGGTTCACTTAATATCCCCTCTGAATATTTGACGCGCTCGAAAGATTTTTTTTTTCTCTATTTTCTACCCTTCTGGATAGCCAACCCCACCACGCAAGTCGGCAGATGAACATACCTTTGTTATCAGAGACACGTCGGGGCATCTAAACTATCAATATCTGACACGCTCGAGTATGTCCATGTAACTGATTTTTTTTTACATTTTTGAAAATCTGTGGACGCTTCCCCCACCACTGAACGGAGAAACATTACATATCCTTTTATTCTTCTTATCATCTAAACTACAAAATGTAATAGGTCCCCACGACGCTCGAGTAAATCCACATTTAGCATGAATGCCTCCCCTATATTTTCTGATAATCTCAAAGACCTACAATGTGTGTCACAGAGCAGGTGTTCTATTTTGCAGACAGAAATTTCATAGAATTTCGTTTCAAAGCAAATCTTCCATATAACATTTGGTCCACAAAAAAAACATTTTTGTTTTGGAAAAATAAGTACAAATTTTTATTTCGAATATTATTTTATTGTTTCACCGACTATTTACTTGAATGAGATATATTTCACAGAAACACAATTCAATTAATTCTATTATAGTCACATTTTTTTATGGACCTTGGAATAAATAGGCTGACTTTGAGATACAAATTAATTTATTTAGTTAATGAGCTTCATTCCCATGACCACATTGTTATCTAGATTGGCTATCATATCCGCAATCTATCAAAATATTTAGAATAGTAATCAAAATTGAAATAAAAAGAGTTTCTTTTCGACAAGCTGTTGTTTTTTTATGACATCCATCAGATGTCATAAAAAAACAAGTAGGAAAAATATGCGTCACATCTGCGCAAAATGGCCATCGAAAATAGTGTTTCAATACATCAACGGTTGACTTAGGTGGCCCCAGGGCGGAGGACATCCATGAGGATTATCCCCGTTAAAAAAAAAGGTGGGTCTCTCCGGGAGGCAATAGTTAAGCGCTTGAACTTGTCCTTTTAGGCTGTCTCTGAAAGCTCACTGTTTCTGCACCCCACGGATAACCAAGAAATTAGCTATATCACAGACGACCTCAAGGATGACAGCGCCCCAGGTCTCGATGAATTTCGGCTTCGGCATCTTAAAAATCCTAAAACACATTCATTCATTGAACCCATAAAATACATAATATATGTAATCTGAGAGCAAAAATTGTTCTTTATAATTGTTTAATTCGAAGCATATTAGAGTACTGTAGCGTGGTCTGGCGGCTACACTATGCTACCCACTCATTGCGTCTCGAACGTGTACAAAAACGTTTTCTGGGTCACCTGACCTATGCTAGTGGTTTGTCTAAGAAAATACGTTCTTATAGTGATAGGCTCAAACATTTTAATATGATTTCTCAGGAAAGACGACGACGTCTGAATGACGCGATGTTTGTGTGCAAAGTTATGGCCCACAAAATCGACTGTCCGCAAATATTAAATAATTTTAACTTCCGTGCTCCCTCAAGAATTCCTCGCAATCCTATAACACCGCTCTGCCCTCCACAGAGAAGAACGGTTCTGGGTGCAAATTCTCCCTACGCGAGATTTTGCAGGGTTGTGAACAGTTGCAGTGATCGGATCGACCTCCATTTCGATGGTTTACGGAAATTGAAAGCCAGTTTTCATAAGTATCTCCCCGAACATTAAGTTAGTTAGCCCTGCATTGTCTCACTAGGTGAATTAGGATGGGTGAATTGCAGTATGTATCACCTACCTCCCTAGATCTATTTAGTTTATTTTTTTAATTTAGTTCAATTAATCTGTTAAGTTTAAGTTTAATTAAGTTCAACATTGATGAAGCTTTTTATTATTTTGTTTTTTTTGTAAGTTACGACAACGTTTTGTGTGCACGCAGAGTTTACCTGTAAGTGATTGTTACACTTTGTTCTGATTTGTTGTTACCAGTGTATACAATTGTTGGTGAACCAAATAAAATAAATAAATAAAATAATCTGAGCATGGAAACGGGAGGTGTCCCTGCTTGCTGGAAAACTGCTACTATCATTTATTTATTTATTTATTTATTATATACTTTATTGTACACCTCATAACAAGCACAGGAAAATCGCTTATAAAAACTAGTGTACAATGGGCGGTCTTATCGCACAGGGCAATCTCTTACAGACAACCTTTGGATGGACTGAACTAAAGAAGTTAGATTTAGGGCGGTCAGTGTACAAACATCATAAATAATATTAATAGAGAGATATACATAATATAAAAACAAATACATACAATACTAAATAATATACTAATAAATATCAAATATATAACAGGGAAAAGAGACAGTAATTTATAGTGAGAGGTAATGTTCCTTCACCAATTTTTTAAACGTTGGTAGCGTTTGAGCGCGCCTCACATCTATGGGTAATGCATTCCACAAACGAGCCGCTTGAATAGTGAATGATTTGTCAAAGAAAGATGTGGAATGCATTCGAATACTTAATTTAAGATTATCCGATGATCTCAAGGACCTTGAATGTGTGTCACAGAGAAACTGAAAGCGTTCTTTAAGATAAAAAGGAGTGGAAGGATTAAAGAGCACATTATAAAGTAGGGAAAGTATGTGGGCATTCCGGCGAAGGCGAATAGGAAGCCATTTGAGCTTAGTACGAAAATCAGAAACATGGTCATACTTGCGCAAGCCAAATATGAACCTGATGCAGAGATTTTGAAGTCGCTCAAGCTTGTCCAATTGGTCTTGGGTGAGATCAAGATAGCTGGCGTCAGCATAGTCCAAGATTGGGAGAAGAAGAGATTGTGCTATGGCAATTTTAGTGGTGACGGGAAGAAAGTTACGAAGGCGTCTCAGGGAGCCCGCTGAAGCAAACAGTTTACGACTGACCTCCTGCAGTTGTTTAGTCCAGGAAAGAGTGCTGTCAATATAAATCCCCAAGTTCTTCACAGTATGAGTTATAGGAATAGTAGTGTTATTGAAAGAAACCTGGGGAAGTGTCGACCAATCAATCTTTGAAACGGTCCGGGAACTACCAACAATAATCACTTGCGTCTTTGTTGTATATCATCATCGTTATATATATGTTACCGGCAATCTGTATAATCCGGTATTCTAAAGAATACCTAGGCAATGTATAGAATACCTAAAACTTTCAGGTAATGTATGAAATTTTATTCATTTTATACTTTGCCGAATATTAAGTATTCTATACAATACCGAAAACGAGCCGGCAATGAGTGTAAAAGACGATAGCTGGGAAAGGGAAGACGCGTGGGAGCGGCAGTAACGCTACGTTCATATTCACACGACGACATAAATTTCTTAGCCGGATCTCATTTTTACAGGTTAACGGTTTAGTCACAATACAATTTATATGAATGTCTTCACACGTGCATTCGGTTTTAAGATCCGACAAATAACTGAAATGGGCAAAACTTTTATTAGTTTTGGTTCGGGACTGATCGCAAGTGCGCGGGCGCAGAATCTGGAAATCTTCAGAATTGATTATTACCTAAATGTTGAAAATTATGCGAAATTAATGATAAATCAAATCCCCCCCCCCCCAAAAAACAAAAGAAATTTATCATTAATTTTGCGATAGGACACACCCATTTCGAGATATAAGCAAATAAAAAAAAACTGTTGCACTCAAAGTCATGGGGTTGGTAGTGTCAGAGCGCTTTCCTGCAAAAAACTGAATTGCGTATTCACACGGTGACATCCATTGGATTTGTTTTTTTTTCGGTTCAGTCATTAACGTACGTCGGAGTGCCCCCAAGTACCCTGACTTACCAGTAACCAAATGAATTGGCTAAGTAAGTTATTAACCGATATCGAACCGATTCATTTGCCTTGCTGTTCAATTAAATGCGGAGCATGTCACTTAGGCCGCTAATTAAACGGCTGATGAAGCTAGTTGGTTGCGACATATACTCGTTCATCGATGAATAGAGGCCAAAATCTATTAATTTTACTCATTGCCGGTGGACGAGCTGGTAATCTATGCAATCCCTAGGAATTGTATACATTACCTAGGAAAAGTATAAAATCGACAATAATATTAATTTTTAATACATTGCCTAGACACCCCAGGTATTCTATATATTACCTAGGTATTGTATAGAATACCTGAATTATACAGATTGCCGGTAACATATATTATACCTACCTCGACAAAATGTACTGAACAGTAGATTTTTTTTCGCGATTTCGCGATTGGCCCCAAAGTAAAAGTTGTTCATAATGATGAGTACAATGACCACTTAAGATGTATTGCGTTTATTCTGTTACACGTTGTATACAGTTTAGTTGTTTTTTTTTATTTGTGATGGGTTTGCTCTTGACTCTAGTCTAGGTCAGAGATGACAGAGACAAAGTCTACGATGGAGCGAGCTTACCCAGAAGGAGCCTGTTCACTCTAACTTTGAAGAGATTAGGGTTATAAGCGTTTGGAAACACAGACGCAGGCAGAGTTCCACTCCATTGCTGTGCGCATTATAAAAGACGTTTGGATACGCTTAGTGCGAATTGGTGGAATAGTAACAAGGTAGGGATGGTAAGTTGCAGTGCGTCTGCGTTGTTGTTGTTGTAGTTGTTAGTATAAATAGAAACTTTGATAATAAAAATGTAACTTAACATTTTTATAGTGCGTTCCAGTAGTACCTACTTGTTCTCGGAAGCGACTGAACACCACGTCCTGCGGCCAAAAGTCCTCCTTCATGACGAGGTGCAGAAACCATGTTGGCACGCGCATCACGAACGCCTTGAAGTTGACTCAGCAGTCCGTCCATCCGTCCGTCCGTCTGTCTCTCAGTGGGCTGTATCTCAAGAACCGTTATAGGTAGGTAGTAAATTTTCACATATTTGGAATTGCTATTGCCGATGCCGCTATAACAAGAAATAAAAAAAAAAATAATTTAATTAAAAATTGAAGGGGGTTCCCACATAAAAATATGATGTTTTTTTTTCGGTTTTTGGTACGAAACGTTTCGTGTTTGAGTCCGACTTGCATTTGGCCGGTTTTTTATGTTTTGTTTTTAATTTGGCAACGAGGTTGCCTAACATTTTCGCCGATTTAAAAGATATTCAATAAGTCTAAACGCTTAGTTGACACTTCGCGTGACCCAAGGGCTGGCTTTTACCTCGGACAGAGGATAAGCATTGCCATACAACGTGGCAATGCCGCCAGTCTTTTGTGCTCACTTCCGGTGGACAGCGATGCGGACGAATTTTTTGACGCCTTATCTTAGTTAGGATATTTTATTTTAAGTGTATATATTTAGTACTTTAATGCTGTACATAAGTCTACCTAGATTAATCTCTCTAAAGAAACTTTTTAGCAATAACTGTTATCGTCTAGATTGTATAACTGTGTGTCCATAGGTAGAAACCATAGTAATATAAATAAAAATAAATAAAATATCTTTATTTCAGACATAGTAGCCCATAAGTTGTTAGTACTGAGTTAGTACCAGATTATGCTTATATTAGTGTTGTTAGTAATACTTAAACTAGTTTATTTAGCTACATAACCCTATAGCTACCTTCACCCAGTGTCTTTGGATGGGGCAGTCGGGTCTGTCAACAATCATTTTCAGGATGCTGTTCCGAGTGTTACGCAAGCGCTGCAGTAAGGATGCCGCTTTTTTACGCATGATGGCGTGAAAATCATCAGTGTGAGTGCGATATAAACAAACAAACAAACAATGATACTAATTATGTATCCAGACCAACATAGTGCACGTTGAGGTAAAACGTAGTAAAATGTACTGTAATCTGTATAAGGTCATCAATATGACTAACTTATGTTCTTCTATCTGTCTATCATTTTATTAAAAACCCGGCCAAGTGCGAGTCAGACTCGCACATAAAGGGTTCCGTACCATAAACCTTAATTTTTATTATTTGTTTCTATAGCGGCAATAGAAACACATAGTCTGTGAAAATTTTAAGTGTCTTTCTATTACGGTTCTTGAGATACAGCCCACTGACAAACAGACGACTTTAACAGTACAGAGTCTTTCCTGTAATTTTTAGGTAAAGATCTATTATCTTCATTTTTTTCAAAATTTTAGACTCGGTAGTTTTGGAGATAAGGGGGGAAATGGTCATTTTTTGTCTAATTTATTGAATAACTTCAAAACCATTTATTTTAAAATTATGAAAAAAATATAATTAAAACCCTCACAGTAAACCCTTTCATTTGATATGTCACACGATATTGTTCAAAAAACTTTTTTTTAATTTTCTACATTGACCCCCAAAAGTGACCCCCATACTAAAAATTTAATAATTTACGTAACGCGTCCGTGTTTGGGATAAAAAAGTCCATATGTGTACCAAATTTCAACAGAATCGGTCTAGCGGATCCGGAGAAAACTGGCTGTGGCAGACGGACAGACATACAGACACCCGAGTGATCCTATAAGGGTTCCGTTTTTTTTTTCGGAACCCTAAAAAGAAGAGAAAATTAATATATTTTTAAGAAAACTTAGACAATTTTTGCTAAATAATTGCTATTAATCGGTAAACGAATATCTAAGTGATAGACTTATAAAATCTTAACTTAAGTACATACCTACCCAAGTCTTTAAATCTCATTCTGTTCATTGTCATTAAGTACATCTCTCAATAGATAACTATAATTAAGTTAGCTAATTAAATAAATGCTTCCTCTCTCCTACTTACCTTGCTGTGCCATTTTTTTATCGATGGGAAATCATCAAATGACTCCTCCCGCTCTGGGCGAAGCAGAAGGGAGTGTCAGACTCTTACTGACTAAAACCCATCCGTGTTCCTTCTAGTGCCCTTTGCATTCCAGGGCCGTGGTGACCCTTTCGAACAAATTCCGCAACCCTGGCAGGCACTGGCCCTAGCGGACCCCTTCTTCTATGTTGACATCTCTGAGGCGCGCGTGGAACACAATGCGTCGTCGACCCGGGCCTGATTCTGATCGGCCGTCCGCAGGCCCGCGCCTACGGTGGCCGGGAATCGCCCTGCAACTCCCGACGCCCGTGGCGTCTTCTTCTGTTGCGGCGGCTGGGGCGTGAAGTTTCCCTCTCTCTCACATTCGGCCTTCTCCTTCGCTAGCATTACTGCTTCGCAGAAGGAGATGACCGCTTCCCATGCCTCGTCGCTTCAGACCATAGATTGGACCAGGGCCGGTTGCGAGGCATAAACGTGCTTTAACTCAAGTAATAAGGGCTTTGCTCCAGAGCCTTTTTTTACTATTAATAGGCATACGTTTATACCTGTGATATGACGTGTAAGAATGATAAAATAGTGATTCTGCACCAAATGTAACTAGCCTGTATATGCCCATTCCATTATTTTCCCCTTTTCCTAAAAAAATGTTGTCTTTAAAAACCGCTTTTGGACTTACCCCTGTTCCATACAACTTCGGTTTTCCCAGCCTTCTATTTAAATGTATACGGTCCATATTCGGCAGACATGTCTGGCTTAATCCCACATAGGGCGCCTTCAAATTTGTCGCAGTGTTGCAGGTGTGTTAATCCATACATTTTATAAGTCGTTTACGTATAATCGAATTATATGTTATCCAGTTACATTTTATAAGTCGGTCGATAGTTTTTCCCTGAAATTCGTTCTATATGTCACGGGAAAATAGCAGACACCGTAATATTGTAAAATATCGCGTGAAATTATAAATTATTTTTCTCAATAGGGCACGTACACATTGGTTTCGGATTCGGCGGGAAGACACGCCCGGGTGTCAAAACTATGAGGGTCGCCCGGAGGACACGGTGGAACATACGGTGGAGGTCTGCCCTGCTTGGGCGGAGCACCGCCGGGTCCTCGTCGAGGCGATCGGCTTTAACTCAAGTAATAAGGGCTTTGCTCCACCAGAGCCTTTTTTTACTATTAATAGGCATACGTTTATGCCTGTGATAGGACGTGTGAGAATGATAAAACAGTGATTCTGCACCAAATGTAACTGTTCCATACAACCTGGATTTGCCAATTCCATTATTTTTCCCTCTTCCTAAGAAAATTGTTGTCTTTTCTAACCGCTTGTCCACAAAATTCTGTTTTTTGGAGTTACCAGTTTTTGGACTTACCCCTGTTCCATACAACTTCGGTTTTCTGGAGTAACCCCTTACAGCCTCAGCCTTCTATTTACACGTATATGTTCCATATTCGGCAGATATGTCTGGCTTAATCCCACGAAAGGGCAGCGCAACAGCCACGCTGCAGTCGCGCAACGGCCGCGTGTTTATTATTTGCTGCAGCCGCGCTGCTGCCGCGCGGCACTTTTCGACAAATTTGAAGGCGCCGTTAAACTAAGGAGCTGCTTTGTGGCTAACTTTTGAAACTACTTTATTAGACGTATGTGGTGACCAAAGATGATACGTCTAGGTTAGGTATAACTACTGCCAGAGTTGCGCAATTTGTTCAATAGAGTTACCACGACCCCGGAAACCAAAGGTCATTAGGAGGAAAATGGATAGGTTTTTAGTTGGTAAGAGATTGTCATTTTTTTTAACGTGTTAACACTATAGACTTCTTATAGGTATTCCTGTAATCTATAGGTAAACATCTGTTATCTCCATTTTTAGGGTTCCGAAAAAAAAGGAACCCTTATAGGATCACTCGGGTGTCCGTCTGTCTGTCTGTCTGTCCGTCTGTCACAAGACCCCCAAAAGTGACCCACATACTAAAAATGTAATAATTTACGTAACGCGTCCGTGTTTGGGTCATAGAAGTCCATATGTGTACTAAATTTCAACAGAATCGGTCCAGTGGATTCGGAGAAAACTGGCTGTGACAGACGGACAGACAGACAGACACCCGAGTGATCCTATAAGGGTTCCTTTTTTTTCGGAACCCTAAAAATCTAAAAAAAATACCCACCGAATTGAGAACCTCTTCCTTTTTTGGAAGTCGGTTAAAAAAGGGGATATTATAGTGCCTAAGTATGCGCAAAATACAGGTACGCTCTATGTTAGTTTACTCACATAGTTCAATGGGACGGAAACCCCTCACGACCGGGGGGAGACCAGGCACACGTCCAACGGATTTGCCTGCTTACCGAGGCTCGTGTGTCAACCACCACCAATTTTAAAACTATAGGGACGCACGGCGTTGACTATGCCATCTAGTGTCGCATATTCGAAGTTTTAAGGGTCAGAATACTTGGCATTGACGCTTCTGTGCTGCCACCTGTGGTTCCTGCATGCTCAGTTTAGGGGAACGTGCGCGAAGAAGACTATGCCATCTAGCGTAGCTATTTCAAACTTTATACTTGAACAATACTTGACAGTGACATTTCTGTGCTGCCACCTATAGTACCGACTATGAATACGAACAATCCGCACACCACATCTTATGGGAGTGTATTCTTTGGCAAACTGAACGCAATATTATGTTAGATAGTATTCAGGTTACATCTGGAGTAGTTTACTACACGGACCTTGTAGAAACTAGAACAAATTTCCGTGCTTTCAGGCGATTTTGCCATACCTATTACTGGAATCAAAAGTAGCTCACAATTTAGGACCCATTAGTTTTTAATTAATATGTAGGATCGTCAGGATTTATTCCGCTAGATTCAGACATCATGTGGGCAGAATATGGGTTTCGTGCAATGATAACACACTTGTAGGTACGACACACTGCTTTTATTAAAAAAACCACAAATCACAATTTAAATTAACTTAACGAATCGAGTACAGTTCCGAGACGTCTTAACTCCGATGCGATCAGACAGTAAGTGACCGCCTCGCCGTCGACTTAAAACATCACGACTCTGTAGAAGCGCGCTGTGGTGTGTGTTGAACAAGTGGGGTTGCCACTGGCGCGCTTGCGATTCGTTTCATGTCCGTACTAATGACCGGATGCGACACGGCCATTCTGCGATGCACACGTCCTCGTGTGTTTTTAATCTGAAAAATACAAAAGTCCGGCACAGTATCTGCTCGTCTAATCCTGACTCAAACGAAGACTGTTGAGATAGTTAAAATTAGGACTAAACTTCTTAAAACCTGTTTTATTTCCCAAGCAATGATCAAATAATCTTCAAATTAGGAATAAAGTAGGCTAGTGTACGAACTATAACTATCTAGTTTCGAGATTACCGGAACCAAGCACACATAACATTTCACATTACATTAACCAAACAAAAACAAAACCTCAGGTATCTCGTTCATGGTCAACAATACTCATACTCTATTCCCCACGGGAATACCGAGTCATTCCTTGACTCTATGGTTTTTGCTTCTAGGCAAAACCCGACTATACTACCCAGGGCTACCGCGTACCGCGTACCCACGGACTACTCATTGAGCAGATACCGATTTCCAACGGGCTACAGCTACGATACCTCTGGTACAGTCTCCGACCTACTGAATCGAGAACCTGTTTACTTAAACTAAGGTGATGTCAATTCATCATCTATTTCATCTACAATCTCGATTTGTACTTGGCCCTCGGGCATCTTCCGAACACGGTCTTGAGCGTATTTGTAAGTACGCTTATTGACAAGAGATTTTAAAACGTATCGATCGCCATCTAACACTTCTACAATTTGAAATGGACCTCTATATTTCACGTCTAGCTTAGTTTGATTACGCTCCTCATTCTCAATAAGCACGAATTCACCGACAGAGAACCTATTCCTAATCTTCATGTTTTTGATTAATTGGCCACAATAGTTCGAAGTTTGATGAAAAGTAGTTCGATTTAAATAAATTCTTGGGTTTGAGTTTGATTCGCGATTTACCAGTATTTGAGATTATCGAGTCCAAGTACCACTGACAGTCATCAAAAAAACATTAATCAAAACAACAGGTATCTTATTCACAGTCGACAGCTATCTCATAGCTCCGTAAAACACAATTTCTACACTCGCACTTCCCCACGGGAATGCCGAGTCAACTCTCTTGATAACAGTACCTAGAGCTATCGCAACGATACCCTGATCCAGACTCTCCCGTCCATACCATCCAGGGCTACCGCTCGATACTCTGGTACAGTCACCGACCCACTGAACTCAGAACCTGTTCACAAAAACTAAATTGATACTAACGCATCATCTACTTCATTACTTCACAACGTCAATTGGTACTTGACCTCAGGCAACTTCCCGACAAAGAGATTTCAAAACATATCCACCAGTCAGTTATGATCATCGGAGCTTACAAAAAGAAAATCAACTGGGCCAGACCATTTTTCCGTCTATCGTTCATGTAAAGGAGCTACGTTAATGAATTACTCTACGTTAACCTACGAACATAACGGTCGTCGCTACACTGTACAGTTTGAATGAATTAATCTTATTTTAATCTCATCCGTATTAACTCGCATACTTAGTAGGCAACACGCTAGTAAAAAATTGAAAAACTGTTTAGGAAAAGTTGTGATAGCTCTCAATTCTCTGTAGCTTTAAAGCTTTAATCGTAACTGTCGTTATGTAAGGAAATCTGTTACCGGCACGGTAATACAAAAGCTTAGGTCCAAGTTTTCATTAAAAACGTCTAAGTTGGAACACGACCTTGTGGCAACCTTGCCAGGCAATATCTCATTCTAAAGTTTGCATTGAATAAAATTTTGAAACTGTTACCGTCAATTTGAATGGGAAACTCTAATGATAACCGCCAATGGGAAACTAAACTCAAATGGTACTCGCTTTGTACTAAGTATGTCAAAATTACCCAGCACTATCAATCCAACCACCGAATTGGTATCAACCCCTTTAAAGCTTTGTTTTGCTATTCAAATAAAGCTTGAGCGACTCACCATGTATTTCAGTCAGCCTTGAACGCTCTTAACCTCACAGATGTTCACATGATACTTGCTACTGCAGCCTGCCAACTGCTTGCCGACCTTCGATCTGTCACGCTCAGAACCGCTCAGAAATTGCAGCTGCTCAGCAGTTGCAGCAGCTTAGCAGTTGTTGCAGCTGCTCAGAAGTTATGGCAGCATGCCAACCGCTAGCCTCCTGTTGGCTTCATACACCATGATACGATATCTGAAACTGAAAAATACTACGAGAGTACAAGTCCAATAAAAGCTGTGGACAGATTGACGTGATGATCCTCGCACATCTCCACACACTTTTCCTTCAACTTCCTTGACCTGGCAGCTGTTGTGAAGTTGCTTGCCTCCGTTCCACACTGGTTTTCATTGTTCAGTTTTATGTGGGTAGCCGCATAAAACTCGACGAATAGGAACTTGACCTTAGAATGTTCCTTGCATTGGTCCTACGTTGAACCCATATAGGTTATCTACGGCTGGCATACAGGCGCGAAGCTCTTCAGCGCCTTACTTATAGCCAAAATAAACTGCACTGCACAACACTGCATCCTCGACAAAACATATGACCGCGGTGACGTACTATGATCGCACGTCGAACTTAGGTTTATCGGATTGAGTTCCACGGCACATTATGGCACACATCGAGTGTTTAGCGTCTGGATAAGCGCAAGTGTTTAAAAAAGAACGAACCGCGATTTCCACCGTCACTGTCACCACGTGTCCCGCATTTCAAAATGTAACCGCCACTGATTGTTATTATCACTGTCTCCGCGTGTGATTTCATTAGCACGATTTGATCCCATTTCTGATGTAGGATCGTCAGGATTTATTCCGCTAGATTCAGACATCATGTGGGCAGAATATGGGTTTCGTGCAATGATAACACACTTGTAGGTACGACACACTGCTTTTATTAAAAAAACCACAAATCACAATTTAAATTAACTTAACGAATCGAGTACAGTTCCGAGACGTCTTAACTCCGATGCGATCAGACAGTAAGTGACCGCCTCGCCGTCGACTTAAAACATCACGACTCTGTAGAAGCGCGCTGTGGTGTGTGTTGAACAAGTGGGGTTGCCACTGGCGCGCTTGCGATTCGTTTCATGTCCGTACTAATGACCGGATGCGACAAATATATAATCCGTGATGCTTGACAACTGGGCTTAACCCAGTTGTATTTGTCCCTTGGTGCCTATTGGCCTAGCTCTATTCTGTCTCCTGCTTGAAAAGGAGGGAAGTGGAAATTATACAACGTGTTGATTTGCATCCTAGTCAAATTCAAGGACGTAATTATGCTAATGATTCTCGACCCAAATCGACAATAAAATGGGTAGGTATTTTTTAAATTTAATTTTTTGATTTACGGAAATCCGTAAGTGTAAACCAGCCGCGGCCCGTCTGTTACTAGCCTTATAACCGCGCTTTCACACACAAACAAACGCAAACAATACATACACAACTATGCGTTGTACATACGCAACGATCATTCGATACATTCGTAGGTAATCAATCGCACCCCAATCACGGTACGGGGATTCTCCCGCGCAAGCTCCTAGCCACGCCCCCGGCCCCCGCGGCCCCGGAACTAACAGTGTGTTTGATGTCGCCGAAGCGCGCGATGCGCTTTGCGAATTCGCTTCTCGGTACATCGTTAAGACGTAGGTACGAAGTGCAAAATGACGGACTATTATTCTAATGTCGAGTTGGTGGAGATGGTCCGCCTGTATGCCATCAGTGGAGACAGCCTACGTGGAGCCATCCGGATGTTCACGGAAATGTTTCCCGATCGGCAACCCCCATCACAGAGCGTCATGCTGGCTGCTACGCAGAGACTGCGGGATCATCGGCAGTTTGACGTTCCCCGGCATGCTCAAGCTCGCGGCAGCGTAGGCCTGCCTGTCGCCTTGCAGGAAGACATCCTGGAATACTTCCAGCGAGAACCACGGGCAAGCACGCGGGAGGCTGGTCAACACTTCGGAATGCACCACACCACAGTCTGGCGCCTACTGAAGCGTGAACTGCAACACCCGTTCCACTACCGCAAGGCACAAGACATTCACCCAGGTGATAATGCCGTGCGGATTACATTTTGTCGCTGGTTGCTGGAACACCAAGACGCCAACATCCTGTGGACGGACGAGTGTTTATTTACTCGAGTTGGCGTCTACAATGTTCATAACGAACATTGGTGGGCTCACCGCGACCATAACCCGCACGTAACCAAACGGCATGCGTTCCAAGTGCGGTTTGGACTGAATGTGTGGGCTGGCATAATAGGGGAACACGTGCTTGAACCCTACTTCATCGATGGGTACCTCAACAGTGCCACATACCTGGAGCTGTTGCGTCACGTTGTCGAGGAGATGTTGGAGGATGTTCCCCTGGCACTCCATCGCAACCTCTACTACCAGCAGGACGGTGCTCCCCCTCATTATGGTCGGCAAGTACGCGAGTACTTGACCGAAAGTTTTGGTGACCACTGGATCGGTCGCGGAGGACCTGTGGCCTGGCCTCCGCGTTCTCCGGACCTGACGCCTCTAGACTTTTATTTGTGGGGAGACGTTAAACGATTAGTTTACACGGAGGAAGTGACAAGTGAAAATGAATTACGTGCAAGGATCATTAGTGCTTTCGACACTTTAAAAACGAATGTGTTTGTTTTACGTAAGCTGAAGGAAAACCAGCTACGTCGTGCTCGATTGTGCGAAGAGTGTGATGGTGGGAATTTTGAACAATACCTCCGGGTAACTTAAGTAGGTAATTTATTTATTTGTACATTTTGTAAATACGTTGTAAGCATAATCAATTTTATTAGTGTAAATAAGTTGATTTCAAATTTTTAACTACGCCAATAATACCTAAGAGTCGAAAGTATCACCACGTACTTACACTTAACTAGCAAGTCTTTCCATTTTCATCAAACGTAGAAAACATTTTTATACTTAGTAGATTGCGGTACACCAACTAAGGTAGGTATTATTGCCGGTCCTAAGCCCGTTAAGTAGGAAGGAAAATTTCAAATCAACCAATTTAGTCCACAAATAAATACAAAATCACTACGAAAACTTTAGGTTGAAGGGTAAAGCAAAACTAACATTTTATTAATCATCTGATAACAGGTCAGTGAACTTTTCTTTGCGCACTAGTATTACTGTCATTAGTAAGATTTCCATATTCCAATGATGCTCAAAAATGAGTTAATTATCAAGCGAAATTTAGGCCAATAGTGTGATTTTCGAAATAAAATTAGGTAAAATTATTGCTACCGGGCGGTCTTTGTCGACGTCTTACCTACGAAATGCTAGCGCGCGAGCGCGCCAGCATTTCGTAGGTAAGACAGTTTTGTAGGTAAATCGTCGGCACTCACTCACGCAGCTGCATTGTCGCTGTGTGCGTAGTCGGGTGAGTCTGCTTTATTTTTATTGAATTAAGGGTTTAATTCTGAAATACTTATAAATTTCAACAACAAAAAAAATAAGCGCTTATTAGTTATTGCCCGCTACCGTACTTTCAATTGATTATTTATGTATTTTATGACAACCTTATGGAATTTGACGAGGATGCAAAACAACACGTTGTATATATATTTATTTTCCTACTCCTCCGCTGTACTTTTCTGATTAAATTCGTTGCAGGATCCAAGACAGTTAAATCGTTTCTCCGGTCACGTCGGGCTTCATTGGCTCGGCGTTTTTCTGGTGGTCGCCACTGTTGATTCTGACTTTCAGGAGTTGCAGTGGTTGGGAATGTGTGGCGGGCTTGCCACCTATAGTTTCTGTACGCTCCCTTTAGACTGCTTCTGAAGAAAATCTAAAGATAAGATAAGATAAAGCAAAAGATTTATTTCTCACCACATTAGGCACATTTATATCTAGAACAATACATAACGGCTATAGTTTAATAATTATATTGTGGGAGACTGGTGCCTAAGCTAGACGTGAAGCCTGTATTTCAGGACACCAGGACTCCCCCATTCGGAGATAGTTACATTTTGTAAATGATTAAGTATTAACACATTATCAAATGCTATAAGTTTTTGTAACAAGTGTTTTGTAACAAAGTTTGTTTACAATTATTCATTGCAGTGTTAGTGGGTCAGTCATAGGTACAAGACATTTTAGGTCGCAGTATTTTGCACCATCCTGATTTTTTGGAATGTTATTAGGGTAGACGCCAGTAGTACCTATACACCCAATTTTTCAACCTCCAAAGACCTGTGCTAACTGCACGGTGCTCGGAAAACTTCAAAATGTTCAGTAATTCAGACTTTGGTTTATATCTTCTAAACGGTGGTCGGACATTCGCCGTAGAACGCGCCGTTTAGGAGAATTAAGCTTAACTCTTAAAATGACCGAAAATTAAGAAGTTTTCTAAGCAACACGCAGCTAGCACAGGTCTTTCGGGGTTGAAAAATCTGGAGGACACTAGTGGCTACCACTTTCTCTTAACGACCACGACGTGATGGTTACTGGCCTATGGTATTTTAGTGAATATGTGTTATGTCATGGTGTGCTTGTTTTAAGTACTATGCGAGGACATAAAATGTTAAAACCTAATAACACTTTTTGCCTGACCTGGGAATTGAATACCCCACGCTCGTCAGTCGCGTTTTCACCCACGAGACCAAAACCGGGCATATATAAAAAAATCTCTCATAATCTAATACTTAGCCCAAAATTACATACAATTACTTTTTTTTATCGCAAGATTGCCTACTGTGACAAGCTAGACATTATCGGTCTCTCGGCTAGGTATATATCTCGATCGGCTTCTAGCTCCCGCTTAGACCAATAACTGCAGTCGTACAATGTTGAGCTTAGCACTACTAGGTTGTGTGTTCTGTGCTGTGTTAGTGTGGATCAAATATGTTCGAAATAAATCGAGCATTCCATTACCACCGGCTAATGAAAGTTGCCGATTATTGGACATGTACATACGCTGTTTAAATACTTTACAGGTAAAGGGTAATCCATATATTTACCTATACCCGGAACTTAGCCCGTCAGGAACTTAAAAGAATATAGCTGCGTAATATATGAACTCGTTCACACACGTTCGTGTCCAGGCAGTGCCTGGCGACCGGACCACGGCCCGACTATGTCTTTGGCAGGGCCGGGATACGAGTGGCTCTTTATGAATCGTTTTTTGAGATTTCAAGTCTTAATTAGATTTGGATATTTGCGAAAAACACAAACCCCTTTTTCTTTTCTCACTTAGTTGTTTATAAATTTTGCAATTGTTTGGAGTGGAACTTACTGTAGTGTATGTATATACTATGATTGCTTTCGAGCGCGTACGTCACAACGGACAGTCAGTCAACGGTCAGTCAGTGCTCATCCGTCAGTCAGGCAGCACGTGGTGGTGCGTAGGCGAGCCAAATACCTACTATTAGTGATACGATGCGTGGACACTACATATGGCGACGAGGACAAAAAAAAATAATTAAAACTGTAAGTAAAGTGACTTTATAAAAAAAAAAGAGAAAATGTGACTGGCGAAGTGGCAAGATAATTTACTTATGCTACTTAGGTACATGAATGTTACTTATTCAAACTAAGAAAACATGCGACATTTTCATTTACATTTCTCAGCTATTATAATTACCTTTACCCAAAATATGGTTTAAACCATTAGTTTACTTTAATTAACAAATAGATACCCATTATGATTCAAAATTATAAAACTTTACACCTACTTAACAGTGGTGACTATTGCTTAACTTACGAAAAAGTCATTACATTGGAATGTTCAGCTACACTGATAACATTTTAAGTAATGTTCTTCGTTGTTTAGTAACTCGCACTAAAGTAATAATGGACTATAGAATAATCATAATGGTATTGAAGAACAAATGTTAAACTGTGTTTGTTTATTTACACCTACGTAAGTTATAAATTACGACAAACATTAATATAATGTCGGTTTTACCCTACCCAGTGATCTTGTAATTATTATAATATTCATAGGTATTGCTAAATTGTTGAAGTACCTACATGTGCCATAATGAACAAAGTGATTAGTGGATATTTCAATAATTCTGAAAAATAAACACCACCACATCTTAAAAACGTGGTCAGAGACGTGGAGTATTTTTAATGATTTTCTTATTTTGAACCCTAATATTATGCTTGACCTTATCGGAAGGATAGGTTGCAGTATTATTTAAGTACTGTGGTATTTATTGGTGGTTATTTAGGACAAGTTCAAAAACAATTATTGACCGTCTGGACGTTAACTAATTAAATGGATATACCCCAGTAACTTACTTATATTCCATGTAAACTGGCGTAGTACCTGGTCATTTAATCGACAAATAAATAATAAAGTTATTTTCAAGTTTTATAACAGTATAATGATATAATAATACTGATTTATTATGACGTTGGAGCAGCATTGCTGGTCATTAAATTGACACCGTTTGACTATGTTCAGAGGATCCTCAACAGCATTATTGGTCATCAAATTGACGCATTATAAAAAGGAAGCAGAATTTTATGATAAAAAATTGATATTGAAAAAACAACAAACTAGTTGGTTCACGATATAACACTAACAAATGTCCCAACTCACATTGGAGAAGTTCGACTGCGAAGGAGAACGTTCTTCGGTTGGAGTTAGATGGGAGCGTGGGAAACGAACACTATCTATTTCGATGCTTCTGGTATTGACAAGATCGAAAAGAAAAAGGCAACGACCTGGGAGTCTAACCAGGGACCTCATGCTTAGATATTTGATTTGTACTACATGATTAGTTCTAAAATAATAAATCAAAGAGCGCATAAATGTAATTACAGTAGAACATACCTACTGGTCATTAAATTGACAAGTCATCATCGAATGACAGTAATTGCAGTAGAACATACCTACTGGTCATTAAATTGACAAGTCATAATTGAATGACAGTAATTGCAGTAGAATATACCTACTGGTCATTAAATTGACAAGTCATCATTGAATGACAGTAATAACAGTAGAATACACCTACTGGTCATTAAATTGACAAGTCATCATTGAATGACAGTAATTGCAGTAGAACATACCTACTGGTCATTAAATTGACAAGTCATCATTGAATGACAGTAATAACAGTAGAATACACCTACTGGTCATTAAATTGACAAGTCATCATTGAATTACAGTAATTACAGTAGAACATACCTACTGGTCATTAAATTGACAAGTCATCATTGAATGACAGTAATAGCAGTAGAACATACCTACTGGTCATTAAATTGACAAGACATCATTGAATGACAGTAATTGCAGTAGAATATACCTACTGGTCATTAAATTGACAAGACATCATTGAATGACAGTAATTGCAGTAGAATATACCTACTGGTCATTAAATTGACAAGTCATCATTGAATGACAGTAATAACAGTAGAATACACCTACTGGTCATTAAATTGACAAGTCATCATTGAATGACAGTAATAACAGTAGAATACACCTACTGGTCATTAAATTGACAAGTCATCATTGAATGACAGTAATTACAGCAGAATATACCTTCTGGTCATTAAATTGACAGTTAGTTATCAAAGACAAAATAGGTCAGCAGTGCCTAGTGGTACTTTTTATGTACATACTGGTCATTAAATTGACAAATTTGATTGTGAGGGGGAACCTTCATCAGTAGGAACGAGATAAAAACGCTGGACGTAGGAACTCTTGATCTACCTGGAAGCTGTTGGCATCAAGGGTAGTGACAAGTAACGGGCTTTGCTGCTACATTTTGTGGACTAGAATTGCTAAAAATGTCTATACTAATATTGTAGAGCTGAGGAGTTTGTTTGTTTGGTTGAACGCGTTAATCTCGGGAACTGCTGGTTCGAGTTGAAGGACTATTTTAGTGTTGGACGGCCTATTTATCGGGGAAGACTATAGGATCTAACATCATGCTACGACCAATAGTAGCAAAGCATTAATGGATAATGTGACGAAGACGAGGTTGCTCGGATCAGCTAGTTTAATAATATACCAGATACAAATATCACCTGCTGATGGAGTGGATGTCTTTGAAGTGGCTATCACCAAACTCCACGCATACTTTACACCTAAACAAATTGAGAATTAAGAACGTCACTCTTTTTGATTGATCAAACAAGGGGCAAATGAAAAGTTTCAAAAATTTCTTAGTACGGCTTAGACAATAAGCAGACAGATTTCAGTTCAAACAGAGTCGAAAGACATACAATATGTGTTCAAAATCGACGATGACAGTTTACTAGATTGTCGTATAGGTGGAATGAAGGTTAAAAAAAAAAAAAAAAAATGTTAGTAGACTCTGCGTGTAGGTAAATCCAACTTTAATCACACACAAAACTTGGGAAAATATGAAACAAAACAAGTTTTTGTTTGTTCTTAAAGTAAGAAAACCCAAGGGGTTCTTCCTAATGGTCTTGTTAGGTCAAGACCTAACAGGACCATTTGACGCAAATATAAAAGTAGCAGATAGATCCGAAAATGCAACTTTTTTACTTTTTTTGCATCTCTGATGGAACTAGAGATCTACTTGGGAAAGAAATTGCCATGGCTATAGTTATAATAATAATAATAATTCTTTATTTTCGGACAACAATGATCCAGCGTGTTAGTAAACAATATTATAACTTATTACTAGTGTAAGTAGCTAAAATACAACAGAGAAGAAGACAGAACAGAATAAATATTATTGTGAAAAGGACAACCCCAATCTAATGGTTAGTGATAGTCCTTCTCACAAAACTTTTAATTATCGAAGAGTCGATACTCTCCGCCACAGTTTTTAGTATACTGTTGCCACTCGCCCGCAACCTTGACAACAGCATCCTGGAAATGTTATTATACTGGACGCGTAGGTCATCCAGCGATCTTTTGGTATAGTTGACCCAAAGATTCCCCGTGTAGAAACCCTGGCAATATGCTTTAAAAAGTGTTACTTTTACTTGATAAAAGTAACACTTTGGTAATGGGTGTAATCGGATAACAAATTGACCAAATGGAAACTAAGACAGTTTCCGAAATCCAATGATGTTTTAGTGGAAGTGCCAATCGATGAGAAAGTACAACCAGCTTCTCAATCATTAAGAAGGATAATAGGAAGAAAAGTTGAAAAAAAAATATAAAAGAACGGTTACCAGTAACTAATCTTAAGACTATAATGTACCTACCATATTCTGACAAATACATGATTATGGTTGGAGAAATATTCAAGGAGCGTAATTCCCTGCCAGAGTCTGTGTTTCCTGATAGTTGCAAACTGGGAATCTTTAAGTCGGGAGTGATTGGGTTGCTTCTGGGCAAGCGTGCTCCATCTTCAACCACGTCATCGCTTGCCACCAGGTGAGATATTGGTGCCTATAAATATAAAAAAGCGAGTACTTAAAGAGATTCCCGTAGGTGGTAATAGTTTCAACATTTTATTCAGTACGAACTTAAAGAATGAGATATTGCATGGCAAGGTTGCCATAAGGTCATGTTCCAACTTAGACGTGTTTAGTGAAAATTGGATTTAAGCTTTTATATTAACGTGTCGGTGACAGTTTTCTTACATAACAAGTTATTAAATTCAGTTCGTAAATTCGATAGTAAACGATTATAAACCGTAACTTGATATTAATGACATTGATTAAAGCTGTAGGGATACAGAGAATTCTGAGCTATTACAATTTCTGAATAGATTTTTCACTACCGGGTTGCTTACTGTAGATGTAAGTTAATATAAGTAAGATTTAAAATAATATTGATTGATTCAAACTGTTCGGTGCAGTTATGACCATGATGCTCGTAGATTGACGTAGAGTAATTCATGAACGTAGCCCCTTCACATGAACGTAGGCACAAACATTGACAGGCCTAGGTTCTCTTCTCTTCGTAAACCCGATGTGCATAACTTACCGGTTGGTATGTTTTAAAATCTCATTGTCGGGAAGATGGCCAAGGCCAAGTATATGAATAATTGACGTTGTGAAGTTATGAAATAGATGACGAGTAAGCATAAAATTATTTTGTGTGAACAGGTTCTTAGTTCTGTGGGTCGGCGGGCTACCAGGATATCGTAGCAGTATCACAGAGTGATATAGACGAGGAAGTCTGTATCAGGGTGTCGTTGCTATTGGTGGTACAAATTAGAGTTTACTCGGTATTCTTCCCATGGGGAAGTGCGAGTATAGGAATTGTGTTTTGCTGAGCTATGAGATAGATGTTGACTGTGAATAAGATACGTAGTCTTTGACATTCTTTGTTAAAATCAATGTGAGTTTTATGACTTCATTGGTGCTTGGACTTGGTAATCACGAATACTAGTGAATCACGAATCAAACCTAAAGGATTGATTACAGCCAGTTTAGAACTGTCGAATGGCTAAAACACTGAACGAAAAGTCAGTTAACTGAAGATTTGGAATAGCTGTGTGTAAAAAAAAAAAAAATTAGACAATTGCCGTAGAGATTAACGATAGCAAATTTCTTGGTGGATATTGAAGTATATAATGATGAAACAGGACAAATGATGAAAAAGAAATGTCGTACATTTATAGAAATTGAAGGTCAGTGGAAAGTTTTTAATGATAAAAAAAAAACAAGGAATTGAATCAAAAAGATACATCTGCTTCATAAATAAGATTGATTAATTATGACTAAATTAAAAGAGAAAAGGGAAGAAAGATAGAGATAATAATAATATCAAGGCATATAACATTGAATACAATAAAGAAAATCAAAACAATTATCTCACATGTGATCATTGAAAAAAATATAATTGGTATATAATTACAATATAGTATAATCGGGTCGTTAACCGAAAAAAAATAATAATAAAGGAGTAAAATACCTCTAGTGTCATGTACAGTGTTTGGAAGGAAACAAATACTTAGTAATAAATACATACATATATTTTTTATAAGTACCTAGATCCATAAAAAACTTACTACAGGAAGTATTTATACACAAATAAAAAAAAGGAAGGGATGTAGTGTATGTATATACTATGATTGCTTTCGAGCGCGTACGTCACAACGGACAGTCAGTCAACGGTCAGTCAGTGTTCATCCGTCAGTCAGGCAGCACGTGGTGGTGCGTAGGCGAGCCAAATACCTACTATTAGTGATACGATGCGTGGACACTACACTTACTTTTTAGGGTTCCGAACAAAAAAACGGAACCCTTATAGGATTACTCGGGTGTCTGTCTGTCTCTCTGTCCGTCTGTCACAGCCAGTTTTCTCAGGATCTACTGGACCGATGCTGTCGAAATTTGGTGCACATATGGACTTTTGTGACCCAAACACGGACGCGTTACGTATATCATTAAATTTTTAGTATGGGGGTCACTTTTGGGAGTCACGACTAGAAAATTAAAAAAAAAAGTTTTTGAATAATATCATGTGACATATCAAATGCAAGCGATTACGGTAGGGATTTCAAAAATATTCTTTTCATAATTTTAAAATAAATGGTTTTGAATTTATTTAAGAAATTAGACGAAAACTAATGAGCCTAAAATTTTGAAAAAAAATGGATATAATAGATCTTTACCTATAGATTACAGAAAAATCTATAAGAAGTCTATAGTGTTAAAATAACACGTTAAAAAACGAATTTCGTTCGGAACCCTTTGCACGCGAGTCCGAATCGCACTTGCTCTCTCACACTTCATTCATATTCTTCCGAGACTGCTGGAAAAAGTTGAACAAAAAGAACTTGTTGACAAGACAATTACGTTAACGACACTAACATTACTAGACGTCAGTACATTCGTGCTAGGCCGTCATATCATGTGCTTGTCACTTGATAGAAATAAATAATGTGGTAATACATACCTATATATTACCACAATATCTATTTCTGTCGAGTAATTGACGAATTGACGGATTGGATAGTCGAAGTAGGAACCTACCTACTTCCACCGACGAACTCTTTCACACAGATAACTTTTATTTATGTAAGTACTTTATTAATTTGCTCGCAAAAAGGCTCTATTCAAAGTGTCATTCTTACAGCGAATGCAATAGGCTTGTCCACTGAAAAAATCCAATTAGTCCGTCAGTTAGATTATCAAAAAATATTTGACCTGTTTTTTTTTTCTTTTTTTACGTTCTCTGTATTCTTTTTAAATGTATTTTGAATTTGTTTTCTTTTTTTATACAGTTTAATTTTAACTTTAATTAATTATCTATTGACATTTGAAGTATTGAGTTGTATTTTAATGTTGTATATGGATTATTCTGAATTTAATGAATTATTATTATTAGTATTGCCTGAGTTATTACTCAGTGGGACGCGTGACTATTGTGCTAGTGTTCCGGGGTCGGATTCGCACTCAAAGTCAAACTCAAAGTTTTTAATTCAATTAAACCATTTACAGGCACTTTTGAATCGTCAAGGTCGGTCGGTCCAAAAAGATGAAGCTATTTGCACGTTCCAAAGCGTAAATCTTTATGGAGAAGAACGTGCAAGAAACTCCACGGACACTCTTTTAAAAATAATAAATTGTTACCAAGTTTTGTTGTAATCATGTTGAAATTATACATACATGTGAGAGCAATGCAAATAAATAATTAAAATAAACCGTGGCAGCAGAGAAATAACCAGTCCCAACTGACGGCGCCCGTTCACGAACATGACGCATGCGCTAGCACCATTCGGCTCAACCATTTTGAAGGGAGCCAAATGATCCAACGCATACGCCACCATCAGCTAGACTTTTGAGTGAGCATGACACTTCCAACCGCCAGGGTACATTCAAGTCAAAAACAAACCTGAAACTGATAGCTATAGTTTAAGTTTAAAGTACACAGTACTCACACATGTGCCGTTAATGGATGGAATTATACAATGCTAAATTACTTGAGTCTATACAATGCAAATATTGCTTAATTACAATCTTCAGCCGGTCCAACAATGTTCCCAAATATAACAGAATGGTTTGTGTGCCCTAGTGGCTGTGGAGCAGGACCAGCAAAGTTGTTTTGTTAAGTAAACCTAAATTGACGAAGATACGACGCTTTTAAATTTTTCAGTACGTCACGACATGGTATAATTCTAGGTGCGTTTTGACATCACGAGCCCCCACTCCCGAGTTTTTTAGTTATGCAAAACGCATCAAAACTCGGGCTGGGGATTTCACAATATTCATTGATTTACAAAAAAAAAATACGTATCCATTATTTTTCAATACTCTAACTGACGGACTAAATGGGTTTGCAATTTATTGATGGTGGAAACTAGCTTATTGTCGCAATGCCAAAATACATAGATCACGTAATATTTCGACACCGTTTGTCAGTTGACTTTTGGCAATCGCCTCCGCTACGCTACCGCTAGAAGAAAACCTGTAGTACTCTTTGTCTATCGGAGAATACTAACTTTACGTAGAGAAGGAGAGAATAAAGGATTAGGGACCTATTAAGGTCACGAAGATTTCCTTATGCTCAAAACTGAAGTGTTCATTTTACCACATTTTCTACACTAATATTATAAAGACGAAAGATTTGTTTGTTTGTTTGAATTGAATAGGCTCCGAAACTACTGGACCGATTTGAAAAATTCTTTTAGCATTGGATAGCTACATTATCAGGGAGTAACATAGGCTATATATTATCCCAGTATGCCCACGGGAACGGGAACTACGCGGGTGAAACCGCGTGACGTCCACTAGTTTGTAATATTTTGACAATTTATCTGATATTTAAGTAAGTCTTTTTTCACGTAAACAAAAAAAAACTGACCAAGTGCGAGTCGGACTCGCGTGCAAGGGGTTCCGAACGAATTTAATTTTTTTCCACATGTTATTTTAACACTATAGACTTCTTATAGGTTTTCGTGTAATAACTACAAAAGCATTTATTTTAAAAATATAATTAAAACCCTCACAGTAAGCCTTTTCATTTGATATATCACACGATAATGTTCAAGAAACTATTTTCATAAATTTTCTAGTTTGACCCCCAAAAGTGACCCCCATACTAAAAATTTAATCATGTACGTAACGCGTCCGTGTTTGGGTCACAGAAGTCCATATGTGTACCAAATTCCAACAGAATCGGTCCAATGGATCCGGAGAGAAAACTGGCTGTGACAGACGGACAGACAGACAGACACTCGAGTGATCCTATAAGGGTTCCGTTTTTTGTTCGGAACCCTAAAAAAGCAGATAAACAAACAAACTCTTCAGCTTTATATATTAGTATAGATGAACTTTTGCTAAAAAACTGGCTAAGTAGGCGTCAGACTCGCGAGGAATAGGGTTTCGACGGTATCTCATTTTTGTTCTATCTCATATTCTTACGTTTTTCTATACTAATATTATAAAGAGGAAAGATTTGTTTGTTTGTGTGTTTGAATTGAATAGGCTCCGAAACTACTGGACCGATTTGAAAAATTCTTTTAGCATTGGATAGCTACATTATCAGGGAGTAACATAGGCTATATATTATCCCCGTACTCCCACGGGAACGGGAACTACGCGGGTGAAACCGCGTGACGTCCACTAGTCTGTAATCTATAAGCAACGTTTACATTTTAAATAAATCGATTGTTACCGAATATAAATAAAAAGTAAGACAAATCATTATTTTATTCGATGCAAGACAACAAAATAAAATATTATACAACACCATCATCATTTTCCTGTCCTTATTCCATGTTATTGGGTCGGCGCAACACGTTGTTTCTCCCATTCTGTCCTATCAGCCGTCACGCTATCACTAACTCCCTTTTCTTTCATATCACTCCTCACACAATCCATCCATCTTTTCTTTTGCCTCCCTATACCTTTCCATCCATCCACATTTATGTTCATAACTCTTTTAACATTTATCTTTCTTTCTTTTAGTGAATCATTCGTTCATCCCTCCTCTTCTCATAACCAAAAACTATTATACAACATACAAAAGTAAAATTAAATTAAGTTATTTATTTTTTTGTCTCTGTTTTTTCTTTTCTGTATTTTTTATTACCTTAGGGTGGTGCAGAGAAAATAAGGCAGGTGGCCTTATTTTATCTGCACCACCCTAAGGTCGACTGGTAGAAAATATCAATATAATTCGTTCGGAACCCATTGAGTGCGTGTTAGACTCACACTTGACTGGTTTTTTTAGTTCATCATATCATCATCATATCAGCCGAAAGACGTCCACTGCTGGACATATGCATCCCCCAAACGTCGCCACAACGACCGGTCCTGTGCGTCTCGCATCCATCGGCTACCCGCGACCTTCACCAGGTCATCGGTCCACCTTGTGGGAGGCCTTCCATCGTTACGCCTCCCGGTACGCGGTCGCCACTCCAGAACTTTTCGGCCCCATCGACCATCTGTTCTGCGAGCAATGTGCCCTGCCCACTGCCACTTTTTTTAGTTGCTCTTTGACAATCAGGGTAAACTTGTGCAAAAAAAACACATATTTTAACGGAAGACGTATAATAACAGAAAGATATTCAAAATACAAAGATAACTAAAAATACTTATTATTCATAACTAACCAATTCTCATTTTCACCAACTAAATGAGATATAAATCAGTTGGTGCCAAACAGAATTTTCTCGTTATTGTTTCTACACAACTATCCCTTAAAAAACAATGTTTAAAAGATACACAATCAATTCCACCAAAACAGACCATTTTAAATACTAACTCAATGTCTTAAGTTGTTCTACATTGTGTCATACGAAATGTACTCTTAAACGTAAATGCCATAGGGTTCAAGTTTGAATGAAAGGTATTAGTTAGCCCTCTGGAAATACTCCTTGCTTTCCTTGGGGTTCGGCTTGATTGTGTCCGCGTTCGTGTCTGGGTTCCAGTTGGCTGGGCATACTGGAATACAAAATATGGATGAAAAATTGTGTAAAACAAGATTAACGAAAGAGGAGGTTGGATATGAGAACATTGTTCCACTTATGGTTACCGCCAGATAAATATGCAAAAAAAGGACATTGGCCTTTCCCTTATACCTCTTCATAGGTACCCGAAAAATAAATTATGAAAGGATGTTCATTACTAGAAAATGTAAAGGATCGCGATAGATGTAGACTCAGGACAGCTATGACATTTTTCGATTTTGGAATTAAGAATGTCAAAAAATGTATGTGGATCAATGGCCGCTATTGCAAGTTTATTTGGCGCTAACCATTGTATAAATAAACGTTTGAATCGAATCGATCGTGTTGAAACTAACAAGAAGAAAACGCTGATATTTGAATCTAATCTTGATAAAAATGTTTACATTCATAAAGAAACAACTGCCTCTGTGGTCGAGTGGTTTAGGCGTTTGCCTTGTGACCATGATCATGGGTCCGATTCCCACGGGAAGCTTAGTGTACTTTGTAAAGTTGTTTCCAGTTTGGCTAGGACATTGCAGGCTTGAATCACCTGACTGTCTGATAAAAAGATTCCGTGCTTCGGAAGGCACGTATAAGCCGGTGGTCCCGGTTGCCAAACGGCAGTCGTCAAATAAACCATGTCAGAGGCCCTTGAGGCGGTTTAGAAACTCTCGACACTAGGGTGTGTGGGGTCGCTAGACCTTACTGCCCACACGATAAGAAGAATAAGAGAGCATGAGAGCAAATCATGTGTAATGCTTGTTTCAGCCTTATTTTGATCTCAATCATGATTTTATTTTAAATTGAAAATGTGATCTGCAACCCCTCGTTAGCAGGAGCGCTTTTCTAACACGGCTTTAGAAAACGAGCACTGGATTGTTAACTCGCTGAGCGTTGAGAATCCAACAGAGCGCGGTACTATTGGACCCCGAACCCATCTTTCGAGGGGGTGGGTGCTCCAACAATTATGGACTTATTGTCCACAAGTACTTGTTGAAGAGAGCATTAGAATTTGTGTGCGGGCCGCATCTTTCGCCCTCCCCCCACCCTAGCTACGTTACTGCGAAAATCTATTTAGTCCGTCACTTAGATTACCAAAAATATTTGAATTGAATTCGTAAAATGTTTCCTAATCATCCTGAGGAGGATCTATTTATGTTATCTGGGGACAAAACATAATTGGTGCATGTGTACAAGAACTGTCGAAAACGTAAAGAGTAACATCACACGCGTCATCAATGAAATAGGGGTGACATTATGTCAAAAAATTATGGAATATTGGACCTCTCGTATTCACGCTACCATACGAAGCCTAGATGTTTTTTTTAATAATATGGTATTCCATACATAATACCAAAGACCAAGCTTTAAAATATATACATATATTAATCTAATTGCTAATCAAAGTTTTTATTTCGATTAAGTCTACAACCTAACGAAACCATTGGGGAGTTTGCGAAAAGTAATCCAAGGAGGCTTGTGATGCGTTAAGCAAAATAAAATGTTATGTGTTTTTAGTGTTTACTTTGCCACAACAACCCACCCTCAGCGGGATCAAACCCCTCTCCCTCCTCCAAACGACAATCCTGAATCCGCCACTGCCGCTCTTTATTGAAAAACTGGCCAAGTGCGAGTCGGACTCGCGTGCGAAGGGTTCCGAATGAATTTTTTTTAACATGTTATTTTACACTATAGACTTCTTATAGGTTTTCCTGTAATCTATAGGTAAAGATCTATTGTCTCCATTTTATTTTTTCAAAATTATGGGCTTTGTAGTTTCGGAGATAAGGGGGGAATGGTAATTTTTCGGCTAATTTCTTGAATAACTTCAAAACCATTTATTTTAAAATTATGAAAAAATACAATTAAAATCCTGACAGAAAACCCTTTCATTTGATATGTCACAAAATATTGTTCAAAGAACTTTTTTTTTTAATTTTCTTGTTTGACCCCCAAAAGTGACCCCGTACTAAAAATTTAATAATTTACGTAACACGTCTGTGTGTCACAAAAGTCCATTTTTGTACCAAATTTCAACAGAATCGGTCCAGTATATTCGGAGAACACTGGCTGTGACAGACGGACAGACAGACAGACACCCGAGTAATCCTATAAGGGTTCCGTTTTTTGTCCGGAACCCTAAAAACCCTATTTTCACATCCCTATTGGGGATCACCTTCTACCTGTTATGCGGGTCTAAAAAGGCCACTTTAGTAGAATCATATTGTTACGAGCTTGGGGTTCGTTACAATAAAAACAGCCGATTAAACAACCAAAACTGACACTTTAATCCACAACACTAATTATCACTTTAAAACACACTAATTATAAAGCACAATCGCACTACTGAACACTTCACTTCACTATAATTCGCAGTCGAAGATCGCTCTCGAAGTTATCGTTTGTATCGCCAATTCAATACTGACTGCCGTCGCCGGATGTCCGCCCTTTATATACCGACAGTCATTTCCAGAACCCTCCTGTATGGAATCCTCTGGAAAGTTCGGGCACACACAGGTCCCGTCAAAACATCGAGAATGTTCTAGCACGTAAATGTCAGCTACTGGATACTAGATGGCGCCAGCAGTATGCCAGTATCTGCTACTCAATACTAGATGGCAGCACGTAAATGTTTGGTTGGTTGAAACTAGATGGCGTTAGCAGTACGCAAATGCCGCCATGTACCCAACATTAATTCTGGCGCGTAACACTGCCCCCTCCTAAGACATGCTCGTCCCGAGCATTATCGGCCCCATAATAACGCGCCAGTCGATCCACGTGGACGATTTTAGGAGCACTTCTTGTACCTTTTTGTATACGGTAGGTCACGTCATTGATTTTTGTCACAATCCGGTACGGCCCGTCCCATTTAGCTTGAAGCTTAGGAGATTTCCCTTTACTGCGAACTGGATTGTGCAACCACACTAGTGAACCTTCATCGAACCCTTTATTGTTCATTTTGCGGTCATAACGGGTTTTCATTTTTTCAGACATTTGCTGGCCCGATTCTCTGACGTGCTCATAAATGTCATTCATTTTGTTCCGCAAGTCATTCGCATAATCGGTTATACTGCGTGGGGCATCAGGTGGTATTCCGGTGATTAAGTCTGCAGGCAGCCGTAGTTCTCTACCAAAGTTTGCGAAAGCTGGTGTCACCGATGTGCTTTCGTGAACAGCACTTCGGTATGACAGCAAAAATGGTTGTATATGCTTGTCCCAATCGCGTTGCCGGTTTTCCACAACTTTTGCCAGGTATCTCTCCAATGCCTGATTGAATCGTTCCACCATTCCATCCGATTGTGGGTGGTAAGAAGTTGTTCTCGTTTTATGAGTACCCATCACTCTACAAGTTTCCTGGAATATTTGTGACTCGAAATTCCTTCCTTGATCGCTGTGAATTTCCAAAGGTACTCCAAAACGACAGAAGACTTCATGAACCAGTTTATCTGCAACTGTTGAAGCTTCTTGATTTGGAATAGCGAAGACTTCCGGCCACTTAGTGAAGTAATCCATTACAACCATGAAGTACTTGTTACCACTTTCACTTTCCGGAAACGGTCCCGCAACATCCAGAGCTATCCTTTCCCATGGTGCACCAACATTGTACAATTGCAATGCACCTCTGCTACGAGTTTGAGGTCCTTTTACAGCCGCACAACTTGTACATTTGCGACACCAGTCCTCGACATCGGCACGACAATGGACCCAGTAAAACCGTTCCCGTATCTTCAGTAGAGTCCGTTTGACTCCCATATGGCCTCCTGAACAGCCATCATGGTACAGCTGTAGAACATCCGGTACTTTAGCTTTAGGGACAACCATTTGCAAATGACAGCTGTCTCCTCGAGCATTTTCCCATTTACGGCACAGTACTCTATCCTGAATCACTAAGCTGTCCCATTGGGCCCAATAACTTTTTGTGATCGAACTCATCGCTGAGACATCACTCCACGTGGGCTTAGGAGCACTGGCCTTCATCCACTCCAGAATCGGCTTGATGTCTGCATCTTCGTGCTGAGCATGTTGTAGGCTTTCCTTCCACTCGTTGTTGAAGTCTGTCTTGAGCATCCACACAGGTATGACTTCTTTACCCTCTTGCCTAGTACAATGCTTGCAGTCTTCAGGGCAAGGTCTTCTTGACAGTGCATCAGCGTTGCCATGAGATTTTCCGCTGCGATGTTCTACCACAAAGTCGTATTCCTGCAGTAGTTCAATCCATCTCGCAACTTGTCCTTCTGGATTTTTGAACTGCAGTAGCCATTTCAGCGCAGCATGGTCAGTTCGTAGGTGAAATTTCCGCCCCAGTAGATATTTGCTAAAATGTTGCAATGACTTTACCACAGCAAGCAATTCCCGTCTCGTGACACAATAATTCCTCTCTGGTTTCGACAATGACTTGCTGAAGTACGCAATCACAACCTCTTGATCGCCATTCCGCTGAGATAACACACCGCCAAGTCCGATATCACTTGCGTCTGTGTCAACTATAAATTCCTTGCTGATATCAGGATACCCCAAAATAGGTGTTTTGCACAGACGGTCCTTTAGCTCCTGGAATGCGATGTCGCAACTTTCATCCCAACAGAAATGTCGCTTTTCCTCAGTTAGCTTGTGCAGGGGTTTGGCTATATCTGCAAAGTTCTTGACAAAACGCCGATAATAGGAGCACAAACCTAAAAATGCTCTGACCTGCGTCTTGTCTTTTGGAATTGGCCAATCCTTGACAGCGGCGATTTTCTCTGGATCCGTGCGGATACCTTCCTCCGACACAACATAACCCAAAAAGCTAACTTGCCGTTTGAAAAATGAACACTTTTTCGGACTCAACTTGAGGTTGGCACTCTGGATCTTCATGAGCACGCGTTCCAGGTTTTGAAGATGTTCTTCAAACGTACGGCCTACGATGATGATGTCATCCAAGTAGACAAGGCAGGCATCACCAACCAACCCGGTTAGTACCAGTTCCATCAATCTTTCAAACGTTGCCGGAGCGTTACACAATCCAAATGGCATAACTTTAAATTGCCATAGACCCTTTCCTGTCGAAAATGCAGTTTTCTCCTTGTCTTTCGGGTCAATTTCTACTTGCCAGTAGCCACTTTTTAGATCTAGTGTGCTAAACCACTTTACTCCAGTAAGCATGTCCAGCGTGTCATCAATTCTTGGCAAGGGATAGCTGTCTTTCTTCGTAACGTCGTTCAGACGACGATAATCAACACAAAACCGCATGCTGCCGTCCTTCTTCCTTACCAGCACTACCGGTGAACACCATGGACTGGATGAAGGTTCTATAACACCATCCTTCACCATTCCCTCGATCATGGTTTCCACTTCCTTTTCACGTGCTACCGGTAATCTCCTTGGCCGTTGACGGATAGGCAATTCTTCTCCTGTGTTTATTTTGTGTTGAACTAAGCCAGTCTTCCCAATGTCAGCATCGTTCGAAGAGAAAACATCGGTGTACTTAAGTAACATCCTCTTCGCCATGACCATTTCATTTTGAGACAGAGCGCTGCGACAGTCTTCTAAAAGTGTGGTCACTCTCGTTTGTGCATCCTTGCTGAGGGTCCCAGTTGATAGATATTGGCATCGACGCAACCAATCCACTTCCTCGCAGGTACCCATCAGTGTGCCCTTTTCTATCACCTGCTCCTTGTCACAAAGGTTCAGCACACGTACTCCTGAGATGTCGGTGGCTCTGACCAATGTTCGTGCCACTTTCCATGGAAGGTCATTGTCTACCCTTTCCACGAGTACGCAACGATGAGTTTGCCCAGGATTCCGAGGAAGACTAACCGGTACAGTCGTTTCCGATCTCGGAGGAAGAACAATCTTCTTTAGGTTGTACACATTTCCAGGTAAAGCCCCTTCCATGAAAAGTTCCTCTTGTCCACATTTCATAACTCCTTGATTAACGTCGATCTCACAACGATTCTTCCTCATAAAGTCTAAGCCCAGGATGCAATCGTCCATTATATCGGCCACAACAACATTATGCAGGTAGCTTTTGTTGCCTAGCTTCAACTCCATCTCTCTTTCTCCTCGGACGGGTATGCGCTGACCGGTGGCTGTTACCAAATTTATACGCTCTCGGTTGTATGCAGAGTCCCCAAGGAGCCGACTTATAATTTGGGAACTGACAACCGTGCGAGAAGCTCCAGTGTCTATCGTCAGCTTACATGGTGTCCCGTTGACTTCGCCCTTGATGATAAGGCTGTTCCCGTCACGGGTTTGTGAGATCGAAATCTTTGGGGCTCCTTGAACATCAGCCAGCACCCGCCCCGCAGTCCTGGCTTTTACTCGTTTCCCTGCTGTTGCTGGGCGGTGCTATTAGCCGCCCTGCCCTCTGGAGATCGGCTACCTTCCCCTTCTGCAGTTCGCTTAGGGCAACTGGATCGAAGGTGGCCCCTTTCACCACAGCCGTAGCACCTAGGGCTGTATCCTTTAACACGATCGCGAACTGTAACCGCTGCAACCTCCCTGACGCGGTGGGAACGATGATCTTGCCGCACAGCTTCCACCTCCAGTGCATGGGCCAAGGCGTCCTTAAGCGTCCCGTGGTGCCCGAGCCTCACTGCAGCCCTAACCTCAAGGTCGCGGATGCCGTCGATGAATGCCTGCACCAGGTTCCCTTCAATGAGCGCTGGTGCAGACTGGTATGCTTTTCGCACCAGCTTCTCCACTTCCAGGGCCCACTGCTGCAGGTTCTCACCGCTGCGTTGCACGCGATCCCTTAACTGCGCACGAAACACGTGCTCCAGATGGGCGTCGCCATACCTAGCTTCCAACGCCTCAAGCAGCTGCTCGTAAGTCACCTCCTTACCGAGAGCTTCCAGGACAGTTAAGGCCTGGTCGCGCAGGCCTAGGGTGAGGGCAGTCATGGCCTGATTTTTACTCCACCCGTTCGCCTTCATGACAGCCTCAAACTGAATCTTGTAGGCCGACCAAGAAGACGTCCCATCGAACGGCGGCACTTTGAACCCACGTGGCGAAGGTGTAGTGGCTGCTGAAGTAGCAATCCCATCTCCAAGTTTAAGGTTGCCCAACTCCTTCTTCATATCAGCAATGACGTCATCAAACTTGCTGATCCTGGTTTCAGCGTCTGACAAGCGGTTGTCATGCTGAGCAACCTTATCCTTCACCTCCTTCATGTCTTTCCTGAAGGACGCGTGAAGTTCCTTCATGAGGAGCATCTGTTCTTCCTGGCGGCGCGCCTGCTCCTCCTTGTCAAGCTTGAGCTGCTCTTCCAAACGACGGGCCTGTTCCTCCTGTCGTCGGGCCTGCTCCTCCTGTCGTCGGGCCTGCTCCTCCTGTCGTCGGGCCTGCTCCGCCTTGTCGTGCTGCAACTGTTCTTCCAACCGACGGGCCTGTTCCTCCTGTCGGCGGGCCTGTTCCTCCTGTCGGCGGGCCTGTTCCTCCTGTCGGCGGGCCTGTTCCTCCTGTCGGCGAGCCTGCTCCTGCAGCATCATCATCAGAGCAGCAAAGTCTGGTGCTGATGATGCCGGAGCTGCTATGGACGAGCCGGCCTCCATGGTCGGTAGCTGACCTTCCGACGTCTGCGGCGTTGCACCACCAAAACGCCTCTGGTCCGTCTCCTGCTGGCGTTGACTACGGGTACGGATACCCTCCGTGTCGTCCTTTGGCAGAATCGGCATGATTATCCACTATTCTGACACCAATTGTTACGAGCTTGGGGTTCGTTAAAATAAAAACAGCCGATTAAACAACCAAAACTGACACTTTAATCCACAACACTAATTATCACTTTAAAACACACTAATTATAAAGCACAATCGCACTACTGAACACTTCACTTCACTATAATTCGCAGTCGAAGATCGCTCTCGAAGTTATCGTTTGTATCGCCAATTCAATACTGACTGCCGTCCCCGGATGTCCGCCCTTTATATACCGACAGTCATTTCCAGAACCCTCCTGTATGGAATCCTCTGGAAAGTTCGGGCACACACAGGTCCCGTCAAAACATCGAGAATGTTCTAGCACGTAAATGTCAGCTACTGGATACTAGATGGCGCCAGCAGTATGCCAGTATCTGCTACTCAATACTAGATGGCAGCACGTAAATGTTTGGTTGGTTGAAACTAGATGGCGTTAGCAGTACGCAAATGCCGCCATGTACCCAACATTAATTCTGGCGCGTAACAATATTAATCATACAAAAATCTGTCAAATTTCATTTTCATCTTTATCGCTAAAGCATTAGGTTCAAGGTTGATTGGGAAAAAATTTGACAGTGGCGGGTAGCTTGATGTGCTGGCTGATTCTTCTTGGCCTTTTTAACCGACGAAAAAACGGAGGAGGTTCTCAAGTCGACGCGTATATTTTTTTTAATGAATGAACACGCATTACTTTTTACAGCGTAGTCTAATTTTGTTTTTTTTTTTATTGGAAAAGGTATACCCCGAAATTGGTCCCATATAAATTCGAAAAAAAAAATCCAACCCTAAGGGTACGATGATTGATTGTTCACTCACTTATTGTAATGTATGACCACGCATAACTTTTTACAGAGTGGTCCGATTTAGATCATTCTTTTTTCATAGGGTATACCTCGAAGTTGGACTCATATAAATTTGGAAAAAATCCTACCCAAAGGGTGGGAAAATAGGGGTGATTTATTGTTCACTCACAAATGCTGAGTTGTGTAGCATTTTTGTAGGCCTACCCATGTCAGTATATAGAGCCTGCTTTTTTTAAAGAACATATTTATATTATACAACAAATAATAGTAAAAGTAAGATTATACAACAGTTAATAGCTAAAGTAAGGTAGGCAGCTATTTTAAAAGTAATAAAAAATTAAGCATGTAGTAATTAATAGATTATAGCCACAAAAAAAAAAAAAAAAAAAAACTTTTTAACAAAAACATTAAACCTCCGAAAAAACTGAAAAGCAAAGAATAATAAACCTTATTACAAAAAAAAATTACTTTAATTTCGGAAGTCGGTGTTAAAATACGAAGAAACAAAAAACATCGACTTCCGAAATTAAAGTTATTTTTAGTAAAAAGGTTTATTATTTTTTTAGACCCGCTGTATTATGTAAAATTTGATTGGAATGATATCCTATATGCATACCTTCGCCATGCTTGTCTGCAAACTGAAAGGCTTTCACAAGCCTGAGCGTTTCGTCCACTGATCTACCCACCGGCAGGTCATTGACCGACATGTGTTTTAGGATACCCTTTCTGTCGATAATAAACAATCCTGAAAATAGATAAAATTGAACGTCTATAGATATATACGAAAATAGATAATCTTGAGTTTAATTTGGTTTTGGAATATAACGACGACCCCTTTTTATTTATTGTAAGCTACATTATATTACCCGAAAATGCGCAGTAAAATCTTCAATGATATAGTTTAAGATACAAAACGTGTTTTTCAAACAAAAACATGTCGCTTACGATATTTAGGTATAAGGTACCTAGTTGTTTTTCTATAGAGTACACACTTCACTTTCTGACTAGTTCATTTATTTTCAACTTTATTTCTTCACTATTATGGTTGAAATTTGATTGGACTTTCTCACAATGCTGTGCTTTGACTCCCCGTTACCCCGGCCATTAAGGGCATATTTTTGGTGTTACAGGTGTAAAAGCTTTTTCTAGATAACATATAATCACTCCTCACCTCCCTTTACCCCGATGGGTTAGCAAATTTATCAAAATGCTAAATGTCATTCATTACAATAAGGCTGCGCACTGATTGAAACGCACCCTTATAATTCCTCTAGGCAACACTCTTACCTCTGAGCGCGAAACCAGCGTCGAGAAGAACATCGTAGTCCCTCGAGATCTTCTTCTGGTAGTCAGCTAAAAGAGGAATGTCTATTCTGCCGAGACCACCATCCTGAAAACATAATAATAGTGTGTCATATGATGAAGTATCTTGTAGAAGAAGGAAGGGTCTTGGAATCAGTTGGATTTAAAAAGCACAGAACCAGCTGATTCGGGGACACATATGTCCAGTTGTAGTAGTAGTCATGTTTCGAATGAAATAAGCTGTAAGACTGGAAAAAGAATCGCATCATTATCATTATTGGACACCAATTTTTCTATGACAGAACTAATTTGCATGTGTCTTTTCATTCAGGAAGCTCCCGAGATGCCCACATCCTTAGCATTTTATAGCAATACACAGATTTATAATAGACCTTTCAACTGGAGAGGTCTATGCTGAACATTGATGCTGATGTTGATTAACCATCAGCCTAGCCTAGCTAGCGTTTACACAACTTTGTTTGAGTCAGCTTCCAGTTGAAGCAGGGGGCATACAGAGTAGAATACGCGCGCAACTAAGCCCGAAACTACGGGCTTAGAGAGTAGCCCCCCTAATATGGGAAGCAGCTAAATACCCATTATGCCAATCAAATAATTTATTTCAAATTTTCAATGAAATCCAAAAACAGAACTATTGAATTATCACGGATTTGGTCAGACAGAAAGATGAAGCTACTTGCACATTCCATAACATAGATATCTACAGAGAAGAATGTGCAAGGTCCATGTACTGTTAATTAGTTATGTTTTAGAGTAGGCACCAGATTAATGTGCTATAATGGTCATTGACCCACATACATTTAGTGACATTCTTAATGTTCATATCAGTTGTCGTACCCCCAGCGCCCGGCACAGCGGCTTGAAAACTAAATACCAACAACAAAGAGGGATGTGCAATACTTAACTTTGGTCTTAACAAGCTGTTCGTAATTTGGTCGTAAATATACGTACGACTCTGGCGAAATGGACATGAAAATATTTGTCAGATTAATTCAACATAAGCGGTTAAAAGGTTAACTAACATCAATGATTGCAATTTTAGCTTAGAGCCTTTTGCATACCTTCCTAGGGGTGTTGGTCCATGCAAGATGACTGAACTCGGAATCAGTGGAGACACCTATAATTTGGCAATCAATACTGGCGAAATCCTTAGCTCTGTCACTGAAGGCAATCAACTCGGTCGGGCAGACAAATGTGCTGGAAAGTAGAAAAATTTGGTTTCACTAATGGAACTTTAAATAAGTTGAATCTATGTCTTATGAAAAATATTTTTATGGTAGGCGCCAAATAAACTTTCAATAAAGTTTACTGGCCTTCCCAAAATGGACACTATGGAAGTTGTAGATACCCGAACAATAAACTTATTATGAAGTGTTTTTCATCACTAGAGAATGTAAAGGATCACGATAGAAGACGATTCAGGACAGCTTTTAATTCTTTTTTTGATACTAAGAAAGTTAAATGAATGTGTTACTTATTGTACATTTATCTGCTGCCTACCATAGAGAAATTAATGATGCAAAACATCTTTTATACCAGACAAACATAAGAACAATCAGTAGGTCTAATAAATAATATGTTTTCAAAGGAATCAAATCAAACAGTATTTTACTTTCTACAATATTAAAAATGGCAAAAAAGTATGTTTTGATATTTGTCAATTAATCATTCATACCTCAGAGGTCAAAGGATATGGACAAAATTTGAAAAATGGGCAGAGTATTGCAGTAAAGGCTCCAGAAGTGTGTGGTCATATTTAACCATGACTGCCATGGTCGGCTATAGCCAACAAATGAAAAAGTGCCCAACACACCACCATCGGCTATAGCCGACAAGCAAACAACATTTTTAAGTACAAAATAAATATACTAAATCAAGTTTTTTGTCATAATGTTACGAGTAATATTTTATTTTAAGAATATAGATAGACTAGTGGACGTCACGCGGTTTCACCCGCGTAGTTCCCGTTCCCGTGGGAATACGGAGATAATATATAGCCTATGTTACTCCCTGATAATGTAGCTATCCAATGCTAAAAGAATTTTTCAAATCGGTCCAGTAGTTTCGGAGCCTATTCAATTCAAACAAACAAACAAACAAACAAACAAATTTTTCCTCTTTATAATATTAGTGTAGAAATGGAATGATTAACTGGTTATAAGGGTGGTGAGAACATCACCCTGAACCTTTTGTTACAGAAATATATGCTATAGAGTAAAGACACAATAACTAAATATTTTTATTTTGACTTTTTTCACAAAACTCAAATAGACCAAAAAGTAAAAAAAAAAAAAAAAATTGCAGTCTGATGGAGCTATTTATTTTAGTTCAATCACAGATTCGATGCCACCAACTGCATCAGGCTGCTTGAAAAGTGTTTTTTTTTCCTCCGTTTGAGTCTATTTTTGAGGTTGGGCATTTTGAAAAAAGTCAAAATAAAATATCTTGGTATTGTTTCTTAACCCTTTGACCGCTTGGCTAAATATAGATTGCCGAGCCATTAGCGCGAGGGCCCGCGCGGCTATAAATCGATAAAATAATACTAACAATAAATAAGGAGGAGCAATCATTGTTTTCATTTATAAGAAAATATAAATGCTTTTTAATAATATCTCTATTGAATAATGGTTTTAGTTGTACCACGCAGTTAAAAGTACGAGTTAGGATGAAAAAATCATGCATGTTCTCTGTTGCAGAAATACAACACAAGCAGTAGGGGCACGGAAATATGTGTCGCATAAATGCGACACAAGCGGTCAAAGGGTTGACTGTATATCAAATACCGATTCACATCCTAAAATGTGGCCGCACACATTTGGTATACCTGTATTTCAATGGGATAACTTTCCACTTCCACACTGAAAGAGTTGCAGGTAAAAGCAAATATAATAAGATTATAACACTTACAAATCTAATGGGTAGAACATAAGAATAACATATTTTCCATGGAAGTCAGACAGTGACAGCTTGTTAAATTCCCCATTGACAACAGCAGTTGCTTCGAAGTGAGGAGCTGGCTGCTGGACCTTTGGTGCAAAAGCTGCACTGGCTGCAAAAATAACATTCCTATATTATTTGTGATGGTAGGTGTAAAAGGAAGGAATGAGGTTGGTCTGCTATACAAAGATTGCTAATAACAGTGACAATGGTTTAAAAAAACAATGCCATGGCATTGTTTTCTACAACAACTTTCTGACCCGCTTTCAATTCAATTTTTAAGGTTATGGCTCCATCGACGAACATTCGATGATTTTGCCAATGTCAAGGTACGAGATGGTTATAATGGTCGATATTTTCTCTCAATAACGCTAACTGTTTAATGACTATTGATCAGTTTTTGTAGCGATGCCATCCATTATTCGCCATGCTAAAAAGGACAAAACATTTGGTTAATAACATAAGACGGCACATAATATGAGTGTTAAAACAACAAACACATTTATACATATCAGTACTTAAATAAAAAATATAAATATAATTTAATAATAAAAAATTCTTACAAGAAGATTTTATTTATATTAATAAACTTATAAAGGATTTTTACTGCGGGGGTATGGGCTAAAGATAAAAGGAAAGGAATGTTAATTGGGCGAGGAAAATCAGGAGGGAGTAAGTCGTAAAGGGGAGTAATTAAACGAGGACAGGAAAAAAATAAGTGCTCCAGAGTACCCTCCTCTAGACCGCATTCACACAAAGAACTGTCTTTCACGCGAATTTTAGCCAAAAAAACTGGTGTGCAAACAAACCCGAGACGAAGACGAATTATGACAGAGGTAGCCAGTTTACTTGAAAATTTAAGTTTGCTAAACCAACATTTAGAAGGAATAAGTGGTTGGATGGATCCATAAAATTTTCCCTTCTGTAACTGAGATTTTTGCCACTGTGTATTCCAACATTTCATCATCTCTGGTTTAACAAGGCAGCGCAAATCTCGAGCATAACAGGATGTGTGGGATTCAATGCCATTCCGAGTGGCTGATTTGGCAATCGAATCAGCATTCTCGTTTCCTATGATTCCAGAATGGCTAGGGATCCAGGCCAATGCGATATCGATGCCTAAACAGTAGCATCTATAAAGAAGTTGTTTAATCTGCAAAGTAAGGGGACAGTTATGACGAGAACGAAAAGGTGATTTTACTAAGTCTTGAAGGCAGCTAAGAGAATCGGAGAAAATAATTGATTTGTTGAGACCATGCGATTCAACGTAGGAGACCGCTTCCAAAAGAGCTATTGCTTCCCCGGTATAAATGGATCCAAATGAAGAGCTACGAAAATTGAGTATTATTCTGAACTTTGGAATCCATACAGCAGAACCGACATTGCTATCATCTGACAGCTTCGAGGCGTCAGTAAATATCGTAAGCCAATCATGCCAGTCCTTTGCTAAAATCTTGTTGAATTTATCATTGGCAGCAGGGTCATGTTTCGAGATACCAAAGTTAAAGATAATTTTAGGACGAAATAGTAATGAATTAAAATCTACTTCAAATAAGGGGCTCAAACTTGATTGAGCTAAAGAAATGTGCATATCATTAAATTTACTGAAGCTATTAACGAGGAGGGGAGGATTTTTATGGGTCCAATAGCGGGACGATGGGATTAACTCAAAAAGAGTACGAAGAAGAGGAAGTAGGGGGTGAGATTTATGTTGGATGACTTTATAAAAAAATCTATCACAGAGATACTGTCTACGTAAATGAAGGGGGGGCTCCAAACACTCTACCTGAAGGGCATTAATAGGGGAGCATTTCATAGCACCCGTGATGATGCGCAAGCATTTGGACTGGATCTTTTCCAGCTTAGCAAGAGCTATTCTGTTGCATGGTTCCAAAAGAAAGCTCCCATAGTCAAAGTGGCTACGGACTATAGCATTGTAAAGAATTTTTTGGGAAGTTGGGTGGGCTCCCCAGCGAACTCCAGAGAGGGCACGCAGAACATTAACTCCTTTTTCGCATTTCTTCGAAATGTAGTCTAAATGATGAAGGCCAGACAATTTGGAGTCGAGGATGAGGCCGAGAAATTTTACTTTATCACAAATCAATATGGGTTCGTTTTCAACAAAAAGGTTTATAGGAGGAATATTTCGTTTTCGAGAAAAGACAACTGCGTTACATTTGGGGACAGACAAGTTTAGGCCGTGATCGATAAGCCACTGGTTTAAATACTGAAGGGCAGAGTTTAAGCGTAATGAGGCGTCTGAAAGGGAAGCTGAACTAAAATAAAGTGCAATGTCGTCGGCGTATTGTAAAATTTTGCAAAAACAACTAACTGAAGACTCCAAATCGTATGTGTATAAATTATACAGGAGAGGACTTAAGACCGACCCCTGGGGTAATCCTTTCCACACTAGACGAGATGGTGAGAGAGTGTTTTGATGGCGAACAGAAATAGAGCGGGACATAAGGAGATTACAAATGATGTTGACCATCCTCACAGGGATACTCAGCTGTAGCAGCTTTTGCCTGAGTATTGGAAGTTGGACATTATCATAGGCTGAGGCTATATCTAAGAAAACACCAAGAACGCTTTCATTATTAGAAAAAGCAATGCGGACATCGGATAAGAAGATACTGAGGCTATCTAGAGTGCCCATGCCTCTTCGAAACCCGAATTGAGACCTGGCTAAGATGCCTTTGGTTTCTAATATCCATTCAAGTCGATTCTTTATAAGGTTTTCCATGATTTTAGCCAACACAGAGGATAGTGCGATTGGACGATAGGAGGAAGAATCATGTGGGTCTTTCCCAGATTTCAAAATAGGTATAATAATCTGGGTTTTCCAGGACTCTGGGACTTGACCAGTAGCGAAAAAGGAGTTGATTAGGTCGAGGAAGATTGATTTACAGTTTGAAGAGGATTTGGTAATAAAGGAATAGGGGATTCCATCGACACCCGGAGCAGAATCACGAAGATGCTCCAAGGCACATGTCAATTCTGAATACAAGAAAAGGTCATCAAATCTATCAGAGGAAGTGGGAGAAGGGGGATCTGCAGTTGGAAAGCAATCAAAACTAGGGGCAAAAGGGGGGGCTAATTTTGTAATAAAGTCCTCTAACCAAGAACTAGGGTCATTGGTTGTGACTATGGAAGACTGATGGTCACAAGCTCTGCGATAGGTTTTAATTTTTTTCCAAACAAGGGAAACTGGAGAGCGAGGAGACAGAGATTCGCAAAACTTGAGCCAGCCAGACCTTTTCTTTTTTGCCAATAACCTACAAACTCTTGCAGATGTCTTTTTAAAATTCAGATATTCAGGCATGTCTAAACTAGACGCAAAAGTATTTTCTGCTTCTTTACGTTTTCGAACACCATCAGAGCACTCCGCATCCCACCAAGGTGGGGAAGGTAATAGACGGCGGGCAGAGTTCTTTAAGGGGATAGAGGAATCGGCCGCTTTCGACAAACATTCAACAAAATCATTGTAGACGGTAATTGAATTGGAGGAGTTTATTGGGGGGAAGTTTTGAAGTTCTGAATCCAATTGGGAAGAAAAATGAGACCAGTCAGCTTGTGAAAGGAGATATTTTTGTAGGGGTTGAATAGAAGGAGAACGAGGATGAGTACTTGGAAACGAAATCAATATAGGAAAATGATCACTCCCATAGGAATTAGGGAGAACCGACCAGGAGAGAGATGACACTAAGGAAGGGGAAGAGAAAGTAAGGTCGGGAACACTAATGTTTTGGGTAGGCGAAACCCTACGGGTAGCAGAACCATCATTAAGGACGCAAAGGTTGCAGTCATCTAAAAGATCTAACAAAAAGCTGGATGAGGGATCATTACAGTGAGATCCCCAAAGGGTGTGACGGCAATTGAAATCACCGAGCACAATCAAGGGGCTTGGGATAGAAGACAGGATAGAGTTCAATTCAGACAAAACATTGGCATTGGGATGAGGGATATAAGCAGACACATAGGATATGCCCAGGGCTCTAATGGCTACAACATGTAAACCAGAATCATGGTTGGGGAGAGGAATCTCGGAAAAAATTATAGATCTGCTAACCAATAGGGCGCATCCGGCCCATCCGTCCTCTCTATCATCCCGAAGACATGAAAAACCAGGAACCCTAAAGGGAGTTCCAGGCCTGAGCCACGTCTCCGACACGGCAAAGACGACGGGTGTGAAACGATTGATGAGATATATCAATTCGTGTTTTTTTCTGCGAATCGATCTACAGTTCCACTGAAGGATCTTTTCCATTTTGGCGAGTCCAGGATTCTAAAAGCTGTTGAACTAGTATTACGACATTGTCCGGTATTGCGTCACTAAATTTGGACAGCATATTAATGAGCGAGCAAGCCAGGAGCTCTATTAAGTTGTCATTAGGGGTGGGAAGGGGGGTGGTTTCAACATAAGGGGAGTTCAAAGCACAGCCATTAGGTTGAGAAGAGGTAGGGGTATAAACCATTGACCTGTGGGCTTGGGTATCATAAGATTTACCCAGCTCCGGACGAGGTCTTGGGGAACGATAAACAGTCTTGGTGTAAGATGACTTAACAGGGCTTGCATATGGAGAGGAAGTAGGGCTATTTAAGGGGGCTGAGAAGAGATGGGGATCAGAAGGAGGATGTTGAGATGGTTTAAAAGTGGTGGGACCTGCAGTTACATTGGAGTATAACATTTTGGGGCGGGGAAACCTAACTGAAGCCTGACGGTAGCTTAGGTTTTCTTGGGACATTACCATTTTAATTGACTTCTGTCTAGAGTGTTCAGGGCACTTGTCATCAGTAGCCTTATGGTTTCCACCATCACACAACAGACATGTAGCTTGTGGATCCGGAACATTGCAGCTATCACCAGGGTGTGGTTGAGCACATCGGTAGCAACGGGGCTTAGATCTGCACTGGGTGCTAATATGGCCAAAACGAAGACAGTTACGGCATTGAATTGTGGGAAGATGGTACACAGAAACGGGAAGAGAAGCATTATAACAGAATACTTTTTCTGGGAGTATTTGGCCAGAGAAAGTCAGCACTACTGTTGTTGATGGAGACCATGAAACGGAACCCTCTTTTCTATTTTTAAAATTCAGTCTCCTAGCCCTAATTACTTCCCCACAGTTACGAGGAGTCTCTATGCCTAGTACAAGCTCCTCAAGAGTCCAATCTGTGGGTACATCCTTAACGACTCCCATGCGCGTAACATGGAAGCGTGGGATAGTCGCCACATATTTGTTTTCTATTAAAATAGGATTGTTGACAAATTGATTGGCATCATTGAATGTAACAAAATCCACAGACATCCTATTACGACCCATTGATTTGACACTACCCTGCACAACACCTCTAAACCCTTTGTTGTGAATAAACTGTGCAAACCTAAGAGAGTTTAAAATGAGGCCTTGCTTAGGGTCTGTTTCCATCTTAGAAATAAAGACAGTGAAGGGTGCTCTGTCGCTCTCACTATAGAGTACTTTGGAGTCACTCTCAAATCCGGGTCTAATATAAACTGACTGAGTTGAGTCAGACGGCGGCTTATTCCTTTTTGCGTCTACAAAAATCTCAGGTCCTGCTGGGCGTTTTCTCATTTCAGACCTTACGCGACCATCATCGGAAAATTGCGAGCACTCCAAAATATCTATATCAGGAGGTGTCCCTCCACCCCCGTCAGGGGGTTCTTCGGCACTCATTTCCAAGGAAATGAGCGCTAATAAAGCTTAAAATACTAACCTTACAACTAGTTTCCTACACCAGACAACACAAAACAACAGATACAACACCAAAAACAGATTTTGATACCAAAACAACTGGGAGGTTAAGAATCGCGTGCTTAATCTCACCAAGACAATAGCAAAATCCCTGACCCGCTTTGAGTTCTCACAATGTCACATGTGACATTGAGAAGTCAAAGCGGGTCAGTAAGTTGAAGGTACATGCAAAAGAACACAATGAGCCAGTATTTATAGGTTATGTAACAAATTTAAGTTAAAAACATTGTTACTTACTGGTAGAAAAGTTAAGGTTTTTCACCGTTGATACGGCTGGAGCAAGGACCTTTGGAATTAGAAATTAAGTGTCAATAGGTCAATAATGTACAATCGTAGAACTACATTTTGGATATTTTAATTGAACATGATGATTACAGAACTTACTCTGCGAGTCAGTTGTTTGACCAAGAACGACATTTTGTTAGCGTTTATATAAAATCGTACTGCCGCTAATTAGAACGGAAGAGTTTCTAGTGCTAGTGTCTTCTGACCGTTCGAAAGAATAAATTATTTTTTTCCGAACCGGGTGAAATGACTGACAACAAGTTTTTACAACAATGACAGTAATGACACTGTTGACTAATGACTGAGTCAGTCAAGAGTGTCATTACTGTCATTGACTGACAGACGACAGTACTGACAGTCTAACACTGTCGCAGTTGAAGTGAAACATATTTACTGGAATTGGTTTTTGGAATAGGTATCTGCAGGGCTATTGACTATCTTTTTCAAGGTCAGTGACTAACTGGCTTCAGTTGTACACTGAACTTTGATGACAACTGAGAATTTCATTAGCTGTTTGACAGTTAATCATTGAACACTTTGCCAAGTGATCTTCACTATAAGCTGTCAACTGAGATACGCAATAGCACCGCTGGCTGGACGCGTAAATATCTATTCCGTGCGCACCACACAAACGCGTATCGAGTATTTAGGTGGAGTTTGATACTATACTCGCGGACTTGCGGTTTCGCATAGACGAGTGTAGCGACTTGCGTTGCGTTGCGATCCACAAGCTCGGTTACTTTCGGAGATGTTCAGTACTGGTATTCTGTAACAACATTTTCGTATCTCGACAGTCGAATCCGAGGTGAGTTTCAAATTAAGAACTTTATGTTGTGTGCAATAAAGCTCATTTTGTGAGTTTTGTCACTCAGGTGAAGCTCGATATCGAAATAGTTGTTTACAGAATAGACTAGCTGTTCGGGAATCGAAGTTAGCGAGTCGATTTATTTGTTATGCGATTATAAACCTTATGAGCATACAAATAGAATCACTACGGCGTTGCGATAACTTGGTAAATGCATATCAAAACAAGATTCTGTGAAAATATTTAGCAGTTTTTTGTTTTTTAAATCAGTACGTCACAATACATCACAGGATCGGTGATGTGTTATTGTTTTCGGAAACGTATGTTTTAAAAAGTGACTTTTAGTGTTTAACTTAGTTCTGTTTAAGTGTGTTGTGGTTTTGAAGTAATTGTTTATTTATCTAATTCAAAATTTGAATTAACGATGATTCCGAAGAGAAGTATCGTATGGGATCATTTAAGGCATCAGTGTCGAATTTGATGAAACATTTGAAGAGACGACACGTTAATAATCTATTAACTGAAAATACTCCGATTACTTGATCTCGAAGTTACGTTACGAAGACTAGTTAGCTATAGAAACGTTAATAAACTCGAGACGCCTAAATACTCGTGGACCTGTATTTGGAATAAGTATTTCGGCGGACGCGTACTTTTAAGACTCAGTACGCATTTTACCTAGTACGTCTCACCTTTAGTCGCAGTGTCGCTCACTGACAGACTGTCCGACTGGGCAAGTAAAAAATATATCTATATTTATCGTATCGATATTTTTAAACAGTATCGATAAATGTCGAGTTAAAAAATCGGTATATCGTCAGTTTTCGCATGACTATTCATACATATTACCAAAGCATATTCAAACTTCCTAATAAAGAATAGACGAAAATAGAAAAAAAAATGTATTTTTTATTAATGATCTAGCCGAAACAATTATATACAATTTAATCAAACTAGTAGTCATCAGATATGGACATTTGTATCTAAAAAAATGAAATACGAAACCAAAGTTGCGTTAAAAAATAATCGAAATTGACACGAATATCGCGATTAAAAATACCGTCGATGTATAATTGTATGGAAAAATATCGTTATTTTAATAAATCTATATTTATTACCATGCCTAGGAGTTGGCAAAAGTATCAGTCAAAAGATCTGTGTAGCTAGTTGCCGTTCCCGATATTTTTAATAAACCATCTGATGGGAAAAAATTTACGTTACACGGAACTAAGTAAAAAAAAAACATTTAAAAACCTGTCGTCGTATGTTTTGAAATAAAACAACAAAGTGTGCTACTTTATTGAACGAAACGAAACGAACCGAATTTGTCAAAAGGTCAAAAGTTTCAAACTGTTAAACGTCACCTCAACGTCAAACAAAGTGTCAAACGTTCTGATAACAAAAAAATACTTGGATGATAAAGGTTTATTTACATTTGTTAATTTAAGATGGCGATGTGGCGTATAAAAAGTAGCTGCAAATAAGTCCAAAAACTTGGTTCACCGTACTTTGAAAATGTCGCATTAACTGGAATTATATTGAATACAGGACACATGACTGATGTTCAAAAACTAGTTATGCCTGTGGATATGCCAAAGAGTAAAACAACTACATAATAGGTTATGCCTTTTGTCCGACCGTGATAGGAAAACTGCGCAAAACACTACACCAATATTACGACAGTCGAAGAAATGTGAACAAGCCTTAACAGTCGAAATTACCTCACAACCTTGAAACTGTGTAAACACTTCAAAACTAGAATTACATAATACCGACCGGCATATTAATCTAACTCGGACAGTCATGAGTGCCATGAGGATAAACGCGCGCGTCCTAAATACCACGCATTTGCTGTCAAACTGTCTCAGAGGCAACAGTTTGCAGAGTAAAAGAACTTTTTCAGTAACAAAAAATAGAAATATGAAATTCGTACAATTTACTTACGCTTCTAATCCCAATGAGATTCGGGTGGGGTTTTTGGAAGGAGACAAAGTTGTAGATATAAACAAAGCTGATTCCTCCTTGCCTTCTACACTGTTGGGTGTTTTAAACAGTGGTAGTATCAATAAGATTAGCGGGTAAGTGTGTTTTGATCTGTTCGTTCTTTAATTTGCATGTAAACAATGTTGTTAATGTTCTTTCAATAATTGAAGTATGGAATTTATGGGCATGGGCTAAGATAATTGTGTTAGCATTAATTTTTGAAATTCGTTTTTATTATAAAAAGTTATAAAATTAGTTTTTGATAGATGTGGAAAGTACCTATTTAATTGGTTAGTTTCATGGTAATGTCCAAATAACTAACTAAACAAGGTAAAAAAGAAAGAAAGAAAATTTGTGTTTATTGGCATTATACAAATAAAAACACCGTAAAATGAAACAAAATAAATAATTAAAACTATTAATGCCAAAAGGGCCTCAGCTCAGCATAATGCCAGCTGACACAAGGTATACCACCTGACGTTGATTTTCAGCTGCAGTCCACGAGTGCCATACGCTTGAAAACATAAACACACATATTATAGAAGTATGAATATTTTGTACAAAACCAACTGAAATAAAATATTGTGACTCTTTTTTAATACAACTAAAACAAAAGATTTATTTATGTGCCCATTCATAAAAAAAAAACAAATACGTAAAGAAACTAGGTAACTATTTAATATCTCACTGATAATGTTTTGGCACTTAGACCATTTGTAAATTCCATGTCTCTTAATACCTACCGTGACAATGACTTCCAAAAGAAATAATTTAGGTAGCAGTAGTTAGTTTTAATCAATTGTAATATGTATTAATTTATTTATAGTTATTTTTTTTATGTATTTTATTTTATGGGCTAGAAATAAAGGATAAAAGTAAATTAAATTAAATGGAATAATTTATGAAGTTCCTAAAAAAGGATGCTGAATTAATCTACAAACGGTAGGAAGGTAAGTTAAATAAATATTTTAGTAACTAACCACCATTTTCTGGTCTTATGGTTAGGTACTTGGGGTGATGCAAACGTATGATAAATACCAAGGATTTCTGATGATCTAAAACAATTGAATAGAAGGATGATACAGAAATAGTTGATGGTCAACAGGGACTGTAATAAGTATCACCAATTTTGTTCCACTCAGGTTGTTGGCAACTATGATATTGCAGTTTTATAGGCATAGTATTTATTGGTACCTAAGAAATTCTCATCATCATCGTCATTTTATTGTGTCCATGATTTGCAAATCATTGTAAATGTCATAAATAAAACTGTATGTAATGTAAACACTAAATGCTGGCTATTACAAAATCAATATCTTATCTAGTTCATAATCCTACTATAAAACTAAACCAATATGATATAGGAAACACATGTCATGCTATGTTAAAAGTAACAAGAATCTCAACTTTACTATAAACTAGTGGACGTCACGCGGTTTCACTCGCATAGTTCTCGTTCCCGTGGGAGTATGGGGATAAAATATAGCCTATGTTACTCCCTGATAAGGTAGCTATCCATCGCTGAAAGAATTTTTCAAATCGGTCCAGTAGTTTCGGAGTCTATTCATTTCAAACAAACAAACAAATCTTTCCTCTTTATAATATTAGTGTAGATAATGATTGTTATTGTTTCACATGGGAAATATTCACGTTCTACCACTGAAACATAGAACAATTCAGGAAACCATTAGACATCAATAAAGGCTCACATTTACAGCTTCATAAAATGCTTTCTGAACAACACTTGGCATGCCGATAGTATCATAAGTACCTAAACTAATGCGAACAGTCATAATCTTCATCTGCCTAGCCTTTTCCCAATTTTGGCTCCCAGTCCGACCGGTATATTAAATGAGAATGAAAGTATTTAAAATGAAGGAATTGCCCATTGACGGATCCAGGGGGAGGGAGGCTAAGGAGCTGACCTTGAATCCCACCCTCAGTGGGATCAAGCCCCCCTAAACGACAATCTTGGATCCGCCCCTGCAACTGCCTATCTTAAACCAATAAAAACAGTATGATATCAAAGGCAAATAATTATATTTTACTGCTTCTTTGGTAGTTATCATTAACTGTAAGTAAATATTTTAAAATTTCTCTGTTATCATCAACAGTGACACCTACAACTTTGCCATTGTATGATAACATGCATGACAAGCAAATTATATGAAGAATAATGTCCATCAGATTGTTATTTTAATATACCTATTGTGATAAAATGATATAAACTCATAAAAATAATACTGTCATTTCATACCATATTTATGAATTTCACACAGGTAGAGTCATGTTTAACTGATTTACTGAATATACTCACGTTTCAGCTGTTATGCAATAAATATATATTTAAAGCCTGAAGAATAAAAAAAAAACCAAGCCCACCTGTTTTTTTTTATTTTTAAGGTCCCAATTGACAGGAGCTATCATACTCACATGCTCAGTAATCCAGATAATTGTCTCATAGTGTAAAAAAGATAGTGTTTTCTCACTACAGTTAATAGAAAAATATAGTTGTACTTGCACCTACTGGACTAATGTGGCAGTAAACATAGCTTGGCGTAAGAATAGACACCCTATAGCATTCCCACAGCAGAGAAGGCTTGTATCCATGTAGGATACAAGCCTTCTCTCTGAGAGTGGGTTGTAATCCATCATTTGGCCACTAGGCCCGCAAGGTGGATTAGCTACCAACCCACACCATGGGGTTGGTAGACGTCACTATCAACATCCAATCAAAATATATTGTACAAAAACTCACGCCTTTTTCTCATGGGGGTAGGCAGAAACTACAAGATGCCACCTGGTACAATGCTGACATACTTCTTTGCTTATTTTTGTTCATATGCATCAATGAACGTAATATTTTTATCTTGCACAGATTAAAAAGCGCACAAAGCGTGCCTCTTTCGGACGTCACTCTAAAGGCGCCAATCCACGGAGTAGACAAGATATTGTGCGTAGCCCTAAACTATGCAGACCACTGCAAGGAGCAGAACTTGGAACAGCCCAAGATACCGATCATATTCAGCAAGTTTCCCCGCACTATCATTGGTCCCAATGATGCTGTGAAGATCAGGACTGATATTGTCAAGGTATCTAAAAGTATATTAAATACTTATGAAATTATCAACTTTACTCTCATGTAAATTAAGTTCATTTCAGAAATTTTATCACTGTTTTTGACTATTTAATAGTAGGTGACCTAAATATGATTGAAAAGGTCATAAATAATTGCAGTGGAAACTGAACTTTAGGTTACTGAACATAAGAGTAAATGTGAATGAAGTTTATTTTATTCTTTTGTCAACATTATCTTTTTTGAACAACAGATCAATTTGTTTGCGATGTAGTTATTATTGAAACCTACAATATAAACTAGTATCTCACCCGTGCCCAATTCGTTGGGCGGTATTTTCGGGTTTATATATAGCCTATGGCACTCACAAATAACGTGGCTTTCTATTGATATAAGAATTTTCAAAACCGGTTCTGTAGATCCAGAGATTGGGTCCTACAACCTCACAAACTTTACCTCTATAATATTAGATATACTGGTGTCCGTATCAGCATTTTAGATGGAAACCAAAAAAATACCTTTATACAGGTAGGGTATAAAGGGCTTTAGGTCGTGGGCCACCTTAAAAAAACTGGGTTTTCAAAAATACTCATATTTTCAACAGCAAAGACAGAAATTATTATATTTTCTTTCATACTTTTGAAAACAAAATGTTGGTTATGGTCAGTAAAAATGTTGAATGATTTCTCTTTGAGTATTTTTCAAATCTTAAAATTATGCAGTTAGTTACTTATTCAACAAATTCCACATGTTTGTACCACGGCTACCTAGTCACATTTAAATATTATACATATTATTTCAATTAATTAAATTGCCAATGAATAATAAACTTGTGCAGACCGATTGTTTAAGGCAGAATACTGATTGTAGTTGCTAAACTTGTGAAAGACATTATGTAAATAGAAACGAGTTACCTTGGAGTCACCAAGATTAAATTTTATATCTTTACTAGTTGACCCGCGCAACTTCGTCTGCGTCACAATTTTCATTACTGCTCCGCTCCTATTGGTCTTAGCGTGATGATATAGCCTATAGCCTTCCTCGATAAATGGGCTATCCAACACCGAAAGAATTTTTCAAATCGGACCAGTAGTTCCTGAGATTAACGCGTTCAAGCAAACAAACTAACAAACTCTTCAGCTTTATATATTAGTACTAGGTGTCCCGCGCAACTTCGTCTGCGTCACAATTTTCATTACTGCTCCGCTCCTATTGGTCTTAGCGTGATGATATACAGCCTATAGCCTTCCTCGATAAATGGGCTATCTAACACTGAAAGAATTTTTCAAATCGGACCAGTAGTTCCTGAGATTAGCGCGTTCAAGCAAACAAACAAACAAACAAACTCTTCAGCTTTATATATTAGTATAGATTGACCCGCGCAACTACGTTTGCGTCACATTTTTCATTACTGCCCCGCTCCTATTGGTCTTAGCGTGATGATATATAGCCTATAGCCTTCCTCGATAAATGGGCTATCTAAAACTGAAAGAATTTTTCAAATCGGACCAGTACTTCCTGAGATTAGCGCGTTCAAGCAAACAAACAAACAAACTCTTCAGCTTTATATATTAGTATAGATTATTCCTCCTTAAAACAAGTAGTACGGATTGATTACGAACTTAAAAAAAGGAAGTGGAATTAAGTTTTTTTTCACTTATACCCAAAGGGTAATTAAGAGGAAATGCTGGCAGCGAGACTTTGTATGTAAAAAATCATAATTCGAGGTTGTGTCCCTATGTTTTCCTTTTTGATGATTTATAAACCGTATAAGCACTAGAACTCTCACAAAATGCTCAAAACTTTCCGATAAATCGCTGTCAACAGTGCCCTAGTGAACAAAATTGGCAACTATTAATCAAAAAAGGAAAACATAGAAACACAGTATATATCCTTGTTATTCAGTTTGTGAAATATCTCTTAAATCGGTTCAATATTGGAGGAGAAAACAGTCGACAGCTGGCAACCTCGAATTTTATGACTTTTTACATACAAAGTCTCGCCACCAGCATTTCCTCTTAACGGAACCCTATTACAAAGCATCCGCTGTCTATCCTTCGTCTAGCTGTCAGCGGGCTGTATCTCAAGAACAGTAATAGGTAGATAGTTGAATTTTTCACAGTGTGGATTTCTATTGCCGCTATAACAGCAAATAATAAAAATAAATTTAAATTAAAGATTAAAAGGAACCCTTTTTAATTAATATTTTTCTAATTTAATTTTTATACCAGGAACGTATTTTTTTTCGGTTTATAGTGCGGAATCCTTCGTGTGACAGCCCGACTCGCACTTGACTGGTTTTTTTAACTCTTTTGTGACCCGCCTTTTCCCCATTTATATTGGAATCGGGGAAATACTGGACCGATTTTAAAATTTCTTTCACCATTAAAATCTTAAATTATCCCTGATGAACGTAGGCTATATGTAGAGTATTTTCAAAAAAGTTAGGGTTCCGTACGAAAACTTCGATAATGTAACCCAAGGTGTGAAAAAATACCAAAAAAAAAATCCTTATGTCGCATACGCTGCGGAAACTATTAACAATCGAGCAAAGTGATGTACTACAGTTTTATAGAGAACATCAATATCCACAGCACAGTCCGCGAGGGTATATATCTAACTATTATGGTTAAGTCACAATAACCGCTTTTTGTTCAAAATATTCGATCAAAACCCGGGTGGAATGGAATAGTGTTTGGTATCACGATATTAATCCTTATCCATTGATATGATGATGATTGATGCAGCTGAATACCTAATTGTATGGGAGTGACTACCTATCTGATCTTTATGACCCGGCTACTGGGTAGCACGATGTCCGTTAGCCAGCCAATAGGGAATATGCATGAAAACAATATTTATTATCTATACAATTTCTCCAAAAAAATACAAAAATATAATACCTACTTACAGTGAAAATAAAATCAAAATTGCTCGAAAAACAAACGAGATATAATTATTTTAAACTAGTATATCTGTCCCTCTCGCGAAAACGCTGTTTTCTACGGCACCTAGATATATAGGCGTCATGGACTTTGATGTCAAAGTTCATCTCGGACTTCTCTTTCTAATTGTAATCTTTGAAGCTTTATAACTTCATCTCTGATGAAGTTATTAAAAAAATAATTTCATGATTGTTTACTAGAGCTAATAAGTATTTCATTTTGCTAATAACTAAATCGCATGCATATTCTCTATTGCCGTCCACTGCTGAACGTAAGCCTCCTCCAAAGAGCGCCAACCATCCCGATCTTGAGCAGTTCGCATCCATCCGCTGCCAGCGGCCTTCTTCAAATCATTGATCCATCGTGCCGCAGGGCGTCCCACACTACGTTTGCCCATACGCGGTCTCCACTCTAACACATGTCTGCTCCATCGACCGTTTGTCCGTCTACAGACATGGCCAGCCTAATTCCTCTGAGCATGTATTATTTTTTAACTAATGTAAGAAAGCATAATATGTACCTGAAAGAGTTACTTACCAAATATATGATAGTTCTAATTTTATTTTAATACTAGTTGACCCGCGCAACTTTGTCTGCTCCGCTCCTTTTGATCTTAGCGTGATGATATATAGCCTATAGCCTTCCTCAATAAATGGGCTATATAACACTGAAATAATTTTTCAAATCAGACCAGTAGTTCCTGAAATTAGCGCATTCAAGCAAACAAACTCTTCAGCTTTAGTTTAGATAGATAAAGTAAATTTGTTTTAATAAGAATTGAAACGTTAATAATAATTTATGTAAGTAATATTTGTATGCCAGTGAATGGCGAAACATGTCAGATCCTAGTCCTCTATTTAATAAGACCTTAAATGTACCATGTTTCTATACAAATAAAATATTCTTATTCTTATTCATGCTGATTCTACGCGCAATGTCTAACAGAAAAAACTTGTATATTACAGAAAGTAGATTGGGAAGTCGAGCTGGCGGTGATTATCGGCAAGAACGCTTCCTCTGTGTCGGCTGCCGAGGCCAACGACTATATCTTCGGCTACACAGTCGCGCAGGACATCAGTGCCAGGGACTGGCAGAAGGAGAAGAATGGAGGACAGTTCCTGCTTGGAAAGGTTTGTATCATGAAATGAGTTGCTGATTAAGCCAGTGTGCTGTGACATATCACAGCCAACTGGCTTAGTTAGCCGTTTAATTGGCTGCCTAGCCATTTCATTGGAACGCGCCGTTTAATCAACGGCCTAAATGACATCCAGCCAATGCGTCGAATACAACATTTAATGAATGGAGTAACAGATGGGGATCTGGAGGCCCTCGCGCATGTTTACGCGTGGCGCGTGGAGGCGTTACGCCCGAGGTAAAACTCCGCTGCCGCGGCACATCATATCGCGGCGGCAGAGGATTCGCTACTTGGCTAGCCAAGTCATTAAAAAATATTTAACCAAGTCATTTGCCTAGCTGATCAAATAATGCCGGGATGTTTTCCGAACGAATTTAATATGTTATAACATGTTATTTTAACACCATAGACTTCTTATAGGTTTTCCTGTAATATATAGATAAAGATCTATTATTTCCATTTTTTTTTTTCAAAATTTTAGGCTTAGTAGTTTCGGAGATAAGGGGGGTCATTTTTCCTCTAATTTCTTGAATAACTTCAAAACCATTTATTTTTAAAATATGAAAAAAAATGTAATTGAAACCCTCACACTTTTCAAGTTTTTTGAACAATATCGCGTTCAAAAAACTTTTTTTTTAATTTTCTAGTTTAACCCCTAAAAGTGACCCATACTAAAAATTTAATAATTTACGTAACACATCCGTGTTTGGGTCACAGAAGTCCATATGTGTACCAAATTTTAACAGAATCGGTCTAGTCTAGTGGATCCGGAGAAAACTGGCTGTGACAGACGGACAGACAGACAGACACCCGAGTGATCCTATAAGGGTTCCGTTTTTTGTTCGGAACCCTAAAAATAACATAGGGTGACGCATAATGGGCGGCCTTATGGCTAAAAGCGATCTTTTCCAGACAACTTTGGGATGGATTTAAATGAGAGAATGAAAGACAGTAGGTACTATGGTGTGTTCTTGTTGTTTCGATGTTGCATATTTTGATATATTATTTTGGGCCAGTAGATATCTTTGTCTACGCTTATCATGGCGTGGGAGGCATAATAGGGTAAGAGCTTAGATGACTAAAAAAATCGAATAGTCCGTCAGATAGATTTCCAAAAAATATTTGTCATGCATTTTTTGGTACCTACTTTTTCACGTAAACAAAAAAATCACTCGAGTTTTTAACGCACAGCTCGTGTGACGTCACATTTCGGTACTTACACTTTTTGCCTAATAGTGACGTCCCAAGCCCCCACTACTGCAGGTCTAAAAAGACCAGTTAAGCAGAATCAGAAAGCAAATCATGCTACCCGTCACTGTTAAATCCCAATCAACCTTGAACCTAATGCGTTAGCGATAAAGACGAAAATTAAATTTGACAGATTGTTGTGTGATTAATATTATGCTTCTAATATGAATCTCCTAGTGGCCTTTTTAGCCCCCTTGATCTCTGCATATTTGATAAAGCAAAAATACGTGTCCAATGTTTGGACACATCCTTTTTTGGAATTTTATCTGACGGATTTATTAGATTTTTTTAGTCATCTACTCTATTCTAATCGTTGAAATGAACAGATGGGAAGACGAGTGCAGATACACGAACATTTGGAACACTCCAGCAAATAGGACATACTTAAGTAGTTTGATCCACCCCACTCACTGGGCGTTACGTGCCAAATAAAACGTGTTTCGGACTGAGACATGACACCTATGCTGATAAGTATACATGAGGGGTCACAAAATAATTATTTACGACATCACATTAGAAACCTCAAAAATAACAGTATTTCTCCACTATTTAATGGATGTTATTATACATATAAACCTTCCTCTTCAATCACTCTATTAAAAAAAACCGCATCAAAATCCGTTCCGTAGTTTTAAAGATTTAAGCATACATAGGGATATAGGGACAGACAAAGCGACTTTGTTTTATACTATGTAGTGATAAAAAACTGAAGAGTTTGTTTGTTTGATTGAACGCGCTTATCTCAGGAACTACTGGTCCGATTTGAAAAATTCTTTCAGGGTTAGATAGCCCATTTATCGAGGAAGGCTATATAACATCACGCTAAGACCAATAGGAGCGGGGCAGTAATGTAAAATGTGACGCAAACGTAGTTGCGCGGGTCAGCTAGTAACACTATAAAACCCGCCAGTCACCTGTGTTTCAAGTAAGTCATGTAGTAGTGTTATCGTCATAATCAAAGGCCACACAAAAAAAAAATCATAAAATACATAATTGTCACTATCTACACATAATTTTCACATATTTAAGTTAGTAAGAAAAATATTGATATTTTTCTTGCTGACTTTGCAATTTGCAAATCTATCTATACTAATATATAAAGCTGAAGAGTTTGTTTACTTGCTTGAACGCGCTAATCTCAAGAACTGCTGGTCCGATTTGAAAAATTCTTTCAGTGTCAGATAGCCCATTTATCGAGGAAGGCTATCCTTACTAATATTATAAATGCGAAAATAACTCTGTCTGTCCGTCTGTCTGTCTGTCTATCTGTCTGTCTGTCTCGCTTTCAAGCTAAAAGTACTGAACCGATTTAAATGAAATTTGGTACAGAGATAGTCTAGAGCCTGAGAAAGGACATAGGCTACTTTTTGTTCCGGGAGTATGTTCCCTAGGGACCATGCGGGCGAAGCCGCTGGCAGGAGCTAGTAGGCTTATATATCATCACGCTAAAACCAATAGGAGCGAAGCAGACGAAGTTGCGCGGGTCAACTAGAATGTTGATTAGTGTTAGATAGAACAAACTCAAGGTTTTTTACAGATCCATGCTCAGAGCCATATTATTAAAATAAATTTTTAGGGTTCAATATCCATTGATGTGAAAATGACTCTATTGCTATGAAAGCCTATGCCGTCTGTCTGTCCGACTATCTATTAAAAAAACTAGCTCGGTGGTTACAGGTTGTCATTAAAAATGTTTACAAAACAAGTGATATTTTATTATGGCATGTGTTAGATGATGGCTTAAAGTCACCCAAAATGGAGAGGGCAATGCTTGGAGTTTTCTTGCGTGATCAAATCAGGATTGATGATGACCTGGTGTGGGTCGCGGGTAGCCGATGTATGCGAGACCCACAGGACCGGTTGTTGTGGCACTTGGGGGAGACCTATGTCCAGCAGTGGACGTCTTTCGGCTGATATGATAATGATGATGATGTGTTTAAAAGCTTAGCCTTTCACCCACCAACTATTTGAGGGTCGGCTTCCCGCCTAACTGTATTCAGCTAAGCACCAGTATTTTACGACCCACCCAGTAACTGGGTAACGCGATACTCTCTATAGCAAAATTGGTGTCAGATTTCTTGGTTTCGTACTACCCGTAACGAGTGCCAAAGAGATTTACTAATGACCCGCGCGCCACGAGCCACGAGTTCATCATCTCGGTAGTATGGCATATGCTCCTTCTGCTAATGCTATATACTGGATGACCCACGCAACTTCGTCTGCGTCACATGTTTCATTAATGCTCAGCTCCTATTGGTCATAGCGTGATGTTATATAGCCTTCCTCGATAAATGGGCTATCCAACACAAATATCATTTTTAACCGACTTCTAAAAAAGAAGGAGGTTCTCAATTCGACTGTATATATATATATTTTTTTGTGTGTTCGCGGATACCGATTTCGATTAATCTTTTTTTATATGAAAGGGTATGCTGCCGAGCTGGTCCCACCACATCAGGATCTGATGATGGAAACCCTGAGAAATCGAGGCCAATTCTCGAAAATTGTAGGTGCGTGCCTACAATTTTCGAGAATTGGCCTCGATTTCTTTTGGTAAAAACTTGTTTTTCGTGTGTATATCGGGTGATACGACGCCGAGTTGCTGGCCTGTCGGTTTTCTATCGGTTGCATTTTGGAGAGTGTGCGACGGAATTGCATGATTTAATTCCGCCAAGCCCGTTCCATCATCGGACCACAAGACGAACGGCGATGCGCCACCGTTACATGGTGGACATCCCACCTACACGCACAAAACGTTTTGGGAACACATTCATAGTGCGTACAGCTAAGGAGTGGAATTCCTTGCCAGAGTCTGTGTTTCCGGATAGCTACAACCTGGGAGTCTTTGAGACACAAGAGTGAATAGGTTGCTTCTAGGCAAACGTGCTCTATCTTCGACCGCATCATCGCTTACCATCAGGTGAGATAGTGGTCAAACGTATGCCTATCTATAGTATAGTATAGTAATACTACAAAAGAATGAAGGTTTGGATCAGACCTGATGATGGAGACGACAGAGAGTCAAGGGAACTCCACATCGGTATGTAGGAACTACCAGGTGTTTGGGCTTATTTTATTCGTATTGACGAGACCTTTACACCGAAAGCACTTAGTAAGTTTTATTTTCATAACATAACATCACGCCGGTACGCTGTGAATGGGTACGCAGGTACCACTAAAAAGTGAAAAATAATAAACATTTTACAAAAAATATAACCGACTTCCTAAAACAAAACACTACAAAGTATAAAATAACTTTAATTTCGGAAGTCGCTGTCAAAAAACGAATTAGCCAAAAATACCGACACACTTCCGAAATTTTATATTTTTTGCAAAAAGTTTTTTTTGCATTCATTCAACCAAGCAAACAAACTCATCGTCCTAAAATATTAGTATAGATGTGAAAGTTTTTTGGTTGGTTTTAATCTGTAAGGATCCGTAAGGACCGATTGCGGCCAAAATTGCCCCAACCGTCAGAATCCGTAAGGCCCTATTGGGGCCAAGCCGACTCGCGTGGTGTAAACGTTAGGTACTTGTTTGCGTCTAGCGGATTATTTTCGTTTTTTTTTTCATTTTTTTTTTACTATTTTTATTATTTAAGCAAAGGTCCTTCAGAGACCAATCTTGCCTAAACGGCTGAGCAGATTTGGATGACGACACACACGACGGATTAATAAATCTGTGTGCGGATTTTTAACTTTGGTTATAACTTCTGTTTTCCAGTCGCAGGACACGTTCTGTCCCATCGGGCCGTGCATAGTGTCGGCGGACGAGATCGGGGATGCGCAGGCGCTGGACATCCAGTGCTCCGTCAACGGCGTGCAGAAGCAGCGCAGCAACACCTGCAACCTCATACACACCATACCTAAGGTTATTGAGAGGATTAGCGCGTGAGTATCTATTTGACTGCAATATTTTTTAAAAGCCTTTTTAGAAAAATTGCACCTACCCCACCGCTTTTAAGGTGCGTTTCCACTAGAGATGTGCGAGAATGCGCAGCGAAGGATGTGTTTGTTAAGAACCAATAGAATCTATTCATTTACCTAGCCTCGCTCAGCGCAAGCGATCCTATTGGTTCTTAACAAACGCATCCCTCGCTACGCATCCTCGTACATCTTTGGTGGAAACGCAGCCGTAGGCACGATTTTAAATTGTTATTTCGCATTAAAATGCAGGATGAAACGCACGTAACTAAAAGAGTTATGAATATAAAAGTGGATGAATGGAGAGGGGGAGGGGAGGCAAAGAAAAGATGGATGGATTGTGTGAGGAAAATCGAAGAAAGAAAAGGGAGTTAATGATAGTGTGACGGCTGACAGGACTGAATTGAAGAAAAAAACGTAAGCCCCAAGTAACATGGGATAAGCGCAGGAAGATGATGATGATGATACAAATACAAACAAACAAAACAAATTCATACAAAAACAAATTTATTATTTAAATTCAATTTATAGTTTGTCTGACAGTGTAATAATAATTTTAAATTTTTTGAATGACTTCTTATTTTGCGACATTTTATAATTTTGATAATTTGTAATTAGATTATTTATAATTAGACTTTAAGACAATTTAATACAAGTTTATTATTTAAATTCAATTAATAGTGTGTTTGACAATTTAATAATAATTTTAATTTTTGAATGACTTTTAACTTAATTTTGTATGTCACAAAGGCCGAAAAGGCTGATCTTTTTTGTTTATGAACAACTTGCATTTCTTTTATGTATACTCATGTTTCTACAAATAAATGTCTTGTCTTGTCTTGTCTTGTCAAGTCTTGTAATTTGCATAAAGACAGTCCTCCGAAACGCCTGCCCGTCAACACTTCCAGGTGTCATAGCTGTATAGAAGTGGCGCAACAAGCTTTCCAGAAACACATCTGTCTGTTAAGTTTTAAGAACTTGAATTTAAACATTAGTATAGTATTAGTACATTAGTAGTATTGCTAGCAATAATAGGCGACATAATAGGGTTTATAACAATATTTTCTTTTTTTTAAAAGCCTTGCCCTACACTAGGAATTTCTCCTGTATCGTGGGTGCGTTTACAAACATATAAATACACTATCTGTAGGCTATACAAATATTTGTTCCGTGCGGGAATCGAACCCGAGACACGCAGCGCAGCAGTCAATCGCTCAACCACTGCGCCAACCGTGTCGTCAAAAATGCAGGGGCGGACCCGGATTGTCGTTTGAAGGGCCTTGACCACGCTGAGAGTGGGTTTAAGCAAAGCAAACACTAAATAAGTACATTCCATTTGAAGGGGGACTTGAACCCCTGCCCCCTAAATCCGCCAATTCTAAAATGAATATCTTTGTCATTGAAATATAAAAAAACCCAAGATGCACAGTCTCGAACAAATGCAACACTCGAAACTGTCGTCAAAAACTGACATGTATCAAGTGTCATGTGTGAGTTGTGTGTAGTTATACTATAAACAATTTTTTTTTTGCAAATTCAACCTTACACGGATCGCTTAAAGTTGTTTTTACAAAGCAGTTCAGTATGGCGAGTGATGCGCATTTTTTTTTTGCAAATTCAACCTTACTCGGATCGCTTGAAGTTGTTTTCACAAAGCAGTGCAATATGGCGAGCGATGCGAGACTATTTCAAACTTGCACACAATTATACATATTGCGCTTATTTTTTGCGGACGTTTTTGAGATACTGAGTGTGTATCTTGGGTTTTTTTATATATGAATGCTTTATGTTCAAAACTCGTCTCACATATGTAACCCATCTCCTTCCAGCCTGATGACGCTGTACCCCGGCGACATCATCCTGACCGGCACTCCAGGCGGCGTGGGCGTGCACCGCAGCCCGCCCGAGTTCCTGCAGCCTGGGGACACCATCACCAGCGAGATACAGAAGATCGGCAAGTTCGAAGTAAAAGTCGAGAAGTTTTAACCCGTACACTGACTTAAGATATGAAGATAATAGAATCCAGAGGTCCTAAATCATAATTGTTCCAGTGTCAGACAGAGATAGAGCTATGCAGCATGATCGATAGCACCGTCTCTTTCTCGCAACGAAAGCATTATGGTCTGAACAGCTCATAATGTGGTTTCTTACGGTTTTATAAAAAAAAACATATTTTTATCAAGATCACTCCTGTACGTTCTTTAGACGAATTTAATTTGAATCTTGTGCGCAACCCCTTAAACATGGGAATAACAGTGAAATGCGAAGTGCAACACTGCATCGTTAACTGACACACAAATATCAACCTTATGCGCCCATTACACGCTCATGGAAGCATCACTCAATTTCTAAAGTCATGAATGACGAATGACTGATGTTGATTGATGGAATTCAGTCGACATTAAACGCTCATTCTTAAATACACGACGATATTATAGTATTGGGTGATATACGAGATTCGAAAAAGGACATGAACTGAACTATTACCCATTCCATAAACATAAAAACAGACCCATTCACTTAAAAGACGTGGACAATGAAATTCAGATTTTCGTCAGTCAATTTCATTCAACCATCAGTCATTGCATGTTATCCGTCAGTCACAGCGTTGAGTTTGGTTAAACTGACAGCTAAATCTACCGTGTAATGGGCGCCTTTCGGCCACCGTCTTCGATTATTTGGAGATAATGAGCGGTAGGAGGGCACATAAGTCCGCAATTTCTACTTACAAAACATTTATATTCGAGATGTATGATGTTATTATGTGTACTTTGTTCTTTGAATGTAAGGTATACTTGCATATTTTCTAAATAATTATGTTTTGTTAACAATCATGCAATTTTATAAATGTTTTAATATAAGGATCAATTTTTTGGAATAAAATTATTTTTTACATTTAAAAATGACTTTTTTATGGGTTTAAAAGGATTTTTTCCTCAATAATGTTCCGATTACTACCTAAAGGCTACAAACTCTTTTATTTTGTTTGATGATGTCTTCCCCCAATTCTCGTGAAGTGGGAGGAAGTGTCAGACTCTCATTGACTAAAAGTGCCTATTCTGAAATTTTCGCCAAGACAAAACCTGCCACGACAAGCAGCAAAACCAAAAGCGGGAAAGCAGAGTCGCTCAGCATCGAGCGCGACTGTGATAGACCACACACGGCAGGATCCGACGAAGAACACATGCGATGAAGATGGCTTCATCAAGGTGGAGAAAAAGAAGAGGAAGCCTACTTGTCGCAACCAGTGTGGGACAGCGCCGGCAGGATCTGATATGCTGTTACGTCCTGCAGACGACTAGAGTTACTATATTTTATTGTCATTGACGTTCAAAAGTGCCTTTATTGGTCTAGTTGAAATAAATCATTTGACTTTTGACTTTGAGTACCGACGACGCAGCTGTACGTGTCCCGTTTGCACCACTCTACGAAGACTGAAGACATCGTAGAGTACATACGGGTGAAGACCCACTGGACTTTGAGGGTGGAGAGTTAGAGGCACCACCAAGTCGTTCGTTGTGCGCGTTCCGAGTCATCATATGGTGACCTTCCTCAAGGAAGAGTTTTGGCCGAAAGATGTGCTGTATCGGCGTTTCCGCGGCCGGCTACGCGACACCTCGCAGCGCAACACACTTAAGCTTATTACATTACACGGTATTCAGGGCCCGGTGGCAAGGGTGGGCGTGGCCCCTAACTAGGGAGCCGCTTATTACACTAGCCGGTCGATTCGACCCTAACTCAGTTGTGAAGTGACCAGCGTTGCCAACGTGTGGGGAATTCCGCAAACTGCGGGAAATCTCAAGTTGATTGGGGATTTATTGGGGACGGGCAAGATGTGGGGATACCAAATATCGATTTTATTCTACTGATATTACTCTAAACGTCGAATTTGTAGATCAGTAGATTTCTTGTCCCCAAATTGGGGGAATTGACGTACGTTTTCGGAGAATTTATTAAATTGGTGTTGGCACCACTGCTCCCTAACTCCCTAACGGCCCGGTAGTAAGGGAGTTAGGGAGCTAACTAGACGGGGCCGCTCCGGTCACCCTGATTGGGGTCCCTAACTCCCTAACTCTTATTACACCACCATAAATCGGGACTTAGGGCCTAACTGAATACCGTGTAGGGTAATAAGCGCTTTATTTATGTTTTGTGTCTTAAAGGCCACAGTTTCATGAAATAAAGGATAAATAAATAATGAAGAATAAGGAAAAAGTTTTTAGTACACTTCACACATTCTAAATAGGTAGCTTACCTACTTTATTATTTTATTCTCTTCTCCTTTTTGAACGTTTCACATCAAAGCATTCCAATTATTCTGACATATTTTTCTGTCATGCAGAAATCAACAGTTAAGTACAGTTGCAAATTAACTCTACTCCCTCTGGAAGGAATTTATCTTTTTATAGTTTGCACAATGCACAAACAAAAATCTTAGTGAATTGCTCAAAATCAGAATAAATTATCTCTATACCTATGACCATAGATGTCGTTGTCGCGCTATTAGCGAACACAAACGTCGAACATTGAAATTATTCAGGGTTTAAAACTCAGAAACTTAGTACGGTAAGTAGTTTCGTTGTTAGAGACACATTATTTCACTTTAGCTTTTTCCCCAACAGAGCTACTTCCTAAATTCTTATCTCCACAACACAGTTACATATTATGGTAGGCACCAGATAAACATGTAATAAAGTACATTTACCTTTCTCTAACATCCCTTCGTAGATACCCGAACAATAAATTAATAACCGTTTTTCAATACTACCTCTAGACAACGTAAAGGATCACGATAGAAGTCGATTCAGGGCAGCTTTATGTCTTTAATTTCTGTTTTTGATATTAAGAAACTCATTTGAAGTAAGTGGGTCAATGATCGTTATTGCACATCTATCTGGCGCCTACCATAGGTAGGTAACACGACACCCCATGTCAAGACTTCCGGGCTTCTGTAACGGCCGTTGAGTTTAATTCAAGTAAGGAAATAAATGAACGATTCTTGGGCTAAAACAACCAAATATAAATAACATACAAAACGATTTGGGAGCACATTTATAGTGCATACAGCTAAGGAGTGGAATTCCCTTCCAGAATCCGTGTTTCCTGATAGCTACAACCTGGGAGTCTTTAAGTCAAAAGTGAATAGGTTACTTCTAGGCAAGCGTGCTCTATCTTCGACCGCATCTTCGCTTACCATCAGGTAATATAATGGTCAAACGTATGCCTATCTATAGTAACTAGAAAAAATATGTGGGTCATACATTGATATATAAAAAACGCAAGATACACACTCAGCATCTCAAAAAACAAGCGCACAATGTATAATTGTGCGCTAGTTTCAAACAGTCTCGCATCGCTCGCCATACTGCACTGCTTTGTAAAAACAACTTTAAGCGATCCGTGTAAGGTTGAATTTGCAAAAAAAATTGTTTATAGTATAACTACACACAACTCACACATGACACTTGATACATGTCAGTTTTTGACGACAGTTTCGCGTGTTGCATTTGTTCGAGACTGCATCTTGGGTTTTTTATGTATCAATGGGGACAAAGAAAATGTCCGGTGGCATCGCGGCAGACCCAGACGAAGATGGCGGGACGAGCTTGATTCCTATCGACAGGATTGGTCCCTAGCCCAGAGTCGGAAAGAATGGAAAGAAGAAAGAAAGGTATTTGCCCTGCAGTGGGACGGAATAGGCTTAAAATAAATAAATAAGGAAATAAATAGCTTTTAGTCAAGACTCCAGAATCCGAGCCGCTGATAAGGAGCGGTTCTTATAGTAGGTCTGTTGGTGGGTATTCCTGCAGCAAAATAAGGCCGGGCGCATATTGGACACGAATTTGTATCGTACGTAAACGTATGACCGTGGTCGTACGAATTATGTGCGCACACTGAATACGGTTTGATATCGCTTTCCTCAAGTACGTTCAATGTACGATATTGTATGTAAATCCAAGGTCGGATTGTTTTCGGATGTCGGACGTACAGGTACCTACGTACGACCAACTCGCATCCAGTCTGCGTGCTCCCATATTACTTGACAGGTCGGGATCATTCGTGTGTGTTCGTACGTGTTTGCACAAGTAAAATTCAGACGAAAACGTATCCAAAGTGCGCCCGGCCTTAGAGAAAGGTGAGAGACATGGCCTGCGCGAACTGGCGGACGGGACGTCATTTAAGGGGATACATTTAGTATAAGGCCGTTTTTCGTTTTAACGTATCTTGTTAGGTACTTGGAACAGCTATGTTAGATAACGGTATATGCTTTTTGACTTTATGATCTAGTATCCAACTGAAGGAATACACGATACGAAGAAATTTTCTCGATAAAAAAAAAATCACAAATTTCGAAATATTTTTTTAACTTTTTTAGCTGCAAGACGCAACGCTTCAGATTGATCCAATGAAAATAACTTTAAAGCATACTAGTGGACGTCACGCGGTTTCGACCGCGTAGGTCCCTTTCCCGTGGGAGTATGGGGATAAAATATAGCCTATGTTACTCCCAGATAATGTAGCTATCCATTGCTGAAAGAATTGTTCAAATCGGTCCAGTAGTTTTGGAGCCTATTCATTTCAAACAAACAAACAAATCTTTTATAATATTAGTGTAGATAAAGTAACCTAAACGAGGTTTCAACTGAACAGATTTCGATATAATAAATCTTTTATGTTATCAAATCCGAAAATTTATTTTGGCACTTACGTTTTTTTATTCCGAGCTAAACTCTTATTATCCTCATCTCATCTTTTGCCTTGCAAAAGTATTTGCATCTCTCTCCTTTGTTCAGTTCTTCAGATGCTCCGTGGAGCTCTTGCAGGCAGGACCTGTGTCACTTTTCTGCAAATTGGAGCTGTCAGATCTTCGTAATTTCAATAATATTTTTAACAGTAAATGTATCTAGATACATTTAGTGTTACAAAATGACTGCACCATGTGAATGTGTATTCTTATGACCTTGAACAATATAAATCGCAATATTTTTCTATCCGCGCTAACTTTTGAATTATGTATAAAATTGGTATGAAATAAAAGAGCATAACTAAATAAAGTACAACGTCGTTGGGATTTCCTACCTGAAGGCGACAATGGACTCGTTTTCCAGGAAATGAATACCAACGGCTTGAAGAAAATAACGTCTCCAAGTCATCACCTTTACTTGTACATACGTACTGTATCCTCCAATGTTTTCATCTCACAAAGCAATATTGGGTAAACATTTTATTTTCTATATTGGAGTGTCTGTTTATACAGCATTAATCTTACATTTTTACTCAAGACACACGCTAAAATAAATGTTTTCATTTTAGGATTGAAATACGTCAAACATCAATGTGTCCAGAATGTGTTAAATGTGTGTGATTATGCAGTCGCGTTTGAATTGTGAAAAATGTGTTAAGTAAATACTAGCTTTTTACACCGACTTGTCTGCGTGGGTTTTAACAGTACCAGAAAGAAATGAAAAATATGTAATCCTACTAATGTTATCAATCTTAATCAATATTATGTTGTAATAGTTGTTGGCCCAATTTTACCTTATCATAATTCTGGCCTCCTGATATTTTGTGACTCTTTACCCCTCATCATTTCAGTCTTACTTCATCTCGTACCACAGACATATTTTTGTAAAAATAAAATATTAACAAGTTCAATTTAATTGCCAATGACGTCATTTCAAAGCCTTAAGTTCGCATTTTCAACGTCTCATTAGATATATCGCCTATAAGACAGTATGTAAATCAAGTATTGATAGCCCTCTCATAACATCGGCGAAAAAATGATACATTATTTTTTAATTTTTACTGTCCAATTTTGTTTAAAACGCTTACTTTCTTTCGCTTTTACGACTATAAACATTACAAGCATCAGAATAAAGTCAAAATTTTTCCCCTTTCCAACCTGTCAAAAGTCTTTGTAAGTATAGTTTACGAAGACAAATACAAAGATTTTCTAAATTCTAAGTGTTTTTCCATGATTTGGTATTTAAAGTCTTGAAGAAATTCCGTGGATGAAACAGCAATCAGGATGAAACTATTACTTAGCAATATGGGCCTGAGGATGGAACCGGGGTTATCCTACAGCCCCGGATTTGGAATGCCGCATATAATAGCAGCGACGCTCATGTATACCTCCGATGGAACTTTACTGAAAAGGTCATTGCTTCACATTTAGGTTCTAATATTGGTTAACTAGGTATTGAACTCAACTAATATGATAAAGAGATAATATTATATGTTTACAGGATGTTCGATTTGTTTTTCACTGATACAAAACAATCTCCGAAAAATCCACGGTTTCTGGGGAAAAGGCTACGTGAAAAAAGCCACGCGAAAAAAAGACAAATTGACTACTTATCTTTTCATTCGTTTTCATAACTTGTGTACATATTGAAATTATGGTTAAAATATAACTTTTATACAACTGGTCTACTCCATACCTTCCGTATGCTTAAAAGTCTCTAGTGCTATCTCTGTCGCACAATTATGGCCATGTTATTAAACAGTCATTTGAATTAGTAGTTTTCATAATAATTTGGGGCCATACAAAACATGATATAATTTACCAACGACTGTAAAAAATGAGTATTAAAAACAAATTCTTTTTCGTCGCTCAATATTTTATTTTATTGTATTTTATCTACGTCTAAAGTCACTGTTTATAAGAGTGCTGATTTGTGTTAATATTTTGACAGAAGGAGTTTATGAAGTTTGCGTGCGGGCAACACTGAGTCAGTTGGCGGTTTGAATTAATTCGATGTTGTGGCGCTAGGTTCGATATTTCGAACTTTGCGCGTGGAAGGATGCGGGGACTGCGCGGTGCCGGGAGGTGAAATCGGTGCTTTCGAGCTATCATTTATTTCAGAGATACGGCCTTAATAGTTATTAAATCGAAATAAGGTATTTATTTGAATGCTCAGTGATCGGCCTCGGAGCACCGCAGCGCAGTTTTCTCTCGATCATCGAGCATTGAAAAAATACCTTATCTTGATTGGGATAACTAGTAAATTCAATTGCGCACGCCATAAGTAGGTACCTATAACATATGTATAATTTAGGCCTATGTATCATGAGGATGGGGAGCAATTTTCTTACAATTAGCTAAATGTGTATGAATTACTAAATAACAACGAAATAGTCATTAGGTAGGTATGTCTTCCTAAAATTACTCTTGTTCCTAAAATTACATAGGGCATAGTAGTTCCTTTAAAAAAATGTATTTCTGTCTTTACTTTTAAAAACAGGAAGATGAGATACGTCCAATTCTGCCTCAACGACAATCCAAGTGAGATTCGGTTCGGCTTCTTGTCCGACGACAATGTCGTCGACCTCTGCTGCAAACAAGAATGCGGTATGCCCACGAGAATGCTTCAAGTTCTGAAGGCCGGAATTGTTGACAATTTAGAATAGTAAGTTCGATTTTAAAATTGATTTTTGACGTGAAACATCTACTGGCAAAACTACCATTAGTAAAAACAACAACAAAATGTATGCCGTGACGGAAACGACGCTGTCATGTCGTGATGCCCCCAAATAGTAGGGGAGCCCCAGCGGGGATTTCAGGATTTACTCGAGTGCGTCAGAATAACATAAGGGGGCAACCTTACACCTTGTGAAGTACTCCCACAATACCTGAGCCCTGTATATAGGGTCAAACGTCTAAGGCAGCTGATCAGATTAGTAAACAAAAAATAGTAAAAAGAATATGTTATTTTAACACTATAGACTTCTTATAGGTATTCCTGTAATCTACAAGTAAAGATCTATTATCAACATTTTTTTTTCAAAATTTTAGGCTTCGTAGTTTCGGAGATAAGGGGTGAATGGTCATTTTTCGTCTTAATTTCTTGAATAACTATGAAAAAAATATAATAACCCTTACACTGTTCAAAAAACTTTTTTTTTTAACTATCTAGTTTGACCCCCAAATGTGACCCCCCTACTAAAATTTTAATAATTTACGTAACACGTCCGTGTTTAGGTCATAGAAATCCACATGTGAACTAAATTTCAACAGAATAGGTCCTGTGGATCCGGAGGAAACTGGCTGTGATAGACGGACAGACAGACAGACAGAGACACACAGACCGACAGACAGACACCCGAGTGATCCTATAAGGGTTCCATTTTTTGTTCGGAACCCTAAAAATCTATCTCTCGATTTACTCGAGCGCATCAGATTAAGGTAAGAAAAGTGTGCATTTCAATAATCTCACAATTTGAGCGTGACATAAGGAAATGACGCGACACAAAGTTACGAGAAAAAAACGTCACCTGGACATTCTCGAGTGCGATTATATATATATATATATTTAAGGAAATTTAGTCACGAATCAAGGAAATAATATAATCTGCCAATTTGCACAAACCGAAGCAGCTAAAATCATAAATCAAGAGTGGTGCATGCAATCGCTGAGAGCTATGTATTTCCCCACTTTGCCCTTCTCACTCTTTCTCTATTGTAACGTTGCACGTTATTTCTACGGTAAACTGTATAAAAATAATCTGGCAACATTTAATTGGAATTATAGTGACAACATTTTAAGCAATGGCAGCTGCGCGCTGATTGGCCATGTCTCCCTACGATACCATATTACACGAGACAAGGCTTTATAAGGGCCTGCACGTCATTTCTCGGGAACACATCAGCTGAAGCGAATAGTCATTTACTCCTTAAAAGTCTAGCTAGATCCTTTATATTGACCATGTAGTGGCATCAATGCCGCCACAAGGAAAACCAACGGAACAAATCTACATCGCAACAAAAAGAACCGCAACGCCATCTATCCAACTGGCAGCGAATTACTACGTCGAAATCCTGCATCGCGCAAGCAGAGTTTACCGTGAATTTGAACATATACATCAGCAAGAATATCAACTATCAGGCAGTTGCCCGCCAGGCACAACAACGGCCTGGTTGGAGGATCCTCCCTTTTCAATGGAAGTTTGCGAGAGTTTACTCTCTGTTCCGCATACCTCCAAACTGGTGACCCTCAACAAATAACGTCAACGCAGCCTTCGTGCACCTTCGGCACCGCAAACAGTTCCGGCTCACTGTTAACTCTGCTACTTCCGGTTCCGACTCACTGGAGCCAACCTTCCACTGGACTGGCAAGCATCTCAAGATTTATGGACGACTCATCCACTATCAACCTCTGTCTCCGGAGGGGAGTGATGTAACGGCATCAATGCCGCCACAAGAAAAACCAATGGAGCAAATCTACATCGCAACAAAAAGAACCGCAACGCCATCTATACAACTAGCAGTGAACTATTACGTCGAAATCTTGCATCGCGCAAGCAGAGTTTACCGTGTGATTCAAAAGTATACATCAGCCCGAATGTTAACTATCGGGCAGTTGCCCGCCAGGCACAACAACCGCCTGGTCGGAGGATCCTCCTTTTACAATGGAGGTTTTCGGATTTTACTCTCTGTTCCGCATACCTCTAAAACTACTTGAAATCGTAACTCTAAAAGTTGTGAGTGCAGAACCCCAGAAGGGGTTCCTTTCTGCCTACATCTTCCTCCCTACCTCTCGAGGACCGATAGGATCGGAATCAGGAATTTTACGTGGTTTTATTCGTCACATTATATAAAAAAAAAAAACAAAAAAACGTTCAAAGTGTCAGATTAGCAATACCCCTCAAAATAATCGTTAGATTTTTGGCAAACATGACTGAACATGAAGCTGAACCTCCTGTATAAAAAAATCGTCACATTATATAAATAAAAAAAACAAACGAAAAATTCAAAGTGTCAGGTTAACAATACCCCTCAAAATAATAGTCAAATTTTGGTAAACATGACTGGAGTATCAAACTGAACCTCCTAAACCTCAGTCTTTAGAATCGGGAGCATTTTTAGGGTTCATTTAACTTCCCCTTTGAATGTCTGAAGCGCTCGAAAGATTTTTTTTTTCCTTTTTTCTTTTTTCTATCCTTCTGGATAGCCAACCCCACCACGCAAGTCGGAAGATGAACATACCTTTGGTATCAGAGACACGGAGCATCTAAACTATCAATATCTGTTACGCTCGAGTATGTCCATGTAACTGATTTGTTTTATATTTTTGAAAATCTTTGGAAGCTTCCCCCACCACTGAACGGAGAAACATTACAGAACCTTTTATTCTTCGTATCGTCTAAACTACAAAATGTAATAGGTCCCTACGACGCTCGAATAAATCCACATTTAGCTTCAATGCCTCCCCTCATCATCATCATCATATCAGCCGAAAGACGTCCACTGCTGGACATAGGCGTCCCCCAAGCGTCGCCACAACGACCGGTCCTGTGCGTCTCGCAACCATCGGCTACCCGCCTCCCCTACTACAACTAATTTATAAGAGTATTATTAATTAAGAATTCTAATATGTATTAACACAGATATTTCACATCTGTCGTGCAGACGCGTGTAAAAATAGTGTGACAAGTGTTAAGTTAAGTCTGTCTACAAGAATGTGATGCCTACCTACTATCCATCTACTACCTTGATCTGACCTGGTGTAATAATGGAATTTCATTAGAATAAGAGGCCAACTTGCCTACATATATTGAATCTGCTACCACTGACGTGCGACCCACCGCACCTATTTATTGTCGTGCATAGAGTGGCACGGAAAAGCCAGTCAGCAAGTGCGAGTAAGTAAATCATCAGCATAGCCGCAACACCGATCGATATGGCGACACTTGGGGAAGTCCTATGTCCAGCAGCGGTCATCATCAACTGAAATGATGATGATGGCGGAAGCAGCAAGGCGGTATTTACCGAGGATTGGTTTAAAAGGCGTGTGCTTGTAGAGGCCTTCATCCAGCAGTGGACTAGAAGCTGATGAAAATGACGATACGGTGCAGCAGCAATACCAATGCTGACGATTGTTTAAAACTCGTTGAAGACACATACGTCTAAGGAGAAGGAGCCTGGCTACGAGTGTGTTCTAGACTCCAAGGAGGTCCACATAATGGTCGCCTTTGCCACGCCCCTCAATTTGTCCGCGAGTGAGCTCATTCCAGTCAATGCTCATTGATAGGTGTTTAGATTCACGTTAAAATTCCTTGTCGTTCTAATGGCGCTAGATTCTGAGTTTGTGGTCCTAGGTTCGATTCCCAGATAGGGCAATGTAATATTTGCGTTTCCGTCTGAAATTTCTCTCAGAGTCAGATTTCTGCCACCAAATAGGTCCTATTAGGAAGATATATAAGTACTCGTATACTTCAGCCCAACCCTTCAGGTACAAAAGACAGTGTTATGCTAACTAACTTTGTATCCTTTCCACACTCAGCATCTCAATAAAAAATACTATTCCTCTATGTTGCGTGACATTGGTCGCGCCAATCTTCGGAATAGACAAGATTTTAGGCGTGGCCCTGAACTTCGCCGACCACTGCAAGGAGATCAACGTGCCCCCGCCAGCCATACCGATGATCTTCAGCAAGTATTCCAGCACTATCATTGGACCAAACGAGCCCTTAAGGATAAGGACTGAAGTATGCAAGGTTAGATTACTGTTTCGGTTATTGTATCAACATTATTTATTTGTTGATGCTAACAAATAATGAGTAAAAAATTAGCCCTGTGAAGATACTACTGCTAACCTCTTACAAATGTGCTCACCTTTACTTTGAAAGTTAATCAGTTGGTTGCCATTCTGATTTCTTGGGGTAGCGCATTCCATAGAGAAATATACTGAATGAAGTTAGTACGGTGAGAGGGACAATGAAGAAGACGGTTATGCGATTAGCGTAGAATTTTGTTGTGGTTGGCTCAAAAATGTATTAAATACATTACAATGCACCTAGCTTATTCCTTTTCCAAACTGCCTTTGGAACGGTTTACGGGTCTCTAGAGACTTTATTCTAAACTAAAATTTACTACTACTTCTAGTTCACATGCAGGGACTGCCAATTTACATTCAACCCAGTCACACAAACACGTTAGGCCTTCGCGCTGGCGCAAACTTTCGGGGTTTTGACGACTGCACTCCAAGCGACTAAAATATCAGACATCATCAAGTTTTGTGTTTAGACTTATACTATTTAAAACCACGATCATTACTTATTATATTAAAAGAAAATACTAGTTTCTCCCAGCGACCTCGCCCCATGAAAATTGGAAAAAGAATAGAACTTAAAAAGATACCCGGGTCTCTTACGACCTAGACCAAGTCATCATCTGCCTAGTTTTTTCCCAAATCGGATGTTATCCCAAAGGGAATATAGGTACTAGGTCATCATCATCATCATCTGTCTAGTCTTTTCCCAACTATATAGGGGTCGGCATCCAGTCAAACCGGATTCAGCTGAAGCAGTATTTTACGTGGAGCAGCTGCCTACCAGACCTCCACAATCCATTTTAACTGGGTAACACGTTACTCCTAAAAAATTACAAATTTGAAAAATTTACAAATGACAGCCAGGACCAACGGCTTAACGTGCTTTCTGAGACACGGAGGAATCTCGGTATGTTAAGATGGTCACCCGTCTACAGACCGACGTTAAAATAGAAATTGTACGACACAAACCAAGCAATGGATGATAATCAAAACCCCTGTGTCAAATTTCGCCCAAATCCGTCCGTTATGACGTGATTGATGAAATACAGACGTTCACATTTATTTTATTAGTAAGATATTATAGTGTAGATTACGATAGCATTAATTTAATAATCATAATATCTTCCAAACGCCCAAGTTTAACGACCTATCCTATCTTCCTACACACGACGTCAAAAATTCTTAGTGAATCACGGAGGTTCGCTCTGACCTCAGAGCAGCGCAAATTGGGGTCAATTATTGAAGTAAATTGACGCCGTAATTCATCGTGTGTAGGTGTACCTTGCGTGATGAAATAATGTCGCTCGTGTTTAGTGCGTCTTCCGTTTGTTCAGACCGTTACGGGGCTCTAAATTTCATTCGCGTTTGGATTGTACCAGAGGCCCATGTTTAGTGCTAGATACGAGTATGATATAGGAGAGAACCTTTACGTAGAAATATCGATAGGGTCTTACTCAAAGCCACTTACTTCTTCTCTATAGATAGAATGGTACTGCGCTATCTGGATTTACGACTCGTCCAAAGTTAAAAAAGCCGGTCAAGTACAAGTCGGACTCTCACACGAAGGGTTCCGTACCGTAAACCGAAAAAAAAACGTTTCTTGTATTATTGTCCCCCGTTATTTTTGTGTAATTGATTTTTTATTATTATTTATTGTTATAGCGGCAATAGCACATGACACACTCTCTGTGGAAATTAGAACTGTCTACCTGTTACGGTTCTTGAGATACAGCCCGCTGACAGACAGACGGACGGAGGACCAGCGGAGGCTTAGTAATAGGGTTTCGTTGGATAACCTTCGGGTACAGAACCCTAAAAACTACACGACATGGCAAAAGACTGCTTTTCCGCCAGAGCTAAGAAAAGCTGTGGGTCCAAACATCGCTACGCAGCTAGGCTTATGTTCGGTGGAAAGGCAGCCTACGATAAACAGCCGGTCGATTCTGTAAACATGTCGAAGTGAAAGGCTTGGGTGAAGTGATCACGAAGGGAGCTGTCATTTCATCTTGATAACTTGGATGGACAGCTCACTCGTGATCACTTTACCCAAGCCTTCATATGAGCCTTCGATATGTTTACAGAGTCGTACTTACTCGATTTTTTATCTCAAGAATGACGAATAGATACGATTAATTCAAGGTATTTTCCTTGAGTGGCCTACGGGTGTCATATACGAGCCGAGCCTACAACGTCCTGCGAATTCAATGCAACAACGCCTTTAGGATGCTGTTGCGGCTGCCGTGGCGCTGTAGTGCGTCAGGCATGTTCGCTGAAGCTCGCACTGATGATTTTCACGCCATCATCTTACTGCAGCGCTTGCGTAACACTCGGAACAGCATCCTGAAAATGATTGTCGACAGACCCGACTGCCCTATCCAAAGACACTGGGTGAAGGTAGCTATAGGGTTATGTAGCTAAATAAACTAGTTTAAGTACCTACTAATAACACTAATATAGCATATAAGCATAATCTGTTACTAACTCAGTACTAACAACTTATGGGCTACTATGTCTGAAATAAAGATATTTTATTTATTTACAGAAAGTGGACTGGGAAGTAGAGCTCGCGGTTGTGATAGGAAAGACTGCGAGTTCTGTGAAAGCTGCTGACGCTGACAAATACATCTTCGGATACACTATCGCTCAGGACATCTCGGAAAGAGAATGGCAGAAAGAGAAGAACGGGTCGCAGTTCTTGCTTGGAAAGGTTTGTTAAACGTCATCATTACCATTTCAGCTGATATACGTCCATTTCGAGAAATATAACTCTTACAAGCGTCGCTATATCGACCAGTTAAGTGTAAAAAAAACGGCTAGGACTTAGGATCAGCTCTGGCAAAGTTCTGTCGAACCTTTAAGCGGCTTATGAATACTATTATTAAGTCTTGTTTTGTCAGATGAACTATAGCCCCGTGGGCTAAAAGTTCCACTAACTGGTCCGTTAAATGTTAGGGGACATCGCGGCAGACCAAGACGAAGGTACATGTTTCTTACCGAAAGGACTGGCCTGCTATTGTAGAGGACAGACGAGTGTGGGAAAGGGAGAGAGTGGCCTTTGCCCTGTGGGACATTACGGGCTAATTAGATTCAATTAGAGTGTAAGTATTTTTCAGAAACCAGAAAACTTATGAAGAATGATTGAAAGACATTGCTTTCTCAGAGAAATAATTCTGGTGTCAGTTCTGGTCTCTGATGCCTGTCTAGTACCTACACCGGCGCCCATACCTGTCTACGACACCCAACGCTTATTCGCGGCGCAAATGAACATGATTGCAGTAGATAAATCCCTGGACGAACTCCTTCAGAAAGAAAGCTATGGGGATCTAATCAAACTTTTATTTTTAATTTTGTTCACCTTTAATTATCCTTAACAGTCTCAAGACACATTCTGTCCCATCGGGCCCTGTATTGTGACTAAGGACGAGATAGGGGACGTTACCAATCTGGATATGAGTTGCTGCGTAAATGGTGTGGAGAAACAAAAGAGCAATACCATTAACCTGGTACACAGCATACCTAACATTATTGAAAAGATATCTACGTAAGTTTGATTGTTTGCCGTCATCATCTGGATTTCGGTTAGTCTTATCAACTATTTTGAGTTGGTTTGCAGCTTATCTGAATGCAACTGACAGAATACTAGTATTTTTAATGGAGCGACTTCCTATCGTTCGTTCACAACCCAGTTACTGGGCTGACACGACATTCTTTAGAAAATAAATGTTTTCAACTGAGTTCGATTTGGAGGCACTTAGGTATTCCTATAATCCTGACAGGATTTATGATTTGAACTGTAGCTATAAATATAGACATTGGAAGCCCCTTTAATCTTGTCCAGCAGTGCGATTCTGTAAACATCTCACCGTGTAAACTTAGGTGAAGTGAACGGGAAGTGAGCTGTTAAACCATACAAATAAGATGGAATGACAGTTCACTTCATGTTCACTCCTCCTAAGTCGATCAACACAACAACACCACCACAACACAACACAACACCACCACCAACAACTCAACATCAAACAACAACAACAAACTCCAACAACATCAACACAACAACAACAACACCACACAGCAACACCAACCAACAAACAACAAACATCACCAACACAGACAGAATCGACCGGCTGTTAACATCTTACCACGAAACCTTAGGTGAAGTGAGCGGTCAATCTATGCATCGTTACTGATGAATGACAGCTCACTTCACTATGTTATCACCGTGAGATATAAACAGAATAGACCGGCAGGTCCACTAGATCAGTTCCTGCCAGGGTTGCGAAATTTGTTCGAAGGAGTCACCGCGATCCCTGATCGCAAAGGGCATTAGGAGAAACACGAATGGATTTTATTCACTCCCTTCCGCTCCACCTAGAGCGGTACGAGACATTTGATAATATCCCATCCAGATCCACTAGATCAGCACAAGAAAAGACCGAATATTCGGCATGACATACCTAACTGAATGGTTAAGACACATTTTACTTTTCAGTGTAATAACATTGTTGCCCGGTGACCTCATACTGACTGGCACTCCGGGCGGGGTGGGAGGAAACGCAAACCCGCAGGAGTTCCTCAAGCCCGGTGACGTCATACGCAGTGAAATACAAAACATTGGTGTGCTTGAAACGAGGGTGGAAGAGTTCTAATTTTAATAAAAAGAAGACATAGTTGTCATTGTTTTTTTTACTTTATTCTTTTTCATTGTACGTATCGAAGTGGACGTGAAAGCCCAAGAATGAAGTAGCATATTGCCAAGTGTTGGTTCTATGTTTTTCAAAAGACCATTTTTTTTTAATTTTGAAAACAAGCTAGACCTGGTTACTTTCCAAAATTATCAAAATAACGTTCTTATGTTATAACATTCTTTTCTATCATTAACTAGCAGCCGCCTGCGGCACCGCCCATCAGCCGAAAGACGTCCACTGCTGGACATAGGCATCCCCCAAACGTCGCCACAACGACCGGTCCTGTGCGTCTCGCATCCATCGGCTACCCGCGACCTTCACCAGGTCATCGGTCCACCTTGTGGGAGGCCTTCCAACGAAGCGTCTTCCGGTACGCGGTCACCACTCCAGAACTTTTCGGCCCCATCGACCATCTGTTCTGCGAGCAATGTGCCCTGCCCACTGCTACTTTAGTTTGGCGATCCTTTGAGTTATGTCGGTAACCTTAGTTCTATTGCGGGTATCATTATTCCTGATTCGATTACGCAAGGAAACTCCAAGCATTGCCTCACCATTGCCCTTTCAAGTGACTTCGGCACCGCCCGCGTGAAAGAAAAAAATACCCTAACTCGCGTGCCGGTTTTATCCAAATCTGAGTAGACCTTAAGACGTGAAGAGGTAACAAAACAACTCACTTTCGCATTACAATATTAGTTAGGATTCTATTCAACTTTCAAAACTCATCTTCAGCAGACTGAATTTCGTTTCATAGACCTCATTGTGAATTTAATTTAAGTTCTTAATTAACGAACGTCGTAAAACTAATTAACTCTTCCGTACTTTTGAATGGTTACAATAAAGCGATGGTCTAACTTATGAGATAATCGTTGGTTGTCGTTAGTTCCTTTACCTACTTTGAGTTCGAGGTACATGGGAATAGTGTTCACTGGACCATTATCGTCTTCCTATATTGTCCCATGTTACTTGTGGTCGTCTTCTTCCATTCTACCTTGTCAACTGTCACGCTATCATCCACGCCCTAGCTCACACATTTCCTCAATCTTTTCTTTGTTCTCTCTCTTTCTCTACACATCGGGCATTCTGACCTCTACAGCTATCATACAACAGTGGCTCTGAGATTTTTTGTTAAGTCGGTGTCTTTAACAATTTCAACTTGCAATTTATGGTGACTTGACAAAGTCAGCTGCTAAACCAAATTGATCACCTACCCAAGTTCGACCCAAAAGCAAACATGTAACCAAGATTTGCGAGCACAACTACCAATTTTAAATTGGACAGGTTGACCTGCAAGCATATCAGGACGCTGATTGGTGAATGGGCCGCGCAATTGAGCCAATCGCCGTCTTCCGTTCGCTCACAGGAAGGACCATTTGCGCTCGCGCCGTTCCTTTTCATAGACTATTAAATTTAATGTCAGCCAAGGGGACTTTTATTGAGTTAAGTGGTCTATACGGGCTGTTATGCCAGTACAAGCTGAGACGCGTTATCTGACGATTATTACTGAACAATAGATCAAGCTTAAGTGGCATTATATGTTTTGACGCCCGCAGATTCTAAGCGCGTCTATTCGCGACGGATATTCATCGTTATGGATATTATTTCGAGCAATTTTGTTGTTGAGGGCTATTTCGTCGTTATTGGTTCCAGTGTATGCAATTTGTTGATCGTTATGCAATTTGTATTTATTCGTGCAGTGATACGCCCATAATTGAAAAATGGCCGGCGGTCATATGGGTGCGTTGTGATGTCATTAGGTCCTACTGTGTCACTCGGTATTTCCTTGCAATTTTCAATTGTGATTCTGTCCATATAAAAAGGATGGGATTCTCGTGTATTATGTTGTTAGCACGTTCTTGAATTGGTTCTAACGTTTGCAATTGACGATTATCCAATTATTCAATCTGGTCCGTTGGTGCAGTGATTGGCACTTAGCTCTCCAATAAGTGGAAAATGGTCCTGTTACATATTATTTAGGTTCCCACAGTAGAGTGTTATCTCTTCACGTGTTGCCAATTGCACTTTGTCAAGTACTTATTTCGCTATTGTCACCTTAATAAAATAAGTGTTTTTGTCACGTCGTTGAATGCAGATGTACAGTAGTTATTCAATTTAGCGATTGGTGCAGTGATTGGTATTTCAAAAAGGATGTCTTTGCCTATCACATGAATAATGGCTTTTGAAAATCTAGTTCTCATTCTCACGTTGCATGTCTATTTTTACTTAACCAGCTTGATGGATTGCAATTTGTCCACGGTTATTCAATTTGGATTCGGTTATTGTATCATGTCTACTGGAGTCATTCAAGGCTATCTTATAAGTAGAAGATGGGATGATTGAGACTGACCTATCTCATGTCAGTCAAGGTAGTCAAGTGCAGTTTTCCTGTTAGATGGGGGTTTGCAATTTTCTCAGTCGTTATTCAATTTAGCCATATCAGTGCATCAGATTGGAAGTGCTATTTCCTTATTAACCGGTTATGGACTGGAATTTAATTAAGCTACGATGCATCCATGGTTTATTTCAGTCCCTTCCTCGCTATAGTTTGTTACTCAATCACGCTGAAACAGCTGATGGGCATAGAGATAGATTATAATCTGGAATAGTACATAGGCTTTTTATCCCGGGAGTATGTTCCCTTGGGATAATTTCCGGCATTCACGAGGGCAAATCCACTGGTCGAACCTAGTTGATAATAAATAAGACAAAGCCCATTAAACAAACAGATTATGTAATGATACCTATCTCGTGCCTGTCAAAGTAATAAAGTGCGGTGTCCTCGTTACATGGGGTTTGCAATTCTTCGGTGATTATTCAATATGAATAAAATAAAATACTCTTAATTATGTACACCATATAAGTTACAAAAAAGATAGATGAAGAAAACATTACATAAGGTTACGCAATGGGCGGCCTTATCGCTAAAAGCGGTCTTATCAAGACAACCTTTGAATGGATTTTAAAGAGAAAGGAAAAAGCATAGAACCCATGTAGAAATGATCAAAGAGAAAGGTAGTGATTTTTGACCATTGTTTTAAAAGTGGACAAAGATTTAGCACGTCTTGAACCGTAACCGCACCGCTTGAACCGTAAAAGTTTTGTCGTAAGCTGGTGGAGGCATCTCTAATCTCAAGTTTTCCGATGACCTCTGATATCTATTATGTGTCATGAAGGAACTTGAAACGTTCTTTAAGATAAGAGTTGTTGTAGAATTGAACAGAATACTGGAGAGCAGAAATAAAATATGAGAATCCCGGCGAAGACGCATGGGAAGTTGGGAAGCCACTTGAGCTTTGTGCGAAATTGTGAGATGTGATCATATTTGCGCAGGCCAAATATAAATATGCATAGGTTTTGAAGACGCTCAAGTTTATCGAGTTGTGCCTGAGTGAGATCGAGATAAGCATAGTTAAGGATGGGAAGCAGAAGAGACTGTGCAAGCACAGTTTTAGAGGCAGTGGGAAGACAGTTCCGCAACCGTCTAAGGGACCTGGCAGATGCAAAAATTTTGCGACTTACGTCTTGGAACTGCGGACCCCAAGACAGATATTTGTCGATCCAAACTCTAAGGTTCTTAATCTTTTCACTTATTGGAATAGTAGTTCCGTTAAACTCAACCTGGGGAAGCTGTAACCAATTTACTTTTGGAATCATCCTAGAGCTGCCTACAACAATGACCTGGGTCTTCGACGTATTAACCTGAAGCCCATTTGCCTCGCTCCACTCACAAACTGTAGCCAAATCCCTGTTTATTGCAATAATTGTATCAGTCAAATTTACAAGGGCAGTTCGTTGGTAGATTTGTAAATCGTCTGCATAAAGGTGGTAAGAAGACAGAAGTTTTTTGGAGATAGCGTTTATAAATATTGCGAATAGTAAGGGAGATAAAACGCATTAAATTTTTGTTTTGGTAGCAGCTTTTTTATGAATTACGGTTTTAATATCACCTGTTGGCCACGGTGCTGGAAAACGTTAAATTTTTACTGCACGTATGGCCCCCATACGTGCAGAACATCATACAGCTGCACAAGGTTATTTGTAAACAGGTTAACTTTATCATTAATTGACAATGCTGACCAGAGGTGCAGTCAATGTTGCTGGCATCAACAATTTTAGTTCCTTGACTCAGAAACGACTCAGCGCGTCGGGGATGCTTGCCGAGGCGCGTGTGAATTGTTTCCACACAATCATGCGCAAGCGGTGCACATCCCTGGTGCGTAGGGTGCGAAGCAGCCGCAACAGTATCCTGAGCGCTTTAGCTGAACGTTTTGACTGTCAGTACGTGAACCACTGTTGCATGGTTCACGTACGCACGAATTGTGACATATTATTTTAATGCAATCCAATCTAATCTAATCTTGATATCTATTGGAATTATTTTATTAATGAAATTTAATGTATCTAATAAAATTGTAGTAATGTATCTAATTTTAAATTCATAATTAATGTGAAATAGTTGCTAATGTCATTTGATTTAAAGTATTATATTGGGTTTATATGGGTTTGAAAGCCTGAAATAAATGAATTCAGAAATGAAAACAGAATGAATTCAGAGAAATGATTCATTTTTTTTTAAATTTTAATTATACAGATGTTTTTTTTTTTGTCGATTGAAGCGAATACTGGATAGCTTAGGATGCTAGAGCGGCGAAGCGGATCCGAAAAAAATTAAGTTCATCGTCTCGAATACGCTATATTTTCTTTATACATCATGCATACAGATGTTTCTTTGAAAAAAAATATGGATGTTACAGCGAGTGAAGTGAGCTCGAAAATTTTAGCATCCCGAATCGGATTATAGGTGTAGGTAGATAGGCTACATTCTTTATTTACCAGGCGTAGGACGTCCGTAGGGTTCTGCGTAGCCTAGACGTGAACAAGGCTAGTGGCCCCGACGGGGTACCGGTAATTGTTCCAAAGACTTGTGCGCCTGAATTGTCTCCGATCTTGACACGCTTATTTCGCCTTTCGTTTGAGACCGGAAAAGTGCCGATGGCTTGGAAGCAAGCTAACGTGCAGCCCGTACCCAAGGTGGGTATTTGAGCTGACCCAGCAAATAACAGACCATTTCGACGCTCAATCATCGACGTTACTTAGTTGACTTTAACATAAAACTTGCATAATTGAAGATGCAAAAGCGAAAATGTTCTTGGATAGGTTGTGCTTGTGCCTGTTTACTATCGATACAGACATAAAAGTAATGTGTTCGATTTATGTAAGTACAATTAAGAATGCAAGAGTGAACGAAGCGACCTCGAAATTTTTAGTACCCTACCCCAGTTAATTATATTTTGAATGTTCGTGATCTGTCTATTTTTAGAAGGTTTGTCAATTTGCCGAGCAAGCCAAGCATCCCCATTGACGGTTGGAGCAAGCCTATTCTTAAGATGCGCAAACGAGGACTTTCCCCACGTGTGGGCTGACTGTACCTTCGCACCAGCAGGTAGCGAGCTTAACTATGCTCAAGCGAGGCGCCTTCCGCCACTGAATAGGGGCAGCCTGCGAGTGATAGCGGGGACCATCACCGGGCACTGCTCATTGAACAAACACTTGCACACGATAGGTTTTACAGAGTGTAAAACCTATCGTTTTGTGCAGAGCATGCATGGAGGAGGAGGAGACGGTGTCGCACGTAATCTTTGAGTGCCCAAGCATCGCTGAAATACGGAGGCAATCAATAGGGACACGGAATTCGCTCACAGATGTCCTGAACACGCTGGGAAGACTGATCTGTTTCTGGAGGATGGATGGCTGGTTTGAGTAACGGCCGCCATGGCTCACGTACAATGGTCCGACAACAGAACTAAGTGCAGAAACCAAACCCCCAATAGAATAGAAGTCTATAGATGGGTTGGGCAAAAGTCACACAGTCTCACACAATGGGAGACCGGGAGAGAAAGAGAGGATGGACGGGCGCCGCCGTTGCCGGCTCAGAAAGAGATGGCGAGCTACCTGGACGCATACCGTGAGGACTGCCATGAGGTAGCGCGGGAAAGGAATACCTACTTGGAAATACTTAGGGGAGGCCTTTGCCCAGCAGATGGACAGTAAAAGCAAATAAAAAAAAATGTGACTCGACCGAATAGTGCATGTACTATTGTACATACCTATTATATCGTTTAAAAGATCAAGTTTTTATCTAGAATAATTCCTAAATATCGAATGAAATGTACCTACACGATCAATTGAAACATGTACAGTCTGCAGTTATAAGGTTAACACTGTTGCAGCAAGAATGATATTTTAGAGATGACTGTAATGCTGACGCCTTGAGAGTGGGGCTCTCAATGCTGACGCACATGGCCTTGATGTCTTGGTATTGTAAAACGTTATTATCTTAGGTTTTATTAGGATTAAGTTGTTGTTATCGATAGCTTTGGCCGCAGTACGCAAGACCACCTCTGCACGATTGTAGACTTGGTCCCAGGTGTTACCGTGACGGTGCGATGTTGACTTTTTTTTTCGCATAAATGTCTATAGTTATATGTCCGTTTCTATTCATGAACCATGGGTTACTCTATTACTATTTTAAAACGTTCACTGGCCGTTTCCGGCCCAAGTTACCCGGGATAACGCAACGCTTCTAACGATACCACATACATCGAAACCGGTTTACGAGTTTAGAAGTTATGGTGGAATAAAGAAACTCACAAACAAACCTACATACATACATACCACCTTTACCTACTAATACTCAAATAGCTTATACCCTATGTTTGTACTTATATACTACAAAAGACAATGATGTCTTGAAAAGATGCCTCATTATAGGTCTTCAAACCGATTAGCAATCACTTTCAGGAGGCTGTTGCTGCTGCCACGCAATCTGGCGAGAAGAGACGCTCTCTTCTTGCGCACGTACCGTACCATTACCTACCTAAAAACGTTCAGCAATTAATCGGGCATCCTTGCCTTTAGCTTATCCCAAAGAATGTCATATGAGCCCAGGTCGAAGGCCTTGGAGAGATCTAGAAACGCCGCGTAGGTTGGTGTACTCCTATCAGCGTAGTGCCTGACAGTGTGCGTAAGTCAAGAATTGCGCTTTCCGTGGAAATGCCAGGTCGAAAACCAAATTGTGCATCGTGCAAATGCATATGTTTCGGTAGCTGCACATTCAGCACATTGTCAAGTGCTTTAGCGAAAATTGATGGCAGAGAGGTATGTCTATATTTCGAACAATCTAATGAGTCACCCGTTTTGTTTTTAAGTACTGGTACCTACAACCACCATCATCATACAGGCAAGTGGGAGTGTGCGGTACAATGGTAAAACAGTAATGTCAAAACCCTGGGGATTGGGACCCCGCATGCTGCAAAAGGGACTGTTGTGCCCTGGAGATTTCCCCCGTTACATATCTTTTAGAGCTATTTTAACATCTTTAGCTGTTATAAGAGTTAAAACTGATCCTGTTTGGGTCTCAGTATCGATTACCTGCTGCGCTGACCCCAACATTAACAATACACGAACCATGAAGTGATCTTTGAAACTCTGCTATGAATTAAGGTTCAGTCCGTCAACGCCGCTCACGGGGAGGCTCTGGGCTGCTCTCATTTTACTTGTACATTTCCAATAACTACAAAAGTCGGAGTTTGTGTGACATGAGGCTAACATCCTCTTGTTGATTTTGACACCACTTCACTGTAAACCTTTCCGCGTATCCATCATATCATCGTACAAAGTACCTGATAACGGTCTGCCGTGCTAATTTCACGATACGAACTTAGCCCCCCGCTTTCCAGTGCGCACTGATGACGTACCTATTCCAACCTGCTATCCCTTTGCGGTGTCTAAGCTTTTTCCGGTATGTGTGTGTCAACCGTAAGGGTTGGAAATCATCAAATGACTCCTTCAGAGCGGAAGGAGTCAGACTCTTCCTGACTAAAACCAATTTGTTATCCTCCTAATGTTTTTTGCCTTCCGGGGTCCCGGTGACTCTTTGGAATAAATTCCGCAACCCTGGCAATCCCAGGCAGTGTACAATGTCATTGTATGCCTTATGACTGGTGTCAATGCAAGACTTCCCACCACAAGATTCCAATTGCAATTGCATTTACTAAAAATAATGGCCGCAGATGCGGGCCGGCACCAGCCGGGGATTACGGAAGCCATATAAGTTCTCGCGATCCCCGACGTAGGTGAGAGATGGAACACCGGGGTGGTTTTAGTCAGTAAGAGTCTGACAGACCCCTCCGCCCGCCCCAGGGCGGAGGACATCCATGAGGATTTCCGCCCGTCAAAAAAAAAAAAAAAAAGTTGATAAGTTTAACCTAACCGAGGTGAATTGCTGAAAATTTCGATCTCGTTTTGCTCGTCATTGCTTTCTTTTTACTTTTCAATTTCTCTTGATTTTTCAAATAATGTTACTCTTTCGGTATAAATGGCTAAGTTCAAATATGGTCCACTAGTTGGAGTGTCTCAAGTGCCCTTACACCTGCACCATTGAGGGCCTGATGAATGCCAATGATGCCGCTATTTTTTTTTTTTTTTTTTTTTACTATATATAAGCATACGTTTGACCACAATCTCACCTGATGGTAAGCGATGATGCGGTCGAAGATGGAGCACGTTTGCCTAGAAGCAACCTATTCACTCTTGTCTTAAAGACTTCCAGGTTGTAGCTATCTGGAAACACAGACTCTGGCAGGGAATTCCACTCCTTAGCTGTACGCACTATGAATGTGTTCCCAAAACGTTTAGTGCGTGTGGGTGGGATGTCCACCATGTACCGGTGGCGCATCGCCGTTCGTCTTGTGGTCCGATGATGGAACGGGCTTGGCGGAATTAAATTATGCAATTCCGTCGCACACTCCCCAAAATGCAAGCGATAGAAAACCGATAGGCCAGCAACTCGGCGTCGATGCTCAAGGCTTTGGAGCTTCGACTCGACGAGCCTGTCATTACCGATGATCCTCTTGGCTCGTTTCTCAATTGACTCAAGGGCATCAAGCTGGTATTTGGCAGATCCGTCCCAAAGATGAGAGCAGTACTCCATACACGATCGAACTTGCGCTTGATAGAGCTTGAGCAGCTGTTCCGGCGTGAAGTACCGTCTCACCTTTGCTAGGACCCCCAACTTTCTGGCAGCCACTTGAGCCTTTGCCTCTATGAAAGGGCCAAAATTGAGGGTAGATGTTAACGTAACACCAAGAAGCTCAAGTCGGTCGGTTATCGGCACGATTACACCACGAAAAGATGGAGCTGGGTGGAATTGGCTCCGTTTAGCGGAAAATAGACACGCCTGGGTCTTAGCAGCATTGAACTTGACCAGATTGGCATCGCCCCATTCTGAGACAGCCTGTAAGGACAAGTTCAAGCGCTCAACCATAGCCTCCCGGAGAGAACGCACCTTGAGCTTTTTTCAACAAAATCTTTGATGATTACGCTGAAATTCAGCTCGCGCAGTAAGTCACTTTCAATGCTAAGTAGGGATTACTTTCATAGACAGTTTTGTCCCATCATAGTTCTTAGCCTATTTTTATAATTTTCATTTTTGAAAATGCAATTTGACACGATCAAAACATTCGCAGTGTGATTGCGATGTTTGGGAATATAACTCTGAAATTTCGATTTTCAAGAATTTGATAATAGAACAGCACCTTAGGTAGGTCGGTCAGTAGGTCGTCTTAAGGGCGGAGTTTTCTATAGTCTGTATTGTATAAATTTATTAAAGATAGCACTTCGCCCGCGATTTAGTTCGCGCGAATTTAGTTGGTACTCCACGAACTTCATCTCCCTTATTTATTGATAGACTAAACGCTCAAACATTTTTGGTGTGTACAAACTGCTCTACTGTTCGCTCAAACCAACGAGGGTTCCGTACCATCATATAACAAATGAAATGTTTTAAATTTCTATCGTCGAGGCCTATTCGTCAGAGAATTTTAACACTGCGGTGTATATTGCAGTTTTAGATCAGCGCCATCTCTTGACTGATAGTGAAAGTAATATTATTTTTGTTGATGATTTCTGAAAATGTGTACTATTTAGAGACATCGTTTTGTTTTTCTCTGTATTTTTATCACAGAAAAATTTCAGATTTTTCTCTATGCAAACTTCGAAGATAAGAGGGGGAATGGTAATTTTTTTTTCATTTTTCGTCAAAAGGCAAAAACCATGCGGCCTAAAAAAAACTGGCCAAGTGCGAGTCGGACTCGCGTGCGAAGGGTTTCAACGATTTTTTTTTGCATTTTATTGTAACACTATAGACTTCTTATAGGTTTTCCTGTAATCTTTAGGTAAAGATCTTTTATCTCTATTTTTTTTCAAAATTTTAGGCTTAGTAGTTTCGGAGATAAGGGAGGGAATGGTCATTTTTGTCTCATTTCTTGAATAACTTCAAAACCATTTTTTTTTAAATTATGAAAAAATATAATTATAACTCTCACAGTAAGCTCTTTCATTTGATGTCACACGATAATGTTCAAAAAACAATTTTTTGAAATTTTCTGGTTTGGCCCCCAAAAGTGACCCCTGAAAACCCCCCACTAAAAAAAATAATAATTTAAGTAACGCGTTCGTGTTTGTGTCACAGAAGTCCATATGTGTGCCAAATTGCAACAAAATCGGTCCAGTGGATCCGGAGATAACTGGCTGTGACAGACGGACAGACAGACACCCGAGTGATCCTATAAGGGTTCCGTTTTTTGTTCGGAACCTTAAAAAAGTTTTCTTTTTTGGGAATATGCAAATAGCGCTCTACCATATAATACCCCACATGCTCTAGTAGCCCCACTTTTGAATTTTTAAGAAACTCCTTCAGTCGCTGTTAAAAAAAAACCGGTCAAGAGCGAGTCGGACTCGCGTGGAAAGGGTTCCTACGAATTTTAACACTATAGATTTCTTATAGGTTTTCCTGTAATCTGTAGGTAAAGACAGTAGCGTAGCTAGCATGGGTGACACCCGGGGCGGATAATGTGGTGTCACCCCACAAATGAACACCCCTCCCCCCCCCCAAATAATTATGAGTTGCACCTTTGGTCTTTCGTTCTGGTGATGGCAATCGCAAGCCATTTTTCGGAAGGGAGGGGGGAAGGTGTGCCACTTGCGCTGCAGGTTTTTATTTTCAGGAATGTTCTTACATCATACTTACCTACAAACAAAATCTCGAAAATTAGATTATTTTGATTTTGTTTTCATCATTATCCAAACCCAACTTTGTTGAGTAACGCAAGTAAACTCAAGAACAAAAAAGAGGGCAGAACACAAGAGCGATCGAAGCGAGCTCGAAAATGTTCGCATCCCACCTCGGAGAGGTTTTCTCTCCTTTTGATAATTTCATATACAAACATAGTGATTTTATTGAGACATGCAGAAACGCTCGGGAAAAAAGAGAGTGCAGAAAGTGAGAGCGAGCTCAAAATTTTTTACACTCCACCACGGAGGGGTTTCATTATGTCGCTAAGGGGTGACACCCAAGCGTGACAAAAAGTCATCGAACGAGTGTCGCCTCTAAATGCAGACCACCTGAAGGCCTAAAGAATTGTTTGAACAGGAAGCCAGAGAGTGCAAAATGAAAGAGCGAGCGAAGCGAGCTCAAAAATTTTTGCACCCTACTCCCGCCAGGTTTCATTGCGTCAAACGTAAAGGGGTGCCACCCGATAGTGGCAAAAACTAGTCAACGAGCGGTCGGGTGTCACCCCTAAGCGGGTGTCACCCGGTACGCCACCTCCTCCTAGTTTCTTAGAACGTTAGTGTAATTTATGAATTTCAGTAGGTAAATGAAGGTATAATAAAAAATCGAGGCTGGATTCCTGTAATGAACGAACTGGACAAGAAACAAAACAAAAATCAGAAAAAAGGAAGTACGGAACTCTCGAAGCTTTTATTTTAGATCCATCCGAAAATTTTAGAGCACCGATTTATTAGTAACATAATTCTTCACATAGAAAAAAAGATTTTTGCTAAAACTGGAAAGTTTATTCTGCTACTCGCCACACCCAGTTTTCATCCCATTAAAAACAAAAGAAAAGAAAAAGTAACCGCCGCCGCCGTTATTTGGCGCAACCGACAAATAACGGCGGCGATTCTAAAGCAATTCTAGCGAATTCTAAAGCAATTACACACAATGTATTTGCTTTAGAATTAAGTTCCTGTTTATTTGTGTTCCTTTGTCTTTTTACATTGTGTGTGTTAGTGTGTGCCAAATAAACTAGTTTTCTTTCTTTCTTTCTTTTCTTTCAAACCACTAAACTTAAAAAAAACCGGACTAGCGCGATTCTGACTCGCGCACCGAGGGCTCCGTAGGGCTCCGTAGCTATAAGTTCGTCAATTACGGGAATTAAGACAAAAAAATAAAACATAATATATAAACCTACGTCACGGCCATTTCTTGAACTGCAAATATATAAGTTTGTAATCGTATGTAAAGAATTTCTTTTTTACGTGAAATAACTAGGTACAAATTTTCAATTTTCAGATTCTAGATCAGTGATGGCCAACCGGTCGATCGGCTAGTAGACCAGTCGATCGCCGAAAGCACAGTATAAATTAGATATTATTACCGTGCCGCAAGGATAAACATATGTATGACTGCGTAGCTATATAAATAGTGTAGTTAAATAAAATTAGAAAATATACATGAAATATAAAAACAGTACGATAAATAAATAGGTTAAATTAATAAATATTTACCAAAAAATAGCACCGCAAACTTAAAACTGAATACTGCTGGACCTTCATTCAAAATTTAAAAGGGTGTTAAACAGGGCGATTGACTCTCTCCCAAATTATTTACGGGCCCACTTGAGGAGATGTTTAAAACACTGACAACCTCATGGAAGACCAACGGTATTGACGTCGACAAAAGGAGGCTGAGAAACCTAGCTCTAACTTGACGACGACATTGTCCTTTTCGCTCCCACAGCTCTAGAACTCCAGATCATGCTCCAAGAGTTGGTGGGACTTGCGATGAATCGGTCTAAGCCCTAGCTAATGACCAACAGCACGAAGCGTAAGGGCAAGAAATATATTATGTCGATGAGTACATCTACTTGGGCCAGTTAGTTTCTTTCGTAAACAGGTAAGAAATAGAAATCGATCGCCGCAACGAAAACGCCTGGAAAGCTACTGGCCATGAAGACACTAATACAGGGTTAACCGACGATCTCCCTTAAGCCTAAACTCATCGAAATATGTATTCTACCCATCCTAACCTACGATGCTCAGACCTGGGTTCTCACCGAGTCGCAAAGGTTCGGCCTTAGAGTTTGCCAAAGAGCGATGGAACGCAACATTCTGGTCGTAAAAAGACAACCCAGAATTCGATTCTGCGTTCCAAAACGGGAATAATGGACGTGGGTAAGAAGGTTGCCATGCTCGTATGGGATTGGGTGGACCACGTAAGCCGAATGCACGGTGACCGTTTGGGCAAAAGTCTCCCCGCAATGGGTGCCCGTAGACGGCCGCCATCGCCGAGGTCGGTCCAAAAAGAGGTGGCGAGACGACCTGGATGCGTACCGTGAGGGCTAGTACGAAGTGGCGCTAGAAAAGATTCCTGGAAGGGAATTCTTTTCTAGCGCCACTTCGCCACTTCGCGGGCTAATTCAGAAAAATGAAAAGGTTTATAAAATTTTCTACTGAATTAATCTGTTTCATTCAAAATTTTAAGAAGTATGTAATTGGTAGATCGCACAGGGTTTCGTCAGTAAAAAGTAGGTCTTGGGTATAATCAAGTTGGCCACCCCTGTTCTAGATCAACTAAAAGTACCCTATAGATTTTGATTAACTTGCGATTACCTAAATATGTCGCAAAAATTATGCATAATCATATTTTTTTAGACTTAGAAGCATGATTTTTTCAGAGCTCCCATATCTACACTAATATTATAAAGAGGAAAGATTTGTTTGTTTGAAATGAATAGGCTCCGAAACTACTGGACCGATTTAAAAAATTCTTTCAGCAATGGATAGCTACATTATCAGGGAGTAACATGGGCTATATTTTATCCCCGTACTCCCACGGGAACGGGAACTACGCGGGTGAAACCGCGTGAGGTCTACTAGTGGGGTATAAACTAACGTGTTTGTTATTAATTTCAACGTGATACCTCTACACGTTCCTGAGAAAAAGGCCGTCGGCTGAACATTTCCACCATCTACGTGTTACGATTCATGAAAGACAGATGGAAAGAACCTAGTAAACAGGAATAATTATAGGCAGAAATATTCTTCATAATAATACTTTCAGAGATTACCTATTGCAAACATAATTACAACTTGAATTCCTCATTTTTCAACCGACGAAAAAACGGAGGAGGTTCTCAAATCGTCGCGTATATGTTTTTTTTATGTATGAACACGCATAACTTTTTACGCAGTGGTCCAATTTTGATTGTTCTTTCTTTTGGAAAGGTCGAGAGTGGTTCCATATAAATTATTCCAGGAAAAAAAAACCTACCCTAAGGGTAGAAAAACATGGGATGATTGATTGTTCACTCACTGATTGTAATGTATGACCCCGCATAACTTTTTACAGAGTAGTCCGATTTTGATAATTCTTTTTTTCTTTTTTTGATAATTCTTCATTCCTCGAAAGTGGTCCCATATAAATTTGTAAAAAAAATCCAACCCTAAGGGTGGGAAAATAGGGGTGATTTATTGCTCACTCACAGATTTTAATGCTTAGTTGTGCAGCATTTTTGTAGGCCTACCCATGTTAGTAGTAATTAGTAGATCATAGCCACAAAAAAATATAAAATAAAAACTTTTTAACAAAAAAAATAAACCTCCGAAAAAACTGATTTCGGAACTTTAATGTCGGAAGTTGGTGTTAAAATACGAAGAAACAATCATAAACACCGACTTCCGAAATTAAAATTATTTTTTGTAAAAAGGTATTACTTTTTGCTTTTCAGTTTTTTTGGGGGTTTAATTTTTTTTTTTTTGTTACTAGGGGCCCTCCCCGCCTTTTTCCAGGTTGAACAATTATACAACAGTCTAGGTCCATCTGAAATAATGTACTCTTTAAATGTTGTTTTTTTTTTAAACGGCGACATTGGTTGCGAAATGTGTCCTCCGCATATCTCTATCTATACTAATATTATAAAGAGGAAAGATTTGTTTGTTTGTTTGAAATGAATAGGCTCCGAAACTACTGGACCGATTAGAAAAAATCTTTCACAATTAGAATTCTACATTATCCCTGATGAACATAGGCTATATTATTCTTTCAAAAATTAGAGATCCTTAATAAAATTGCAATAATGTAACCCAAAGTAGCGAAATTTTGCCTATAAAATTCATTATTTGGCGTGCGCTGAGAAAACTATTGATGATACATAAAAAGAATGTACTGCATAATTAAAATACTCATTGTTACCTTTAAAAAAATCTGCGACTGTATATGTCTAACTATTATGGTTAAGTCGCAATGACCGCTTTTTATTCAAATAATTGAATCAAAACCCGGGCGGAATGGAATAGTGGTGATTTTGGTATCATGATATTAATCCTTATCCATTTAAATAGTTTGATAATTAAGGTTGATTATGTGCATATAAATTACACTTTAAATTACATATTCAAATCTAACCTTTCGTTTAAAAGTTACAACGAGTTAAAATACTCTAAGTAAGAAAAATGTTGCGCTTAGAGCGAACTGCCCTACGTTGAGTCTATTAATAAGTAATTTACACATTACCCTACAAAGAGTATAGGAGATGAAGTTCGTTGAGTACCTACTAAAACAGCGCGAACGAAGTCGCGGACGAAGTGCTAGTATATATATGTATATATCTCGTATCACGATGTATGTTCGAGATAAACTCTGAAACTACTGAACCGATTTTGATCAAATTTCGTAACTATCTGTTATTTTATCCAACTTAAAAGACAGGATAGTTTTATTAATTTAATCGTATCAAAAAATTGGAAAAAAAAATATTTCATCTATTATACCTACTGAGTCACAGCAACGTGTGGCTGGGTCAGCTAGTACACGTATAAATTAATAGGTAATGTTAATATTATAGAGTAGGTACATACAGGTTCGAAAGTAATAAATATTTGTTTTGTTTTTCCTTTTCGTCGAACAGTATCGTAGTATGTACGTAAGTTAAATAATTAAATACACAAGTACATTGGAATGAAACTTACCTACAAAAGATAAAGAAAGAATAGTACTGAAACGGTTTTTGTTATGTAGGGGAAAGTAACCAAATATGGAATACCATTTTGTTTTATAATCTCATTAACAAGTTTTTTATGAGTTGTATTGCAATAATTATGTGGTTAGCGACCTCGACAAATTGATAAGTTTTATTTTGTCTGAGCAATCGGCAGCAAGTTCGTCATGCTCCCTTAGCTTGCGGTAGCGTCGGGGATCAGCTGGCCTATGACATCTTAAAACGATCGTGTATAAGGTGTGGGAAGGAGACAGAGTTATACAAGACGCATAACACTATCCCTTTTCCTCAGCTTTATCTTGATCGCATTGGCACGTCATAGTAGGGCGGCAGGTCACCTCCTTCCCTCTAATAATATGGCGAGGGAGGTAATGGCTGATCTTTGCGATATGCTCGTGAACGAGTGCTGCTCGTGGTGACTGGTCCTCTTGCTGACCGTGTTTTATTATTGTTATATCTATTAACTATTAATAATTTAACTGTGATGGTACTAGTTTATCACTTGTGATTTTGGGTCACAGTTCATGGTTAAATTTCATTTTTACACATGTAAGCGGGCACGCCATTTATCCCTGGAGGGTCATTTTTGATTAATTTTGTATGTTTGAGTTTGCTTATTTAATTACCTATACAACGTGTAACAGAATAAACGCAATACCTCTTAAGGGGTCATTGTACGCCATTTATCCCTGGAGGGTCATTTTTTATTAATTTTCTGTGTTTGAGTTTGCTTATTTCATTACCTGTACAACGTGTAACAGAATAAACGCAATACCTCTTAAGGGGTCATTGTACGCATCATTATGAACAACTTTTACAATGGGACCAATCCCGAAATCACGAAAAAGAAATCAGCTATTCAGTACATTTTGTCGAGTTATGCGCACAGAAATGTATCGGGGAGACGATTTTTTTTCGCGATTTCAGTGTTGGTCCCATAGTGGAAGTTGTTCATAATGATGAGTTCAATGACCCCTTAAGAAGTATTGCGTTTATTGTGTTACAGATTTTATATTTAGTTTCTATCATTGTTTCATATTTAGTTGTTGGGATAATTTAGTGTGCTAGCTGACATGTGCCATTTAATTTAATGTTCTATAATTATCATAAAATGTTGAATAATACCATTATATAAATTCAAGTTCTTTAAACTTAACAGACAGTTTTGTTCCTGGGGAGTTTGTTGGCCACTTCTTCTTCCCAGCTAAAACACTTATAGGAAGTGGTCGTCACCACACCACACATAACTAACACATAACACCACACATCGCCCAGCCCGTCGGCTGGGCGATGTGGGGAACTGTCTTCGTGTAAATTTTGACGTTCAAAAAGTGCTGACTTTTAGCTTAGTTTGAATAAATGTCTTTTGATTTTGTTTTATTTTTTTTTGTGGATATTTAAAAAAAAAACTAATCACAAATCAAAAGCGTGTGATAGCAATCCTAATCAGTCACAGTCATCTATTTGTAAGTCAGCAATTAATTTTTCATGTTAGATATGTTAATTAACAAAATATGATATATACATTTTATCAAAATAACAAATGAGAGACTAAATAGGGAATAATGTTGCAAAAATGAAATATCATGAATCTACACTAATATTATAAAGAAGAAAGATTTGTTTGTTAGAATTGAAAAGGCTCCGAAACTACTGGACCGGTTTGAAAAATTCTTTTAGCATTGGATAGCTACATTATCAGGGAGTAACATAGGCTATATATTATCCCCGTACTCCCACGGGAACGGGAACTACGCGGGTGAAACTGCGTGACGTCCACTAGTTTTTAATATATGTGCAGTAGTCACTGGACAGATGAAGTGGGCTGCCGATGTAAGATGAATAAAATGGCACCTTAGGGATTGACTTGATTTATTCTTCTTAGTTTTTGGCAAAACAAACATTCTGCTTCATCTGAGTCTAAAGATCCTCGCTCCATGAAATAAATAAGATTCAGTGTCAGACAGTGGCGTAGCTATACCTTAAGGGGCCCTGCATCAAACGTTTTTTGGGGGCCCCTTTTTACCCGAGTGTGAAAATGCTCAAAAGGGCAGTTTGCAGGGTTGTTTCTCTTTTTTCAAATTGGCACTACTCGCCACAAAACTTTCGCTCATATCAGCATTTTCATCCATCATAGGCGTCATATTGATTGATTATACTAAGCATGATTTGAGGTTGCAAACAGTATTTATAATAATAATAACCCCACCGTTGTATCTCTACGTTGACGTCGTGGTGGGGCTTGCGCGCCTTTATGAACCTTAGGTCATACCTAGGGTGAGGGGCCAGACAAAGAGAGATACAATCGGCAAGGCAGTTTTGTGGCAAACTGTTGGGCAGTAGCGACCCCACGGACCTGATCTCCCGGGAGAAGTCTTGTTCCTCATCTCCGGCTTGCCTTTATTGGCTGGCCGGGGCGAACAATGACGAGGAACAGAGCTCCCACCTCTTTCTTGCCTTAATCGGCCGGTCTGAGTGGAGACTCGCAAGAGCAAACGTGCTCGGGAGAAGGATGTATAATCCAGTAAGATGCTGGTAGGGATCTTGACCGTACTTCCGGGATTGTCCTGATAGCCGTGGTATACCTCTCCACTCCTCTAGCACCTCAGGATATGTTGCCTCCTTGGCGCTACGTCACTTTGTGCTAGCGACCGTTTTCGGCCGTTTTCCATTTATTGAGTGTGCAAGTCACCCCCTGCCATTTTAAAGCCGTGTTTATTTTCAGTGGTCAGGCAGGGGCCCATAGTTCTTTCATAGTATACGTTAATGAATCCACTAAACCACCCAAACCCATAGCCTGTCACCTTTTGTTTCCATATTATGCAATAGTTTTGCACCTACCGGGGATTGTCTTTGGGTGTACTTTGATAGTGCATACAGGGATAATCGTCGGTTGGTGCCTCATTCCATTAGAAATGTCTAACGGGGCCTCTGCGAGTTGGCTTCGGCCCCTCATACGCCTACCAAAGGACCGGGACCTCAGGGTCCTGAGATTGTTCAAGACATACCATAAATAATGATAATAATAATAACCCCACCGCCGTATCTCTACGTTGACGTCGTGGTGGGGCTTGCGTGCCCCAATGAACCTTAGGCACTCATATTTAGGGTGAGGGGCCAGACAAAGCGAGATACAATCCGCAAGGCAGTTTTGTGGCGAACTGTTGGGCAGTAGCGACCCCACGGACCTGATCTCCCGGGAGAAGTCTTGTTGTTCATCTCCGGCTTGCCTTTATTGGCTGGCTGGAATGAACACTGACGAGGAACAGAGCTCCCACCTCTTTCTTGCCTTAATCGGCCGGTCTGAGTGGAGATTCGCAAGAGCAAACGTGCTCGGGAGAAGGATGTATAATCCAGTAAGATGCTGGTAGGGATCTTGACCGTACTTCCGGGATTGTCCTGATAGCCGTGGTATACCTCTCCACTCCTCTAGCACCTCAGGATATGTTGCCTCCTTGGCGCTACGTCACTTTGGGCTAGCGACCGTTTTCGGGGGCCCATTTATTGAGTGTGCAAGTCACCCCCTGCCATTTTAAAGCCGTGTATATTTTCAGTGCTCAGGCAGCGGCCAATAGTTTTTTCATAGTATACGTTAATGAATCCACTAAACCACCCAAACCCATAGCCTGTCACCTTTTTTTCCATATTATGCAATAGTTTTGCACCTACCGGGGATTGTTCTTAGGTAGTCCTTAGATAGTGCGTATAGGGATAATCGTCGGTTGGTGCCCCATTCCACTAGAAATGTCTTACGGGGCCTCTGCGAGTTGGCTTCGGCCCCTCGTACAACCAAAGGACCGGGACCTCAGGGTCCTGAGATTGTTCAAGACATACCTTAAATAATAATAATAAATCTTTATTAAACTAAAGCCTAAATAATTATTACAATGGTATAGTAGATGTACATACATTGATAGGCTTACGCTAGGTAGTAATACATTGAAACCCTGACCTCTAAACTAGGTTAATACCTGTATCTTAGAAGATCAGTGTCCCTCCGCAACAATGTTACAAGCCATAATTTTTTACAGCTCTAGGACAACTACTAAACATCGCAAAAATAAAATAAAAATTAAAGTTCTACTTTTGCAAATCAAAAGAATAAAAAAAACCGTATGCCTTTAATGTGTGATTGAGGTGTTTTGTATCTAACATACAAAACACCTCAATCACACATTAAAGGCATACGGTTTTTTTACTCACATTCATTTATGTATGAATGTGAGTGTGTGTCGTGTGTGGAAAATTGGAATTTATATTTAACTTTAAAGGTTGCCTAAAAGAGATCCTCTGTGTGTTGATGAGTCAATGTTAATAGGTAATTATGTAAGGTGTGTTTGCATTGATATTTTGATTTTGTGGATAATTTCAATACTTTGTTTAAAGTGTTATATAATTTTGTGCTGGTAATGTAATACTGGCGCCTGGCAAACGTTGTTCTGTGATATTCTTGTGGAAAGATGTTGTGCTTATTTCTGCCTGCTGGTTCTTTGTGGGGTTGGGTAGAGTGTTTACGGATTACCGTATGGAGAACATAGAGCTGCCTCACGGTTAACACTTCACATTCAGCATATTATTGTGTTGTGGAATATCTTCGAGGCCGTGACCGCATAAATTTTAAGACCGCCCGTTGTGCAAGCTCAAACCTAATAAATTCGTTTAACGTTGCACCCTCCCAAACTGGAATACAGTATGAAAGAACTGACTGACTGTGCAGAATATACCAGTTTCAGGGTATTACTATCCGCAGACCTGCGTAGTTTTTTAAAAATAAATATTAGTTTACGGATTCTGCCCGTGAAAACATCTATATGCTTATGCCAGTTAAGGTGTTGATCAATATGAGTGCCCAGATATTTCACACTAGTAGTCCTAGATATGCTGAGGCAGTCACATATAGGAGGGGACACAGTAGTACACGTGTGGGCCCTGAGGAGATAAGATAGCGGTGGGGCAAGATTTGACCTAATTGCAAAAGGAACATATACCGTTTTCTGTACGTTCAGGGTAAGCAAGTTGTTTGTTAACCAGCTCATGACTTGTTTCAGTGCATTTTCGGCATTACGAAAGCATTGGGCTTAATCTACTCTATCGATTACCATAGCTGTGTCATCAGCATTGGTAAATATTTTGCAATGTTCTATAGGTATATTACACAGCTGATTTATATAAATGAAAATAACGTGGGTCCCAATATGCTGCCTTATGGCACGCCGTATGCAATAGGTAATGTTTCACTCCAATTTTGACCGAATTTGACGTATTGTGTCCGGCCCCTTAGGTAGTCAGAGAAAATATCCAGTACGGTACCACGAATTCCGATGCGCTCCATCTTCTTCAGCAAAGCCGGTATAGAGACGGTGTCGAAGGCCTTAGACAAATCAAAGAAGATACCCACGCATTTGACCTTCTTATCAAGACTTCCGGCTACATATTCAGAAAAAGCCATAACCGCATCTTCAGTGCTCAAGCCTGTTCTGAACCCAAATTGGTTATTGGATAAGACTTTGTTAGCTTCCAAGAAGCTGATAAGGTTTTTATTAAGGATGCGTTCCAGTATCTTCGATAGGGCAGTAAGTATCGATATCGGCCTATAATTATTGACTTCGTCTCTGCGCCCAGCCTTGTAAACCGGATGGAAACAGCTTTTTTAAACGCATCTGGGAAGGTGCCTGATGAAATTGAAACATTACAAATATGTGTTATTACTGGAGCCAGAGCATGTCTTGCCCCTTTTAGTATCAGAGCTGGGATGCCATCCCAACCAGTAGCATAGTCAGATCTTATGCTTAAAATGATGTCTTCAACGTCTTTTACATTTACCTAATGAAGGACCATTAAGCCGCCCGAATTTAATATGGGAAAATTAGGTGGTAAAGAAGTGGTGATTATTTTTGATGCCAGATTTTTGCCAATATTGACGAAATTGTTATTTATACTATTTAAGGAGGTATTCGGTGTTTCACAAAGATTTAGTAATTTCGTAGAAGGAGCACGGTTTGACTGTATATCGGATACTATTTTTATTACACCCCAAGTTGCCTTTATGTAATTCTTAGCCTTGGAGAATTCTTCTTTTTCGGAAGTAATTTTGAGCTGTCGTAGCAAAGAGTTATAATGGTTTCGGTAACGAGCGTAGGTGATTCTAAGTATTTCATTGTCTTTCTCTTTTTTTTAGTTTAACGTTCTGAGTGATTTTATTCTTGCTGCCATAAATCTGGGCCCCTGTGATCCGGGGGCCCCGTATAATTGATACGGCAAATACGGCGGTAGCTACGCCCCTGGTGTCAGTGCTAAATGGATTGCATCCCTACTTCAAAGTATTATCTTCAAAATTCAAACGTAATCCATTTTTGGATTTTTGCACCGGTTCCATCAAGTGCTCATATTTTGCAAGCTAGTTACAATTGCATCATTAGCAAGATTTTCGTAATTATAAAAAAAAACATTTACCATAAAAAAACTTGTGTTTTTCTGTACAAACTAATTTAAAGGAAGCATATTTTTGTAATTCTTATAAATAATTAACTGTAAATATATTAGTTTTGCAGATTGGTAAAAAATAATACTTTAACAGGTCAAACTTTCGTCAATTTACCCTAGATGAAGCTGGTGTTTCCTTGCTAACAACGATACGAACTCAGAGGTCAGATTCTTTTAAAATCGGTACTTACTCGTACAATGGAAAAGATGTAAAGGTCAATGAGAACCAGGTAGCATATTTGACTCATGTAGTCTTTTGAGGAAAGCACTACAAAGATTTGAGTGAACCTGTCCAGACTGGGCAAGCTTTTCTCAGCGAAGGTCAAATTAGAACTTTAAAGAGCTCAACGATTTTCGGACCATACCAAAGTAGCGGTAGCGGTAGCGGTAGGCCGCATAAAGTAGGTACTCAAACTGCCAGCCGATCATGTAATTTATCTCCTCCTCACATTCACAATGATTGTTACAGACTTGAGCAACTGACGAGCTAACACAAAACTGTATTAACATAGAATACACAAGGGCATTTTCTTCCTCTTAAAAAAAAAACATAAAAACACAAACGAGGGCGGATCCAGGGGGCTGCTTTTTTATTGTTTAATTTGCTAAAACCCACCTCAGCGGGTTCAAGCGCCCCAAAACGGCAATCCTGGATCCGCCCCTGTACACAAGTCAAAAACAAAAAGCATCATTGACATCTTGAGGTTTATACATCCTGTAACAGAATAAACGCAATACCTCTTAAGGGGTCATTGAACTCATCATTATGAATAACTTTTACTATGGGACCAACCCCCCTTAAGAGGTATTGCGTTTATTCTGTTACAGGATGTATACTTGATGTTTCTGTTGCTGCATTTTCCTCAAATTCTTCATTTTCGCTGACGAGGTGAGTCACTAAATACTCATTGATAAGCACTGAAGCAGCAGGAGTAATCACAAACACTCCTGCGGCACTAGTACTTAGGAACAAGACTTAGTTTTCTTCTATCTTCTCTCTTCTTGTGTTTTTTCTTCTTAATTTCAGAAAATGATCCGTTTGAATGTTAACAATCATCAGCAAGAAATGCTTAACTTACAACACTTTTAATACCTATTATACTTGGTGCTAAGAGACGGAAGCTTAAAAAATTAAATCACACTAAATAAGAATAACTAAACTAAAATATCAAGTTGTAGATGTATAAAATTATGTTTAATTTGTTTGTTTTTTTTTTTGTCACACCGCTATGATTACCCTATGATTCTGCAGTGAGAGAAAGACAGAGCTAAACAGGACGAATAGCACTGTCCCTTTTTCACTTTGCAATCATGATGTCATTGGCGTTATAGTTAAGAGTCCGGATATTATTCTATCCCAGTAAAATACACGGTTTTTGTGGGAGCAATCGGAGCAAAACCTCGGCCAAAGTATAGAGAAATAAAAAAATACAGTCTTAACATATTAAACCATAAACTGACAATAATCCCAGCCGTTGGCACTATATGAAGGTACAGTGGCCTTTGTACGAGTTTTTTAACGCTCTCGATCGCATTAGCGTAAACGCCAAATTGAATAAGCGCCGTCTGGTGACAATAACGGAAAACCTTTTTTCATACAATTTGACATGAGCGATCGTTTTCCATTAACGCGATCGAGAACGTTTAAAAACTCGTACGCCCACAGAACCCATAATAACTGAAAAATTACAAACACTACTTTCTCATACCAACGGAAATACTCGTAGCGTTACAACAGACAAAGCATGCCGGAGTTTAATCAGTAATAATGACAATTAAGACTGTTAAACACCATGGTAGGTTAAATACCTACTCGTCTGCGCGCCATGATTCATTCACTGACCGCAATGTACAGGCAACCGCATGTGTGCGCCACAGTTGAGCTGAGATAACTGCTCTTATTGCTGTTAGATAAGGTGCTGTCAAAGGCAGAATATTAAGATGGACGTGTGGTTGATTGAACTACATAGTTTAAGCAAGACACATGCCTTTCCTCAACTACTTTGGGTACGGCTTGAAAGATGCAGCTATGTTATGATAACTAATTTTTGTTTCTCCAATTGATTCAACAATAGACCTACCATGTTTATGATGTGTGTTTACCTCCTTTGGTGGTCCTAGTAGAGAATTTACTGGGTGGGGCTAAGCCCACCTTTGACTGTCAATGTCAAACGAAGGACCTGCACTTATTATCTGGTGCGTGACTGTACTACATAGGCAACCGTATAAGGAGGGTGTTCAGGCATACGACGAAAATAAAAATCGCTAGTCATATCGAAAGAGCTGTCGTTCAGAATTCTGCCTTTTCTGTGTGAAGCCTGGGTAAAAACTAGTTTATTTTTGTTCATTTTTGGACTCTCGGACCCTCCCCCCCCCCCCCTTGAGAAAGCTATAGCTACGCCCAAACAACCTACACTCATTCCTAGATGGCAATTAAACATACTAATTTGTAATCTGAGGCTTCATAAATAAGGGACTGTAGGTTTCATTGAACTTACAGCTCTACGTCTCCAAACATAATTTATGAGGTCATATTACACTATTACGGGTGTTACCATTGTGACTGTTCCTAAGTTACATTTGATACCGTGACCAGGATGGGCCGAGCTTTACTGGAACACGCGGTGGAGGGGCGTGTTTCTTCCTCCTGCGGGAGGGTCCGACTTTAACAATTAGGATACTTCAGGAAAATAAACAGTCACACCATCTTGACCCCAGTGCCCTAGCACCTGCAACTAAACGCCTGAATTACCACTGACAAGTGACAACGTCTAATTATACTACTGTATTTTCCAACATCTTACTATCGACACAAATGATGAGCTCGTGACTAAATAATAAAAGCCGCATGGTTCGGTTATTACATTCTGAGACCCTTCTTGCCTCAGAAATCAAGTTAATCTGGCTGATATTTGTTGTTCTTTGACACTTGTTTAAGATAGACAGAAGCCAGAAAATCAGACCTGCCAAGGGATGCGGACGTACCTACTATATTGACCCAGCTGTTTTGTGAAGGATTGCTCAGCTTCACCTTCGTCATTACGGCCTACATAAAAGAGACAGATATAGGCCGCACAATCGCTTTATCTCTTTCTATGGAGTAATGAATTTTGTGAGGATATTGCTCACTTTATTCTCCATGACTAAGGTTCAGTACTTGGAGTTTTTTTATGAGTAGCCTCTCGCAGGTCAACCTGGGAGGTTGTCGGCTGCTCAGCCGAACTTGCCTGTGGCAATATAACTATGAAAGCTTCCAGCGAGAGCTTACTAATAAAATCAGAGGGCTTAGTGCGAGTTTCTTAACGTACTTAACAGTGGCGTAGCTAGTCTCAAAGGGGTCATCAAACATTTTTAGGGTGTATCAAACATTTTTAGGGGGCCCGTTAGGGGTATTGTTTTTTTTAACCAAATAGCCTAGTATATACTCTGCTAAGGACTGTTTTGGGAGGCCACGAAGGAGACGGTGGGACTAAATGTATTGCTTTGCGTCCACACGTCGTAGCCCTTGTAGTCCGGGTTCTACGCCCCTGGTACTTAATCGTGTTAACGAAAACGCTCACTATCACTCGCTCTATGCCAAATTGTATGGAGAAAAAGGTTTGCCGTTAATGTCACCAGACGGCGTGGCACTTATTCAGTTTCAATAGAAATTAACGTTTACGCTAACGCAATCGAGAACGTTAAAAAACTCGCACTAAGGCCACAGAACTTAGGGGCTAGTGCGAGCTTTTATATATCGTACTCGATGGCGTTAAAGTAAACGTCAATATGTATTGATACTGAAATGAGATGAGCGCCGTCTGGTGAAACTAACTAACATCCACTTTTTTTCTATTTAAATTGACATAAGTGATACTACTCGATTGCGTTAACGTAAACTTTCGCTTACCTATTTAAAATTGAAAAAAGAAGTTTTCCGTTATTGTCACCAGCGCTTATCGGTTTTAGTACAATACGCGCCACGAAAGATGAGACTTGACGAGCGTCAGTAGTGGGAAGTTTGCGCAGGTACAGTCGTGTTAAAATAGGTATCCATAATTTGTATATCTATTCAGGGATTTTTCAATGATATTTAGATTAAAATTCTTAGTAATATTTTAATATTTATTACGAAATAATAAAATTAAAGTGGTGTATCAAGTCCCATCTTTCGTGACGCGTATTATACACTTTTTTGTTTACGTTTTATCTCGCACTAAGGCCACAGAACTGAAAAAATACTAAAGTAACGCAAATAAGCCCTTTAACTTAATTTTAAAGCATGTTGTAAGTTGTAGCATGCGGACGGGCAGCGCGCCGGGACAAACATCTGTACTAAATAATTGTCAATCCAGACGGAGTTAATTGGTCCTCGCGTCCATGCCAACAGTATCTGTGTGTTTTTGACAGATAGAAACACAATTACAGTATTGAAAAAATGTAATACGAAATTGGCCATCACGTCATGTTATTTTATTTAAAAACTGTTTTAAAATTGTAATTGACATATCGGAAGGGATATCAAATTTTTATCGGAAACCAAATATATTGTATGTCTATAATGTAATATATATGTCAGTAATGTTAATTAAGGAGTAACTTAGGAGTATTATTATACCATCACATTAATTATTATAATAATAGTTGTACATCCATCAAAACTAATTTAAACACTAGAAAAAATCATTAGTATAATCTTAAAACCGATTCAAAAAACTCTTACAACTTAAAGACGATCTGCAATACGCCACAACACAGCTAACCACAAAATAAAAATAAGCAAAACTCGCGGAGCACATGCAACACAACTTCAGTACACTGATGACTGTTTTCAGTAACACTGCACTGTTCAATTTTCAACTCTCGACGTTGAACCAAGCGTTAAAAATCGACCAGCGCGGGTTAAGGTGTCTCCTAACGTCAGTGAAAACGGGCTTGGGTAGCAGATCTTCAATTTTATTGCTCAATTGGTCGCATCCGCACTTATAGACTAATGAGTCTAATAGAGCCGGCTTAGCCCGCAAAACCGGGACCCGCCCACTACCTGCGTTAAATTACTTGAACATTTAAGCAGTGTTAATAAGTCTAATCAGATCAATTGATCGGCGAGGGATTTAAGCGGTGACACCCTTGGCGTATAATGCTTCTATCTGTGATTGGTAAAACAGAAATCATTTATTTGTAGAGTTCGTTTTGGTGAATATTTTCTGATCTATAGTTACCAAAAAAGTTTTCATAAAAGTTAAAATACCATAGGTACATATGGAATAGGCGTCATCGAAAATTGTTATGATTAAACCTTTATCCACACTCAATTACTCATTATTAATGCGAAAGTCACTTTGATGCGTGGTCTTAGTGCGAGTTTTTTAACGTTCTCGATCGCGTTAGCGTAATCGTCAGTTTGTTTTGAAATTGATAAGCGCCGTCTGGTGACAATAACGGAAAACTTCTTTTTTCAATTTTAAATAGGTAAGCGAAAGTTTACGTTAACGCAATCGAGTAGTATCACTTATGTCAATTTAAGTAGAAAAAAGTGGATGTTAGTTAGTTTCACCAGACGGCGCTTATCTCATTTCAGTATCAATACATATTGACGTTTACTTTAACGCCATCGAGTACGATATGTAAAAGCTCGCACTAACCCCTAAGTTCTGTGGCCTTAGTGCGAGTTTTTTAACGTTCTCGATCGCGTTAGCGTAAACGTCAGTTTGTTTTGAAATTGATAAGCGCCCTCTGGTGACAATAACGGAAAACCTTTCTTCTTTCGATACAATTTGACATAAGCGAACGTTTACGTTAAAACTCGCACTAAGCCTTCTGTTTGTTACGTCTTCACGTTAAGGCGCAAATACGGCTCAGTAGCTGATTTTAAAATGTGCATCACGTCTAAACGGCTAGACGTAATTTCTTGAAAAAAAAAAAAAATAAGTTCATTACATTTTTTTTTCTAATAATTTGTTAGGTGTGCGAAAATTTTGGGTTTTATTCGTTCAACATAGTGTAATTAATTTGCAAAGTTATGTCTAACACCGCCGAGCGTATTTTAATGGAATTTGCACTATCTCAAAGTCAATTTATGTTATCTACATTTTGATATACGGTTATTTTTTTAAAGTCATACAATAATAAGGAAATTACAAAAAAAAACTACTGAATTTTAGGTCGCGCGAGTGTGAAGCAAGTGCGGGTTTTGTTCCTCCAAGGTCGCTGGCGAATGTCTTCGCCTTAATAGCTAAAAAGATTTAGATGAAGAAGAACTTGGCACGCGGGTTAGCCATGCCTTGGATTAGGATACTTTTTTTTCTGGGAGTAAATATACCTAGTGCCTTGGAATTATTATCGACTTTCACACGGGCGAAACCACTGGCAGAAGCTAGCTATAAATTAAATAACTTTTATGTAACCTTAGTGTGTTTTGACTTATTTTAAGGTTTGTATACATGCCAATGACCTTTTGCATATAAACAGAGCTAACTACTCCTCTACCCGCCACTCCGCTACCTGCATTTTTAATTTATTATAAAAAATAACACATTTTAAAAAAGTTACAAAACCAAATTATTTTCCTTTGTATTGCAAAGCAGTAGATATTTTTTTTTAGACTTTTGTAAAAAAATGAAGGAGTAAAATGGTTTCATCTCAACGATTTGGAGGTGATTTGGTGTTTTTTTTTCTTATTATGTGATACCGATACATACATTCTGCCTAAACCAAATTACGTATCATATTATGTAGATTACTACCTATTTTTTTCAGATGTAATATCACAGTAAATGCCGACGAAAATTTGCTTCATCTGCACGTTGTTTTTAACCATTACTCGGGAGAGCAGCCTTAACTTATACCAAACTACCTTACCCGTGCCCACTTCGTTGGGCGGTATTTTTCGGGTTGATATAGGTGTACATCTATAGGATGCACACCTATATCAACCCGAAAAATAAGTTAGCTTTCAATAGAAAGCTAAGTTTTAAATAGGTAAAAGAATTTTCAAGATGAAGAAGTTAGAAGTTCAGTAGATCCAGAGATAACCAATCTCACAAACTCCCAAACTTTACCTCTTTATAATATTAGTATAGATAACTATTATTCGCAGGGGTTTTAACAAACAAAGGTTATCTAAGTATCTACCGTCCGTCTTGAAATAGACTAGGAACTTCTGGGCATAATTGTCAGATCATAGTAGAATATGCTACGTATTATTTGTCTATTCTGTAATAATTATTAACATATCACTCAATTTTGTGAAAGATGCAGAGTTCCAAAAATGGTTTGGTTGACTGAGTGGTCGTGACGACACGGTTGGCGCAGTGGCTAAGCGATTGACTGCTGCACTGCGTGTCGCAGGTTCGATTCCCGCACGGAACAAATATTTGAATAGCCTACAGATAGTTGTTCAGGGTCTGGCTGTTTGTGCATGTGAGACGACGACACAGGAGAAATTCCTAGTATGGGGCAAAGCTTACCAAAAAAAAAGATTAGGTGCTCATGACAGCTTAACGTGCGTTCTGAAGCACGGAGGAGTCTCGGTACCTATGTGAATATAAACTGGACACCCATCCACGAATCGACCGACCTGTAGTTAAAGTATGATGCACCAACTTATGGAAAGTAGAGACCGCGTTATGCGGGAACATACATAATCCTGTACATTTAATGTTAATTCAAACAATCCCATTGGTCTCAAATTAAATTTTAATCACTCTCGTTAATTAATTACTGTAGTAGTATTCGTAGACACATTTTTTATTTAACAAAACATATGCAAATACTGCACGTGGCCGTTCTAAAACGTTATGTGGGCCTGTCGACATCGTGCGCGCCCATATGGCCACGGGATGAATGACCAGCATTTCGGTAGCGCGCCAACTGAACGCAATTAAAAAATATCGTTTAAAAAGTTTAATTGCTTGGCCGCGGTTGCGTTTAAAATTGGAACGAAAAAATATTTGGAGGGAAAAGTTATGACGTAACGTTTTTTTTTTTAAACTTGAACGTATAGTGCCTAATGCTTGACTTTTGATAACATTTTTTTAAGCTTCTTTATTTGAAGTTAAAATAATTTGTTTTTTTCTTGCCGTTGTGCGAGTAATACTGACCCAAATTAAACAGACTTTTTTCTGTTATCTTCTTTTTGATAACCTTGTCTTTTCAGCCGAGTTGATTAATTTTCGTGAATGATAGCTGCTAACAATACTTTAGGAAACGATATAATTTTACGTACACTTGCAGTTACACCATAGAATATATAATATATAATAAATACAGGTAGGTAGATCTATAGCCGTAGGTTTTATAAATCGATTAATATCCCTGAACCCGATTTTTTTTTAATATTTCAGCAATATTTCATTCAAATGACAAAACTATCACAAACGAAATGAAACAGATAGATAATAGCTTCTTAAGGCGAAGTCTAAACAATGCCAGTCGTGAACTATAAATAAATAATAAAACGCTGTTTACTTTGGCCGCAAGTTCATCACACTGTCGCGTTAGCCTTATCTAGTATAATGCTCATCTTTGACACTTGCCCTCCCCTATCGGCCGGTCGAGTTGCCACCCCGCTTTATCAAATAACGCCCTATAAACAGTCTTCAACTTATTTGTTCATTGACAGTTCACAATGGGCCAATTTATTTTCGAACACGGTCCATTCATACTTTATTTTTTTAATGCAACTATAGTGGTCTATTGAAGGCAAAGACGCGACAATATTGTGCCAATAATAAGACCTTTATGTGAAGAGTCAAGTTTCGCGCTGATAATAATGCTCCTGCATAATGCATTTATTGTAACTTTGTAGATTGCAATGAAGATATTAAAATATTTGGAATAATATCTATGACATTCATATTTAAGATGTGGTGACACAAAAAAATCATCAAATTTACTCCAACACCATAGTAGTCCTTTTACCTTGTGCCATAAAAACAAAAAGCACAAACTGGATGCTTATTTTTTACCTTTACAAAATACGTAAATATTACTAAGCTTTACTAAAACACGTTTGAAAAATAACGAATAAACAAATGAGGAGTAACTCTTTCATGCCAGTGTTTCCCGCCCTATTGTCGAGAGCGTGACGACCCACTTAAATTAGGAATGGGCTAATTAACAAATGAATGGTTAGCAAGGAGCTCATGATAGTAGTGCTTCTAGTTTTACAACAAAAATTGTTGCTACTCTAAGCTGATAAGTCAAGTTTTCATAAAAGTTGGATATTTGAATGGCCTTTCAAATAATTTGCTTTGAAGTCTTGCCATTGGTCCGATGATCGGATTTTTTTCTAGCTTGTTTTAAATCTTCTGGATTCGTAGAAGTTGACGTTCGATGTTTAGAGGCGATAGTGCCATGCAATCTTGTCACTTCGACAGTGAAAAGAGCATCTTGAAATGAAAACAACTTCTCCAATCTATTACACTTCTACTTTGTATGTTTGTTCAGGGTAATCTCTGGCAATACTGATCCGATTGCAAAAATTCTTTCGCCAAAAGAATGATACATGATTCTAAAAAAATATAAGATACTTTTACACTAAAAAATGCACAGTCCCTGTGAGAATTCTCATGGATAATGTAAGTACAGAGCACTGAAACAAATATTTGTCTGCAAAATAGAAGACACCCAAAGTTGATTGATCAATGATTCACAGCTAAAGTCGTTATTACGTTCTAAATAGTGCGCTCACGTCATACGAACATGAAGAGCATTGTGAATCTAGTTGAATGGACACGGTCACTCCATTAATTTATCCTCAAAATATTTTTCCTTATTTGCTGTTAAGGCAAGTGCAAGGTGTGATGTCAGAGTTGATCATTGGAAATGTAAATGGTAAAATATACCATTGTTTTTAAGTTTCTCACTTAACCTCGTCTCAATTTATCTATAACGCCAAGAACGAATCAAGTCTTTTCTGTTAAATTAATACTACTACTAAAACTAAGCGATTAGTGGCTAAGTCTACATGTTACATGTTCAACTACCTCACTACCTCTACCCATGGCCGTTCTGACTCCTGAAATAATAATCTGATGTTTCCCAATTCAACTTTTATGAAGTATGGTCAGTTCTGTTTTATGTTTATGTATTCCCTTTCCATCCGATTACACAGTGTTTTCGTGAGTTTACAACAAAGTAAATAACTTATTGAAAATGTCTTTAATGTACCTAAGTTTTGACTTGAAGTGATATTTCTAATGTTGTTTTGTTTCTACTGTGACACATTGAACCCTTCATTACTACACTTATCGCTTAGAATAAATATAGTATTCACTTGTGAACTTCCCACAAGTGAATACATATACTTGAACAGTGTGATCATGTCTGCATACATTTATTGTCTTACTACAGAGCTAAGGATTCTTTTTGAACACAAAACTTCCACCATTTCGCATTTTATGTATTTTATCAGCATGTTTACTTGATTTAAGATTTTCAAGCTGTGGTATATTTCGCAGTTTTTTTTTGCTGTAAGCACTGTAAGTGATAAAAAAACATTCCAAAATGAACTTTTGGCTTTAACCACAGCTCTTGAACCAGTGCGCTTTAGATGGGTTCGTCCAAACACTTCGGGCCACCACGACATTCAAGACAAGACAAGTTACAAGATGCGTTATTAATATGAAATTACCCTTTGTTTACCGTCTTGTCGACAGCTAGTGATTACATATAATAAACACGCACATTTGGAGCCCAGAAACGTAAACATGAAGGAAAATTCCTACAGTAAACTTATTATAAGTCATCGTAAATATTGTAAGTGTAGACACTTGTAAATATGATAATTAATTAAAGTTAAGGGTCAAAAGTTCACCCTCTTTCCTCAGAAATTTTAATGAGAATTAACAATTATTAAAGAGGGATCAACCTTATCCAATTCTGAAATATTGATTAGTGCATTGGTCTTAAACATGCAAACGCAGGCCAAAAAGAGTTCTAACTCACCACTTTAAAAAAAAGAAAGATGATGCATAAAGTATATCCATTTCCAACTGTCACTGCTTAACGTCAAACTGAACACTTGAATTTAGAACGACCGCCACGTTCGGTATTTGAAATAAAACTACATGAAAGCCAATATGGCCGCGCACGACGCGCGTCGCCTGCGCACAGACGCTGACTGCAGACTACTCCTTAACTAAGTTTGATTAGCTTTAAATAGTGATGCCCACATTATCTACTTATTCCATTGAGTTGTCGCTGGGAGGTGTGGGTCTCCCTTTTTTTCGAGGAGTGTTACTGCAGTCGTATAAGTCGACTACATTAGTCCGATCCCTCTTTATTGATTCAAGCAAAATGTAGCAGGAAAGTAAGGGACCGTTAAGGAAAACGTGTCTATTTTAAAATTATGGATTATTTTTGTTTTATCATAAAAAATACAATTACAAATGTATACTTTAATGACTATTTTCCTGATGAATCATACAAAACATTTTATTGACAGCAAATTTTATGTAGATTGTGAACTGTGAGCATAATGAACACAAAAAGGCGTTACTCCGTCTGACCACATGCTTTGGTAATTTACGTAGGCGCTTTGAGCAATCAAGCTCGATGGCTTAAAAATATAAAACGCTAAAAGTACGTACTTGTTGATGACTGACGAGCTTTTCATTTTTAAATATTACTAAATTATTCACTACGTCGTATCTTTGTATATCTGAGACATGCAGAGCTGAGCGATATGTGTCTGTGAACATGGTAGCAGAAAACAATAAACAAAAATTAGCTTCGACTTTTATCTGAACCGTTAAAACAAATATGTATTTAATGTAAAAAAAACTTGCTGTGTGCTTCCTCTAAAGCGATAAGGTTATAGCATTCAATAGCATCAACGGATGATATTGTTATTTCTGACAGATTCGTATCAATGTTTGAGATACAGTGGCACCTTATATATTTGGTTTTGAAGATCAAAGCAAAAATCATTTTTGATCCTTCGATCTAACAGCGGCTTTATTAGCCCCTATCCACATTGATGCCATTGAAAATTACCTAATGAAAGAACGAGCACTCGTTCAAAAAGATACAGTAGTAGGTGATGTGAAAACACTCATAAAAATTTCAACGATGGAAAAAAAAACAAATTATATAAGACTGCAATAAAATTCAGTTTGTGCAGCGCAGAATCGATTTTCCTATTTAGGTCAGGCCATATTAACATGGGCATTTTGCAATTGAGAATGACAAGCTACTATCTATGAATTGAAAGATTGCTGTGCATAAAATACAGGGATGGAATGGGATCAGTGATAAATGGGATAATCCACAGGATGTAGGGATGTTTTTTTAGAAAAATAAAGAGATAATTTAGCTATAACCATTTTTACTTAATTGAAGAAATAAAGGTCACGTACACGCCAAAGCTTACTCGTCTGTAAACAGTGTTTTTTTTTAAATTTTAGTACTGGGTTTTCTTACCTCAATCGCTTTCTGTATATAGGAACCCCACTGTCACGTGTGTCAACTAGGATTTACAATAGAGAACTATCAGTGTACATCAAAAAAACGGTAGGCGTCGCGTAGGAGTAACGCTCGGGGTCCCTCAGGGAACCGTCTTTGGTCTAACTTTAATTTAAGGCAAGCAACGTTTTTTTTTTAATCTTAATTAAAAATATAACAGAACAAAACTCAACTGAAAATGTAGCTCACAGATTATCACTTTTTATTGAAACTTTTAAGTCACTAGGAGGTAAGCTGACATGCATGACAGTAAAACTATTGAGGGATAATTAATAAATCAATAGCCTAGTTAATTTTATTAATCTTTTCTATTTGTGCTACACGAGAGTATAAGTTGATCCTAAGGTGCGTATCTACTTTTAACTTTACTTTTCTTCAGCTAATACAGAAAAACTGCCACAAAACAAAATAAATATTTTTTAAATGACATAACACACGCCAATTAAAGTTTCGCGCCGAAACTATAAACATATACTAGTTGACCCGCGCAACTTCGTCTGCTCCGCTCCTTTTGGTCTTAGCGTGATGTTATATATATATGCCTTCCTCGTTAAATGGGCTATCTAACACTGACAGAACTTTTCAAATCGGACAAGTAGTTCCTGAGATTAGCGCGTTCAAGCAAACAAACAAACTCTTCAGCTTTATATATTAGTATACTAGTTGACCGGCGCAACTTCGTCTGCTCCGCTCCTATTGGTCTTAGCGTGATGATATACATATAGCCTATAGCCTTTCTCGATAATAAGGCTATCTAATACTGAAAAAAATTTTCAAATCGGACCAGTAGTTCCTGAGATTAGCGCGTTCAAGCAAACAAACAAACTCTTCAGCTTTATATATTAGTATAGATAGATAGACAGTAATATAGTAAAACTGACTATATTCTTTTGTCTGAATCCCTCATTTGAGTCTTAATTCTTGTTTGATTAACATGGAATAGTGGGAGTGGAAAAATGGACATTGTTATAAGTACATTTTACGAGTTCGTAAAACAAATATATTTTAAATTTTACTCAAACGGAGTATCCTCCTTTATTGACGCTTCCGGCGGAAACTTGTCGCTTATTCTTACATAATTGAATTAAACTCAATTAACGTATCACTGTACACTGGTTAAATGATTCAGGCACAGTTTCTGGAACGAACATTGACAATCGCGCGTCAGCTGCTGCGATTGGTTGCGTGAGTTTTAGTCAGCTGTTCACGTCACCTGACGTGCGTAAAAGAAGCAAGATCATTGACCATACAAAATATGTCTGAAATTATACAGGGTTATTTGTAAAACACCAACAACCTTTTAGGCAGTAAAAGTACATATGATTATAAACAACTTTTACTTTGAGACCAACCCCGAAAACTCGAAAAAAAAATCAGCTGTTTCATACATTTTTATTGGCTAAATATTGCATTTTCTATGAAACAGCTGATATTTCTAGTATCTGTATTTTTTTTAAATTTTAGGTTCAGTTGTTTCGGAAATAACGGGGGGGGGGAACGGTCAATTTACATTTATTTTCTTTAACTTCGGAGTAGTCTATATTTTATTTGATTGAAAATGAACAACAAATAGCAACATGATATAAAATTATATTATGAAAAAAACTATTGAGGCCCTTACTATACGCTCTTTGATTTGAGACGTCACACAGTAGAGTTGGAAAAACTTTATTTTTATTTTCCCCCAAACAAGTGACCCCATTTTCAACATTTATTTATTTTCGTAATACTTCTGTGTTTGGGTCACAGAAAGTGTACCTTTCAACTGAACCCGTCTAGTAGATTAGGAGAAAATCGGCTGAGACAGACGGACAGACAGACAACCGAGTGATCCTATGAGAGTTCCGTTTTTCCGTACAAAGGTTCGGAACCTTAAAAACTGTAAAAAATCGATCAGGGGCAGCAAGCAATATTTACATCAAATGTGTTTCATTGTTAAGCAATACTTGGCTAACCTGACTGTCTTCGATTATGGATTTCGATCATCGAGTCAAAACTGAGATAGCTAGCTTTGTTAGTAAATAGAATAGAGTCAACAAAGATCGAGTAGGTAAATGTTCTACTTGAGACTATAGTAAAGACTTTAGAGAATAGTTTTTTTTTATTATGTTTATTATGCCTACTTTTCTTTGCATCAGACTTGGGCCAGTTTTGACCCTTCTCCTTTGTGACGCGTAAATCATTCATCTCCAGGAACCGAGGGATAGGTTTATTTACCTATGTATCTAGTTGGTGATTAGTCATTGCAGTGTCTCGGCTCTAGAACGGCCTCGCTTTCGGCTCGGGCGTCTGTACCGCCTCGGTTGCCTCATCATCATGATCATATCAGCCGAAAGACGTCCACTGCTGGACAAAGGCCTCCCCCAAGTGTCGCCACAATGACCGATCCTGTGCGTCTCGCATCCATCGGCTACCCGCCACCCTCACCAGGTCAGCGGTCAACCTTGTGGGAGGCCTTCCAACGTAGCGTTTTCCGGTGTGCGGTAAAATTTTACCTTCTAGCATCAAAATTTCCCAAAATTTCGCTATATTCACGGCATCATCAATAGCAGAGCAGAGGTCACTTTAGCTGCATGATTGGTATTCCTTTGAAATTATAAATTCAGCTAGGAGGCAGTGAAATATCACCATGCACACTAAAATTCTTTAATTGCCTCCTTATTAATGAAAGTATTCCTGTTAATTCGACTCAGGATCAGTTAAGATTGACTTCGTGACCCCTGACCTTTGTCATTTAAAAACGCATTGAGGTATTAGGACATGATTGGCCGGATAATTAAGTGGAGAATAGATTTATACTTTGATTTATAAGTCAACAATTCCTACTACGTTGATCTAGTGGTGGCGAGTACTGGCTGAGCCTAAGGTCCTTCGCTTGGATTCCTTGGCCGAGAAAAATAATTTCTATTTAGCAGACTGTTATCTAGACTTGTGTCTTGTTGATGACAATAGGCTCGTTTTCTATTACATTTTTTTTTTATTTAAATAAAAGTTGCCCCATACTAGGAATATTTCCTGTATCGTGGGTGCGCTCACAACCGTGCTGTCAACATTTACATGGGACTGTAAGCATAACTTGTGAAATGAGGGCACTATGGAAGCTACCAACAAATTTTCAAAGATTTAAAAATTATAATTACTATATATCATTCATTTAATCAGAAATAATTATAATATCATTCATTTAATCAGAAATAAGAAGGGGAAGGTTGATCCGTAATGGGGAAAATCAGGCCCCCTTGGCCCTTCTGATTTTAAGTTCTTTCAGTCCATCCTAAATGTTGTCTGGTAGATAATTATTGCTATCAGCGATAAGACCGCCATTCTACCCATAGAAATAAGTGGTGTAACTATTTTGGCGTACAATAAAGTATATCTATCTATCTGTTTTATCTGCCTCATACCTATTTATCTACAGTCCTAAACTTTACTACCCTTCCTAATACCACATTTTTCGCATGTCGACGGCAAAAAAATAAATGTTATGTTGGCCCAGTATTCAGCAACGGTAACAGCATTCGCTGACGCTGCCGTAAGGTCCTCACATGAACATTGGCACATTTACTCGAGCCTAAAGCAAGGAATGAATTTCCCCTTAAAAATTAATACAAATAAATAACAAATCCAAATCCACCACGTTACAAAAAAAAACGTTGTATAGCATAACATCCACCGAGCGATTCACACCGAGCGTCGATTTGAGCCCATTAGGGTTGGTGCACACTAAGTGATAACTTCCTTATTGGGGACCGTCGCGGTCTTTGTGATTTGATGCAGTCGCACAATGTACGTGGAATATTCTCGAGAGCTATATTGCAATCTATGTACTTGTATTTTTCCATTCCGATATTGTGTCCAAGGTCTGATCCGTAATTGACGAAACGGATTTGTTTTTAAAGGGTAGTGGGGTTCTAACTGCTAAAGGATCAAGATAGTTTGATTACGCTAGTAATGATAGAAGAGGCAATTATTATATAAAGAACTAGCTGCCCGCGACTTCGTACGCGCGTGTCCGGTTTTTTCCCGTTCGAATAGGTATTTCGGGAAATCTCTGAGTGCTCCCCTACGGAGTGTAGGGAATGGTGCATGTCAGCTTTCGAACAGCAGTTTCGATTGTGCGTTGTCTGTCATTCACTCACTCAGTCACTGAATCAGTCAGTAACGGAAGAATTTTATATGATTTTATTTTTAGGTTGCTTCTAGGCAAACGTGCTTCATCTTCGACCGCATGATCGCTTACCATCAGGTGAGGTAGTGGTAAAACGTATGCCTATCCATAGTTAAAAAAAATATGTTAGGATATACCAACAACGTAACATCTAATATGTGACAAATTTCATAAAGTTACTATACCTCTACTATTACTCACTTTTGAATAGGTAATCATAATTATATTATTCTCAAAATAAGTATACTAACTTCTGCGATCTAAAAAAACAAATGGTGTCACCATGTTTTGCCACATGTGCCTCATGTTCTAACCCAACATTTGGGTTTAGGAGAAAAATGGTGTTATCTGTATATCAGGATGCAAATTGAAATTGCCTAGAAAGCAAAACGAAGAGAAAAACACAAAATAGTGTCATTAAAATAAAATTAAATATATTATCAATTTAATTTCAAAAATATAATACAAGCAGTCACAAGAAATCTTATTTATTGTCTTATGGAAATCAAAACGTAGAAAGTAACAAATAAATGTGTCATTAAAATACAATTTAAAAAAAAAACAATTTAATTTAAAATCTCTTTTGGGCTCACTTCCAGTCGACAGAGCGATGCGGACGATTTTTTTGATGCGATGAGTTTTTATTTTAAGTGCACATATACCTATAAGTTCTTGAAATAAAATGGTACCTTTTAGTTATTTTCAAATCAATCAAATCAAATTTAAATCAAAAGTCGTTTATTCAAATTAGGCTGAGAGCCAGCACTTTTTGAACGTCAAGTTTTACAAAAGGCAAGCCCCCCAAAACGCCCGCCCGTCACCACTTCCTAGTGTTTTAGCTGTGGAGAAGTAGTGGCCAACAAACTCCCCAGCAAGACATCTGTCTGTTACGTTTTAAGAACTTGAATCTATATAAAAGTATGCTAAGTAATTATACATGACACGAAATTTACTTGTTAGCTAGCACACTATGATACGGATAATGATAGAAATGTATATTTAAAAAAATAACGAATTGACCTACAAAGTCAGATAAATAAAAAAATAAAAATAAACATAAAATAAAAAATAAAAACTATTATATGAACACATATAACTTTAAAATGAAAGTTAAAACTTTAAAAAGAAACATTGACCATCAATTAAAGTACGTAACGAAGAGCTATTAGTAGGAAACAGCCGACCGAAACGTACTTAAAATGATAACTAATTAACGTCTTCCGATTTAAACAAATATTTCATAAGAATACGATCGCTGATAACGTTTTATTTGCTTTTTTTGTGGATTCATCTAGAATAGTTGGTACGTTTCTAGGGGAATCGTCGACCTTCAATGCCTCGCTTCATGCTTAACTGGTGGTCACCTCTGTTGATTCTTGCTTTCAGAAGTTGCGGAAGATCACAATAGTGTTGTGGGATGATATTGAACGTAAGAATAAGTAGATTATGCAGGGCTTTGCTAAGAAAAAAGCCGGACAATACCTACTTATAATCACGACCATTTTCGATACGAAGAATTCCTCAATTGTTTCTCCTATAAACATAATTTGTTAAACTGAAGTATTATTCAGGTTTACCATAAGGAAAATGATGAAGTTCCAATAAAAAACCTATTTCGTGCACAGTAAAATAAGAAGCCTGTACTTAAATTATATTTAAAATTCTAATTTCTATTTAATTCTATTTTATTTTCTTAATTTCTACTTCTATTCTATTTAATTTCCGATTAGAAAAAGTAGTTGACAATAATTGAACGTGAAAAAAAGTTGTATTTGCAAAATAATTTCAGCTTGTAGTGACATATTGTCGCAAATATAACCATACTTTATCGAGCTTCTATGATCAAAAAGCTGGAAATTATCTACTTATACTTAGGGCAATAAAGGTTTTGCAGCTGCATTCAGTTTTATAGGGTTCCGAACAAAAAACGGAACCCTTATAGGATCACTCGGGTGTCTGTCTGTCTGTCCGTCTGTCACAGCTAGTTTTCTCCTTATCCACTAAACCGATTCTGTTGAAATTTGGTACACATATGGACTTATGTGACCCAAATACGAAAGCGTTACGTAAATTATTATTTTTTTAGTATGAGGTCACTTTTGGGGGTCAAACTAGAAAATTAAAAAAAAAAGTTTTTTGAACAATATCGTGTGACATATCAAATTCAAAGGGCTTAAGAAATTAGAAGAAAAATGACCATTCCCCCCCCCCTTATCTCCGAAACTACTGAGCCTAAAATTTTGAATAAAATGGAGATAATAGATCTTTACCTATAGATTACTAGAAAACCTATAAGAAGTCTATCGTGTTAAAACAACACGTTAAAAAAATGAATTTCATTCGGAACCCTTTGCACACGAGTCTGACTCGCACTTGGCTAGTTTTTCTTAAACTAAATTCATCATGTAGCAAAGTTGAGAAGAGAGAGAAGAGTCTGTTGAAGGCCGCGGTATTCCCCTGGGCGCAAGGATAGGTCGATGTGGCGACACTTGGGGGGGCCTGTGTCCAGTAGTGGACGTCTTTCAGCTGTAATGATGATAATGATGTCAGCTTGCTATCGATATTAAGTAGAAAGTGTTCGGGTTTAATTAGTCAAAAGCCGAACGAATTCTACTTATATCCATTACAAGATTTAGCTGTAAATGCAGTATGACATGGAAAATGATATTAACAATATATTGCACATTAGATAAAAAGTGCGAAGAAGCACAGATCAGGAATCGAAGAGAGTTTTTGTCGTAATTATAAGCAGGAAAATTTCAGCTAGAATTAAAACTAGCCGGAATAAACCTACTTAAAGTCACAACAAAATGTTAACTGCAGAGACGTCCATAGCTAGTCAGAGGAGTCAGGGGCCTGCCCCAATCGTCGTCGCGTTGACACAGACACAGTTACACTCGATTTCGAAGAGGAAATATAAACGCGTCACAAATTAAATTAAAAAAAGTTATGCTATTGACTAATGAATTCAGCCAATAACAGCTGCTAACGCACATTTGACAATTTATTACAACTGACGTCAGTTTTCGCGCCAGAAACGGCCTAAGACACCATTTTAAATAAGTCATTTTCACGGGAGTTATCGAAGGACTGTTGTAGTTTAAAAACCAAAGACAAGTAGGCAATGTAGGGCTTAAAATTGAGGAAAAAAGCCGAACAGCACCTACTTATATTCAATTCAAAACTTGTTGAAGAAGTCTATGCTATATTGTTGTGTCATAAACGGTGATTGTCTTTGATGCAAATATAAGTAAACGTTGTATAACTACGAGAAGATAATAGTTAGACGACATCTACTTAAAGTCACATCAAAATATATCGCTGAAATAAATATAATTTACAGTAATAAAATTTAGGTCACGACAATGAGAGACCATGATACGTCTACCATGAGTTTTATCAATCTATACTCGCTAGCGACTGTAGTTAAAAAAATATATGAAAAACTTTAATAAAACAAGTTTATTATTTACTTTTTTAGTTGTTAACTAAAGTTTTACTTGCAACTTGATTGTTTGTTAGTTAACAACTTAAACAAATAAATTAGAAACTTGTTTTTTAAAAGCTTTCATGCATTTTTTTAACTACAGTCGCTAGCGAGTGTAGTTTGATAAAACTCATGGTAGACGTACGGAATGGGTACCATAGAGAAGTGAAAAGAAAAGACATAAAAGGAAACCGCTTAAAAGAAAGAAGATGACGTAATCAAGAATTCAAGTCGACTGGGAAATCTTGACTGGCAAGGAAAAGACGACATCGGGAAAGGCCCGACTCTTTTTGCAAAAGAGGACACAGAATTAGAAACTGAAAAATGAAGTGATTATTAAAATGGTTGAGTTAGTATGTTATCTGAAACAGGAATATAAATAACTAGCTGACCCGCGCAACGTCGTCTGCGTCACAATTTTCATTACTGCTCCGTTCCTATTGGCCTTAGCGTGATGATATATAGCCTATAGCCTTCCTCGATAAATGGGCTATCCAACACTGAAAGAATTTTTCAAATCGGACCAGTAGTTCCTGAGATTAGCGCGTTCAAGCAAACAAACAAACAAACAAACTCTTCAGCTTTATATATTAGTATAGATTATGATTAAATTACCTTACATCAGCTCGTCTGAACAGTTTTGCAGAACAAGAAATGTGCACTTTACTATCTCAATATAACAACGTTGTTCCACCACTTTTTAAGTTAACTCGAGAAGAGTATGAAGTAAACTGAAACACATTTTGGCAAACTGTTCTATTTATATGAACTAAAACAAACATAATTAAGGGCTGCAGTGATTAGTATATTATTATTTGGTCCCGGCCATGGTGTCATAAATATGCTCGGTAATTTTCTAATTGATTTACTTTGAATTGTATTATCATTAGTGTTAAGGTAGAATCTTTGTCTTATACTTAATGAGAAAATTATTACTTTTGCTTATCCTTTTAAACCAAATATGTTTACCATTGTTATGACCGTTTTATGTATTTGTTGCTTTTACAGTTATTCGTGGTATTCGTTTTGAAAGAAAAATCTGGGGGGCTACTCTCTAACGAAATCCGTAGTTTCGGGCTTAGTTGCGGGCGGGCATTTTCTACTTCGTATCATCTAACCACTGAGAACTAATGATAACACGATTTGACAGTTACTGTGAAATCGTGTTGTCATTCATTCTCAGTTCGGGTTCGGGACTAATCGTAAGTCTGTATGTGATACGGAGTAGAATACGCCCGCCCGCAACTAAGCCCGAAACTACGGATTTCGTTAGAGAGTAGCCCCCAGGTCCTTCGAATATATTTTTTTTTTTACTAAATGCGTAGACTGTCGGCGGGAAGCCTTAGATTATGACTAGCTTTTCTAACTTCGTAGGCGCATATCCTGTTTTTTCCCGTACCCGTAAGAGTTTCGGGAAATCCTCTCTTAGTGCTCCTCTACCCTCCACAAGAAACCTATATGCCAAATTTCTACCAGTCACTCTGACACTCTGTCACTCATTCAGTCACCAGTAACGGAAGAATTTTATATACAGGGTGAATTTTTAAAGTGTGCTTCGATGGCCACATCCGGATCTATGAGGAATATCGAAAAAAAAAAATTGGCCAAATGCGAGTCGGACTCGCGTGGTTCCGAACATGAATGTGGATGGATGGAGAGGGAGAGGAAGGCCAAAAAAAAGATGGATGGATTGTGTGAGGAGCGATATGAAAGAAAAGGGACTTAGTGATAGAGTGACGACTGATAGAACAGAATGGAAGAAAAAAACGTGTTGCGCCGACCCCAAGTAACATGGGATGAGGGCAGGAAGATGATGACTCGCGTGGTTCCGAACGAATTTAATTTTTTTATCATGTTATTTTAACACTACAGACTTCTTATAAGTTTTCCTGTCTATAGGTAAAGATCTATTATCTTTTTTTTTTTCATAATTTTAGGCTCAGTAGTTTCGGAGATAAGCGGGTGAATGGTCATTTTTCGTCTAATTTCGTGAATATCTTCAAAACCATTTATTTTAAAATTATGAAAAAAATATAATTAAAACCCATACAGTAAGCCCTTTTATTTAATATGTCACACAATATTGTTAAAAAAACTTTTTTTTTTTAATTTCTAGTTTGACCCCCAAAAAGTGACCCCCATACTAAAAATTTAATAATTTACGTAACGCGTCCGTGTTTGGGTCACAGAAGTCCATATGTGTACCCAATTTCAACAGAATCGGTCAAGTGGATCCGCAGAAAACTGGCTGTGACAGACGGACAGACAGACAGACACCCGAGTGATCCTATAAGGGTTTCGTTTTTTGTTCGGAACCCTAATAAAGGTGACTATGTGTTTTTAAGAAACTATTTAAAAGTAAAAGAAGACCATTTCACAGCATCCATGTCATCTAGCGAAACCCAGCCGATGACATATTGCCATGGACCGTTTCATATTTTCATTTGGGCTCGAAATCGTTTAGCCTCATTATTTAAGATCTTTGTAAACTATAGTATTACCTTATTATCTAGTACTTATCCTGTCAGTCAATAGCAGTCCATTGTGGAGGTATTGAGTATTGACATGGCGTCCCCATCCGTCGCAATTACACTTCTCGGCAACTCTCGTCCACCTGCTATCAGTTACCCTGGTAAAAGTACCGCTACAGCTACAAAGGGAGAGTATCACTATCTCATATTAGGTACAATGGCCAAAACCCAGACCGTATTTCGGTTACTAAGGTTCGGCGTAAATGGCCCACCGACCACAGTCACCGGTGGCTAGCTACAGCGACTAATCACACTTTTTCATACATTTTTAGGGTTCCGAAAAAAAAAGGAATCCTTATAGGATCACTCGGGTGTCTGTCTGTCTGTCCATCTGTCACAGCTAGTTTTCTCCGGATTCACTGGACTAATTCTGTTGAAATTTGTATACATATGGACTTCTATAACCCAAACACGAACGCGTTGCGTAAATTATTAAATTTTTAGTATGGGGGTCACTTTTGGGGGCCAAACTAGAAAATTAAAATATAAAGTTTTTTGAACAATATCGTGTGACATATCAAATGAAAGGACTTACTGTGAGGGTTTTAATTATATTTTTTTCATAATTTTAAAATAAATGGTTTTGAATTTATTCAAGAAATTAGACGAAAAATTACCATTCCCCCCTTATCTCCGAAACTACTGAGCCTAAAATTTTGAAAAAAATGGAGATAATAGAGATAATATAACTAAAGATTACAGGAAACCTACTAGAAGTCTGTAGTGTTAAAATAACATGTTAAAAAAAATTAAATTCGTTCGGAACCCTTTGCACGCGAGTCCGACTCGCACTTGGCCAGTTTTTTATTGAACCACCGCATACCCGTAGCCGGTGGCGGCCACTCGCTACAGCAGTGTCCGCAACTAGCTACGTGTGGTCGCTGTGGGCCACACAAGACACTCGCCACTCGCGCTTTTCCACCCCCGCGCAGCTAGGCGTTAGGCGTCCTACGCATCGCACGTGTTACCATGGAGCATGACAGACGCCTCAATGGATATCGATACTTAGATATTAGATAGACTGCGCAGCGGAGAGTAGGTTATAAAATGAGGCGGCTTCCGTACACCGGTGGCCCGGTTGTGGGGACCCTTATGCACTTCTGCCACTACTACAAATGTGGCGGTAGCGCGCGACAGCCACCGGTGTCTGTGGTCGGTAGCCCGTTTGCGCCGAACCCTAGTGCCTACGTGATACAGCGCTGGCTATGCCTCCTAAAAGTAGCATCTCTACCATCTATCTGTACATCGTCATAAATGTCGACTACAGCAGTTGAGCGAAGCAGTAGTAGTTCTAGAAGTATCATTTCATCAGCTGAAGGATGTCCCGCTGGGTATAATCACAGATCCTCCCCTCAGCATCGCCACGACGACCCGCGCTTCTCGCATGGATTCTCGCTAATTTACTCTATATACTGACACAACAACAACTAACGGACCGATAACTGCAACAGTCTTTCTTTCTACTTGAGACTGAGTAAGCTTTAGTGGTGACAAATAGGAAGGTCGGTTTACAGGGTCCATACTGAAGTGGTCCTTATGTATTTCACTGCTCCAACACAAATCTACAGTATTTAAACAGTTCAGTATTTTGTTCTGCAGAGAAAACGTATTGCAAATAGTTAAACTACTTGAGATACGATTGTAAAATGTGGTGTAAAAACAGATCTATTTCAAGATCTAACAAATCTATTAGTGGGCCGGGGTATCGAACCCAGAATTTATTCTCAGAGTTGGAGGCAAAGCACAAACTTATCGCCCATGAGTCCATGACAAACAAATATCAGGATTGTATTCTTTATTCAAAATAAAAGGCACATCATAAATTATAAAATGCTTTAATTATAAAGGCAATCAGAAATCAAATCGACATAAACAGAAATACATAAATGAATACAAAATTTAAAAACGGAATAATAGTAGGTGCCAAGTTTTAGAGTGCGTTTCCACCAGACATGTGCGAGGATGTACTAGCGAGGGATGTGTTTGTTAACAACCAATAGAAACGTTTTATTTAGCCTCGCTCAGCGCAATCGATTCTATTGGTTCTTAACAAAAATATCCCTCGCTACGTATCTTTGCACATCCCTGGTGAAAACGCTGCCTTACTATATTATATTTATTAATGTCAAAAGACAATAATTTAGATGGAAAACATTAAAAATAAACATGTTACCGGGTATGATAATCTCAAACTTAATAATTGTGTATGTAAAATTGCGTAAAAATATACATTACACACAGAACGAGTTATTTCTTCATCGTCGCAAAATTTACACAATACATATTATTATCATTAATATTTACTTTTTTTTTATTTAGCCTGTATTGTCCCACTGCTAAGCAAAGGCCTTCGATATATTCTTCAAGCTCACTCTATCTGCTGCCCTCTCCGGCCATTACGCCATCGTTCTTTTAAGCCTGCGCCGGTTGCGACGCTCCCTTTCAGGGTCCCCCCCCGAGGCGATCCTGGCTGGCTGGCCCATTTCTACTCGTACATCCTATAAATGTGGCCCGGCCGCTCAATCCCATTTTAGCCTCGGTCGGTCCATGTAATTTGTAGAATACTTCGCTCCGGTATTTGGTTTTCTGCAACGATTGATGTAGGTTCCTTTTCCTAAATATCTGTAAAAATACACATAAGAAATATTTGTCTTTCTGCCCCGTCATTGAACGTTCCAACTTCCTGCATTCGCCTCAACACCCGTGGCCCGTAGAATATAGTCAAGCGAGTTCATTTTGCGATCGTCAAAACGAGCAAATAGTTCTATCACTGCCCGTTAGTGACGGTCACAAACCAACTTCGCTTAACAAGTTAGTGGCTTCATCATCTTTGGCTTCTATTTTCTTCTTCTTCGTTGAATCGGCGTATACCTGTACTAGCAACCTATAGTCCCCGCCACAAGAAGCTATAAATTTTGTAAACAGTCATTCAATTTTTTCAAATGTTTGTTCCATGAGTCAGACGCATTCCATTACTCTAAAACATTAGACTACAGCGCTTTATATCGATAAAATATAACCCGACCAAGTGAAATTGCTCATAAGTTTCGAATAACACGTATGTCTTTTTGAATTGATTGAATTTGGGATTATTTGTTATCGCTTGGTAACTCAATAGAAGTTTTTTGTTTACAAAATTTATAGCTTCTCGTGACGGGGACTATACAATTATATTTTGTTGGCAACACTTTGTCGCTTTGGTTGCAGGATTGACGGAGCTTGTTTGCTTGATGGAGTTCCTTTAGGATTTCACATAGACCTTTGGAGACTACGCTTTAAAAAATAAGTTCACAAGAATATCAGGCTTATTCGACATCTTCTCCTTAGAAACTCATCTCGGGCTGAGATATATGGTAAGCCAACTTTATTAAACTGAGGTAAAAAAAAAACTTTTTAACAAAAAAATATAACCGACTTCCAAACAAAACACTACAAAGTAAAAAACAACCTTGGTTTCGAAAGTCGGTGTTAAAAAACAAAGATACAAAACCAAAAACACCTTTTTTATTTTTCACTTTTAAGTAGGGATACTTGGACGACGACGTCTTTGTCTACGCAGATATTGAAACAAGCAAATGCTCATAAAATTGAAACTACGGAGCCAAACTGAATTATTTTTTTACGGGATCAAATGGCAAGTGGCAAGTTTTTTTTTATTTGTGATGGGTTTGCTCTTGACTCTAGTCTAGGTCAGAGACAATAGAGACAAAGTCTACGATGGAGCGAGCCTACCCAGAAGGAGCCTGTTCACTCTAACTTTGAAGAGATTAGGGTTGTAAGCGTTGTGAATTGAGATCCCCCTCCTTTTTTGGAAGGAGGTTAAAAATTGAAGCCACAGATATACAAGCTCAAAAAAAAGAAAATGGCGGCAATTTTGAACAGTAATTTAACACTTTCGTAACATCACATTTTTAGTTGGATCCAGGGCGCTTTTATAAAAAACTAGTGGACGTCACGCGGTTTCACCCGCGTAGTTCCCGTTCCCGTGGGAGCACGGGGATAAAATATAGCCTATGTTACTCCCTGATAATGTAGCTATCCATTGCTGAAAAAATTTTTCAAATCGGTCCAGCAGTTTCGTAGCCTATTCATTTCAAACAAACAAACAAATCTTTCCTCTTTATAATATTAGTGTAGATAGTCCATCGAGCACCTGAAAAGAAAATGCGGTAAAATTAAAATAAATGTATCGTTCTCTTTTCAATAATGTTACGCCAGATACCTATTAACTTCAGTCTGTTTAACTGAACATAATGGAGTACCAAGAAGGTAATTTGGCATAAAACCTTGAGTTTATTAGGTAATAATGGGGCTAAAGTCTTGGGCATATTTAGCGAGTTTTGAATAATCACTTTTGTAATAATGTTTACGATCGTTTATTTAGAAGCCCTAATTACCAAATCGACAGCAATATGAAATTAATTCAGAGGCTCTCAAAATGAGTATTATGGTTATATTATCGGTAAAAAGGGGTGAATAGAAACAAAACTTTAAATTGTATTAAGTCCCTAAATGCTGCAAGCAGAATGTAAATAAAGTGAAAATGCTCCTCAAAGTTTTGTTTCTTTTCACCCCCTGTGTTTCTATTTACTCCGTTTTACGGTTCTTATATTTTATTAGTATTTATTTTAACCTGTCGAGATTGGTCCTTGTTTACGAATGTTTAAGTGAAAGAAAATTAGAACATTTGGCAATATTTGTTTGTGTCTAGATTTGCTTTTAAAAGTTAGGTAAGTAATTATAGTTTCGTAAACCATTTACTAATGGTTAACTGAACTGAGATGATCATGCATACTTGCATGATTATCTCAGTTGCTAGTTCAAAGAAACCGGCCAAGTACGAACAAGTCGGACTCTCACACGATACTTCATGTTTTTTTTGTTTTATGTAGTAACATAAAACGAAAAAAAAAAACAAGTATCTTGTATGTAAGCCCCCTTATTTTTTAATTTATTTTTTTATAATTTGTTGTTAGAGCGGCAATAGAAATAAACATTGAAAATATCACCTGTCTACCTATTAATGTTCTTGAGATACAGCCCGCTGGCAGACGGACAGACGGACAGACGAACAGTCAGCGGATGCTTAGTAATTAATAGGGTTCCGTTAGTTACCCTTTGGTTACGGTACCCTAAAAACCGTGTGTTCTTATCACCTAATAAGTATTTAGAAACATGTTATCAGAACGACCTGTGAGGCATTTTCTTAACTTCGAAAATTCTTTAAGCATGACATTTCAAAAGTAGGTATGGCCACATACCCGAGTACACAGTGAGTAGACGAGGTTAAATAAAACAATACGTGTCAGACACACTTGAACAAACAGTATCAGTCTTTAAGTTCTACTTATTTGTTCGTATTTCGAGTAATTTTGCTAAAGACGGTATAAAATTATGGGGACACATATATGTACCTATGCAAGATTGCAATTCGGGTCCTCAACTTCACGTTTTTTTTTTTTAAGGATGGGAAATCATCAAATGACTCCTCCCGCTCTGGGTGAAGCGGAAGGGAGTGTCAGACTATTACTGACTAAAACCCATCCGTGTTCCTTCTAATGCCCTTTGCGTTCCAGGGCCGCGGCGACTCTCTCGAACAAATCCCGCAACCCCGGCAACTTCACGTCTAAGCGCGTATTTTGCGGACGGGTGGGGCTAATTAATATGTCATTCGATCCACCCCAGCTCCTCAAGAAAGGACAGCAACTGAGTATTCACCTGTTTTTCCGAAGATTTTGCCCTGTACCTATTCAGTAACTATTGCACATTGGACAACTTACTACTGTGCTGCTGTGTCATCCTCCTCCATGCAGGATCTGCAGAGTGGGCTGTCTTTAACTCCCAGAGGCGGATTAAATGTTGCCAGCGCCCTAGGCAAACCTCAGCGCAGGCGCGGATCCAAAACATCACTCAGTGAAGGAAAATTTGTTAGCTTAGCCCACGCTTAGTAGCCGTGGTTTGTGACCACAAGACCAACGAGCGAGAAGTGCCTTTCATTAGGAATCTAATAATAAGGTTAAGGAGACTATCTATAGAGTTTTAAATCCCCATGCACTATGAAGAAAATATTTCGCATAATAAATATCGATTACACACTGCTCAAATCATAGAACCAGGAACGCATTTTAGTATTGGTTAATATCTTAACTCCAGTTTTTGCAAGGCAGCAGGCCTTAGCAATTAAGAGTTAGGTAACTGCATTACTTTGAAACCTCTACGTGTGTTGTCACATGCTGGACGCCTTGGGCATTGCCTTGGGCATTCTAATGCAGTATCTATTTTGCTGACAGTTGAATTCTTTCATCTCGACACAGAACTAGAAGGAAAATCTGGCCAAGTGCAAGTTGGACTCGCGAGCAAAGGGTTCCGAACAAATTTCATTTTTGTAACATGTTCTCGTAATTCTATAGACTTCTTATACGTTTTCCTGGGGTTTGTAGGTTAAGAACTATTTATGATCTGCATTTTTCTCAAAATTTTAGGCTCAGTAGTTTGGGAGATAACAGGGATTGGTAAATGTTGGTCTAATTTCTTGAGTAACTTCAAAACTATTAATTTAAAATTATGAAAAAAATATAATTAAAGCCCTCACAGTAAGCTCTTTCATTTGATGTCACACGATACAGTTTGAATTTTTTTTTTAATTTTCTAATTTGACCCCCAAGCGTGACCCCCAAACTCAAAATTTGTTTATTTACGTAACACGTCCGCGTTTGGGTCACAAAAGTCTATATGTGTACCAAATTTCAACAGAATCGATCGATTAAATCCGGAGAAAACTGGCTGCGACGAACGGATAGACAGACAGACACTCGAGTGATTCTATAAGAGTTCCGTTTCTCTCTAATCTGTGTACGTTTAAGGCCACTAAATTTAAAGCATTAATAGCAAATCACCCTCACTTTGGCACCGATGGGACGTTCTGACTGCTAACTCTTCAATAAAGAAGTATGTGATACCGAATTAATTGTTTTGAATCTACATTTAGTAACATTATCCAACCCACACTGGGCCTACCTACATGGTGAATAACCGCTTTCTTTCTCTCTGGATAGAAGGTCTGTGGGTTGTGTCCCAGCAGAAGGAACAATAAATGGTGAAAACGCTTTAGTTCTAGATCTACATCCTGATTTATTACACACCGGATACCTGCAGATCTTCCCAAAGCTTCACGACCAGTCTCCAGGGCATAACCTCTGAAGATTGGTTTTAACTTTCAAAAGACGTGCAATCTAGTCGCTCTTTTATCCAATAACGGCTGGTAACAGACTGTTACCAGGGCCGTCTTTTTACCTATTGGAGGCCCTGGGCACATCGCGCACATTAGGATATTGGGGAGCCCCTATGACTTTGTCTAAGGACTATTTTGCCTTAACATGCAAAAAAAGGACAAAGTTCTAGATTTTTTGTCTACAACATTAAATGAAAATATTTGTATTATGCGGAACAAAAAACAATTTAGGCAATTACAAGTTAATGCTTAAAAATCTATAGATGTTTATTGAGAGTTTTGAGATCTGCAAGATCGTCAATTATTTGTTAAAATTCTATGTCTTACGCACTGTAGCATATTATATTCTGGCAGAAACTAGGGGGCCCCCATCAATCGCGGGTCCTTGGACTAGTGCCCAGAGTGCCATTGGAGAAGAGGGGCCTGGTAACAGTATGGAAACTGGTTCTAAAATTGGACCAGGGCAGCATTACATTTAGAAAGAATTTCAGTAGTAGCTTCAAACACCACGTGTTCTTCTAATATTCAAGAAACATTGTACAAAATCTTGTTCTCGTGACTAATGTCCGCAAATAATGGACAAGTTGAAAATATAAAACAGAAAATCTTACCTCAAGTTCTAGTTTCCATGATTCTATTAATTTGGTTTAATTATATTGAAAACAATGAGAGATCCGTTTGAGGAGGTGATCGAGTGAGGACTGAGTGGGATATCGTATGTGGTTCGGCAATGTAGGTCTCGCAAGCTATACCATACAGCCTTCGAGGCACAGGGCTGTAATCAGCTATTTCTGAATTATTACGGAAATACGTAGACATAAATTAAGACTTACAAATTGTATAGGTAAGTCTGAAATGAATCTGAAGGGCGTCGAAGGACTTGTACAAGGAGTGTAGGTCGTCAAGCAGAGAGATGGGCTCAGGACATTATTGCTTTCACAGTTTTGCGAGTAGAACCTGGATGAGTGTGGGTTTGGCAGGAAAAGAGAAGCTTATGTAACGTCGGACTGTGGATGATAACGATAGTCTAAAATCGCAAACCCGCCTTCAACAAGCGTGGTGATTGCGTTTACCCTACAGTGCCCATTAACAGGTGAAATAAACATGAATTCGGCATCTGCTATTTTTATGAGAAAAAATTTGAGTGTATGATAGACATTCAGGAAGGAACTGCAAAATCTTTAGTTACGTAAATGTTATTGTAAGCATGATCAGTATGTAAATTCAAATCATACCATTTAACATGGGTCGAAGTAAAAACAGTGAGTGCTACAAAACAATTTAATAGTTGTAGTCTTAATTTTAGCCTAATGGTGACCATTAATCAAGTACCTTATTACGACTTAATATTTAGTTTCCCAGAAAGCCACCGGTTCGGTTCCTTCTTATGATTAAAGTCTGCATTTTTTCAATTCCAAGAGTCCGAGTTCAAAGTTTGTACTTTCCGTACCAGAAGACCAAATTAGTAGATATGGGCAACGAAACGCATTGATACAAACTTCTCTACTTTCTCCTTTAAAGGTTCATAATTTTAAAAAGTACCTGATCAAAATTGTTTTAATAATTAAACAATCACACGTCACACATTATTATTATTTTAGGTATTTATTTACTAATGTATTGTAACGTGAAATAGTAAAAAAAACTAATATTAATAAATACATAAATAAGTAATAAGCACAATACATTGAAACTATTACGTAAAAAAATGCATTTAGTACAGCCCTGTACTCGTGTGGTTTCTTGTGTGTTCAAGTGTCTCCTATATTTGTTCTAATTCCTGCGTAAGAGCAACTCGGACAACGTACCATAATTTCTGTCTTCAACAATGATATAATACTGACATTGCGATTGCTTAAATTAAACCATGCTGATCAGTAACATAAGTAAGACAAAATAGAACCTGTACAAGGTGGACCACAGATACTTACCGAATTATCTGTGAAAAAAACGGGGACTTGCTCAAACTCTTGACCGAATACGGCTAGAATGGCCTTAATCCTAAACAGGGGGGCTACTCTCTAACGAAATCCGTAGTTTCGGGCTTAGTTGCGGGCGAGCGTATTCTACTCCGTATCACCTACAGATTTACGATTAGTACCGAACCCGAACTGAGAATGAATGACAACACGATTTCACAGTAACTGTCAAATCGTGTTATCATTAGTTCTGTGGTCAGGTGATACGGAGTAGAAAATTCCCGCCCGCAACTAAGCCCGAAACTACGGATTTCGTTAGAGAGTAGCCCCCCAGATTCCAGAAAATATAGATCAACTGGCTTAGATGGTATTTAAAAGGATGAAACCTATAGAATTAGAAGAAAACATTGTGGGGGGTCGTTGATATATATAGGTGACAGTAAAAGCTGCCAACTTTCTCGAGGATAGGAGTACTATGTGCCAATTGTCAGCTTAGTGGTAATTTTATCATTGTAGTGGTCTTATCATAAGGATATTTAGGTAGGTACTTCCCACAGGTTGGGCCGATGGTTAATTAATATATTTGCCGATTACGACAAGCACAGGACCGGTCAATGTAGAGCCGCTTGGGTGTGGCCTATGTCCAGCAGTGGACGCCTTTCGACTGAAATGATAATGATGTTGAAATTTAAAGCCTCTGGCCTGTTTAAGTGCTTACCTTCTTTCAAACCTTCATTTTTGTATACCCCATTCGTTAATGGGTTGTGCAGGTCTGGTAGGCAGCCGCTCCACTTAAAATACTGGTATTCAGGTGAATCCGGTTTGATTGGAAGCCAACCCCGATTTAGTTGGGAAAAGGCTAGGCAGATGATGATGATGATGATGATGATTTGTGCATGCTAAACTTTAGGACTTAAGTTTTCATTCTTGGTCCGAAGAAAACATCAGGTAGGTATCTACCAGGCAAGAACAAGCCTGCCACACTGTTCCCAACCACTCGGGATCCAGGATTGTTGTTTGAGGGGGCTTGACCCAGCCTATGGTTTTCCGGTAGTCCCAACCGCCAAATGGGGGTCGTCAAATAAACCATGTCAAAGGCCCTTGAGTCGGTTTAGAAACTCTGACACTAGGGTGTTGGGGTCGTCAGACCTTACTTCCCACACGATAAGAAGAAGGCACTAAAAAAGCACATATTTTTTTTATTTTACTTAACGCACAACAAGCCTCGTTGGATTACCTACTATTCGTAAATTCATCAATGACTTCGTTATGTTGTAGACTACTAAAGAAATCTCGGTCTTTTGGGGCGGCGGAGCGGCGGGGCTTCAGCCCCTTAGACCCCCTCCCCTGGATCCGCCAATGACTGCATTTCTCGAGAGCCAGACCAGAATCACCATTGGCGACCACCAGAAAAAAGCCGAGTTAATGAAGCTCGATCCAGAAAAACGATTCAACTAGGTACCTATCTTTTCGATTGAACAGTAGGTAGCAAGAACACGCAGTTACATACTCATTCTATAAAATGCAAATAGTACTATAAAGGTACATTTGTACAAACACTTCATTCGTTCGACCTGCCCTCTTTCCTCTTCTAAGCCTCGCTTTTGTAATTAATTAATTACAAATATAACTACGGACAATAGTTTGTAATTTTTATTGTTTTACTGTTTACCTATCTCATGTACCTTATAGGTAGTGTACTTCAGTACCTACAGCATATTTTACGAAAAGGTACCTACTTTGTAATGGGTACGTATTTCAGGGTCATTTTTAGGGTCCCTTCCATTACCAAAAAGGAGACAGGAAGCGAAGCCTTATTAATAAGTTAACGCATAACGCCGTACCTATATATGCCGTTCATGTAATCTTTACTCTTTTTGGACAAAACTCTCCACGCTTTCTTTCATAAAGATAAAGTAAATATTCAATAAAGATGATTACCTACTTATAACCATTTCGCATAGGTAATTATTTATCGTTCATCACGACTGAAATTGTTTATGTTTACCTGCGATCTAATGAAGATTTGGCAAAGGGAAAACTCTTGAGTCATCAAACTAAATGTCCGAATTATTTTGTAACTTTTAGTGCGTGCTAAAAGCGTGTTTTTTAGTTTTTTAAACTATTATTTTTATTTTATACTTTTTAGTCTTCTTATTATTACTTCGTATCCCATTCAACAAATCCTTTCATTTAATACCGATATTATCGGGGTGCATTTCAAGTAGCCAATCCGCCATCTTGGATGTCCGCCATGTTGGATTTAAGTCACGTGACTATTTTTTTCGTTTTCCTGACAGCAAACCCTTTCATTTGATACCCATATCATAATGTCAAAATGTTCGTTGACATATTGCAAAAATATTACGTCAAAAATGTTGAAAAAGTATGGGATATCGTATTTTCTGTAAGTAAAAGAATTCATTGATTTGTTTTTGTGGTTTTTATGGCTTAATATATAAAGCTATATGTGATTTTGATTTAATTTGTCTCAAATCTTCACTCAACGGTCCAAGTATAATGCGGCAAATTTCAATGGCCGCTTTGCCGGTGTAAGAACGAAGCATTACAGCGTCCTTTTGTTTTAGTCGCATAATACAAATGACCGTTGTTTTTATTGGACTCGATTTTTTTTATTATGTCTAATTTATTTATTAATAAATTATTATTTTTTAGATTGAGATTTTAACAAATATTTATGCGTCAAGTATTTTAATATAGTTTTTAATTGAATTCCAAAAGGCGAAGAGGTCATTAATTCGACGATTTTTTTTATGTTCGTAAATATTATCTCGATTAATTAGGCGACCACTCATGGGTTCGCGACATGCGGCATGCTAATGACAGAATTGTCGCTCTGACAAAATACGTCACATAGACAACTTAAAAATTCTTCACTTCTGTCGGCAGTCGAGATGATGACGAAGAGTGTTGTTTTCGATTTTGAACTTATCTCGGATTCGTATAAATTACGGGTAACTATTAAACAAAACGATTTGTTTTATTTGCACATTTTATTTCTTATTTTTATATTTTAGTTTTCCTCGTGACCCAATACGATGTGGAGAATGGACATAAATCGTCGGCCAACAAAGGAGTGAAGATTTTTTTAAGCCAAATAAATCAAGCGTCGTTTATTGAGAGCATTTTTTGGACGCAGATATGTATGTCACTACAAAAGACATAAAACGTCTCTTAAAACGGCTGTTCCGAGGGTAGTGGTAAGTATCTTTCATTAGCCAGAAAAATGAATTTGTCACATGGTATCGTACCTTCATTCAAATATGTAATTCTTTTTTAATCATAAATATTTTTCACAGGACATGATACCACAGGACCTCAAGATTGTAAGAAACTACGATGAAGAACGAACGAAACCTTAGTGCCGCTTTTTCATAAAATATTATTTAAATTATGGTTTCACAAACTAATAGATTTAAAGGATTTTGGTGGTCTGTGCTACGCTGGTGAAGATGTTTACACTGTATGTAGTAAAACAGAGGAGATTATAAGACGAGAACAGCGCATAAATGGTCAACAAAACACAACTAAGGCCTATTTGTGTTCCTTAGTTTTAAAACGTACCTTACATTTAAATATATTTTCTAGTATTGACACACATTCCCTTCAACAACCTGCTCTTTTCAATCACAGAGTTAGTCTTATAAAAGCTATTATAGAAAAGTTTATAGACGTTCGTCCAGTAGCGTAGTTAGCATGGGTGACACCCGGGGCGCATAATGTGGTGTCACCCTACAAATGAACCCCCGAATAATTATGAGATGCACCTTTGGCCTTTCGTTCTGGTGACGGCAATCGCAAGCCATTTTTCGGAAGGGAAGGGGAAAGGTGTGCCATTTGCGCTGCAGGTTTTTATTTTCAGGAATGTTCTTACATCGTAAGTAAGTATTACTTACAAACAAAATCTCGAAAATTAGATTATTTTGATTTTGTTTTCATAATTATCTAAACCCAAGTTTGTTGAGTAACGCAAGTAAACTCAAGAACTAAAAGATGCTGAACGCAAATTTTCGCATCCCACCTCGGATAGGTTTTATATTCTTTTGTTCATTCATATTTAAGTAGAAATAAGTTTATGGAGTGATGCAAGAAAGCTCATTAACTGAAAGAGGGCAAAACACAAGAGCGGACGAAGCGAGTTCGAAAATTCATGCACCCTAACTCGGAAAGGTTTAATTTTCTTTTGATCATTTCATACACAAACATAGTGATTTTATTGAGACATACAGAAACGCTCGAGAAAAAAGAGAGTGCAGAAAGTAAGAGCGAGCGAAGCGAGCTCGAAATTTTTTACACCCCACCACGGACGGGTTTCATTACGTCGCCCATTAAGGGGTGACACCCGACCGTGACAAAAAGTCAACGAACGAGTGTCACCCCTAAATTCAGACAACCTGAGGACTAAAGAAATTTTTGCACCTCATCTCGGAAGGGTTTTTGAACATTCCTACTAAAATTTAAGTTTTTTGTTAATTTATATAGAAAAACTCAGGTAGCCAGAGAGTGCAAAATGCAAGAGTTTCTCTCAAAAATTTTTGCACCCTACTTCCGACAGGTTTCATTACGTCAAACGTTTAGGGGTGCCACCCGATAATGACAAAAACCAGTCAACGAGCGGTTGGGTGTCACCACTAAGCGGGTGTCACCCGGTGCGCGCCGCACCCCCCGCCCCCCCTCGCTACGCTACTGCGTTCGTCTACATTATATCGCAAAAAAAAAAACAACAGAAAACTTAAAATCTCATTCTAAAAGATAACTTAACAATAAACTAAACTTATTTCAAGTAAATTAATGTGTTTACTTTTGCTAATTGCTTTAGAAACATAATTATTGCTTAGATACATATGTAGGTATGGGTATTTTGGCCGAATTAAGGATTTTGTTATATTAGAAAGACAATTTAAAACGTATATTAAAAGCACACTTTGTAAACAAGCGTATACTTAAGGTGCATAGTCCTCACACAATTATATTAACAAAATTTTTGTATACCAGATATTGTAAAAAATTTATTTAAAATGTGTTACTGTGGAGTTTCTTGTCCGTTCCATAAGATTCTACTACTACTATTCTACCTTTCCAAATGGATAGTAGAGTCACTTTATTTTTAGAGTTCCATACCTCAAAAGGTAAAAAGGAAACCCCTATAAGATCACTCTCTTGTCCGTCTGTCTGTCCCTGTGTCACCATCGATTTTCTCAGGAACGGATGGTCCTATCAAGTTGATATTTATACTAGATACTGAAGTCTGTAGTCCCTATTAGGTGTATAAAAATATCAATGTCCTGAGTCAACATGATAAAAAGATATGGGCAATTTTAGATTTTCGCAATAACTTGTAAGTACCAAAATTTATCTTATTTTTCAACTTTTTTATTTTTCGGGATTTTTCCTTCACTTGTGAGACCTTGCTTTTAACCAACATTGACAATTCTAGGTCAACCGGAAGTACCCTATAGGTTTTGGGTCGAAAACCTATATGGTAGTTCCCTTTGACTTACAATCACGAAATTTGGCAAGTAATACTGTCTTACAAGTATCTATTAGGAAAAGTCTGAGAACTGTACATTTGTAATTTAATCTTAAAAAAATATAGTCTTTATTTAAAGTAATTTGTAGCTACAAATTTGTACGGAACCCTCGGTGGGCGAGTTCGACTCGCACTTGACCGGTTTTTTTTCATATATTATTTTAAAAATGATAACGTTCAAAAGTGTCGACTAACATTTTGACTTTGAGTCTGAATAAATGATTTTTACTACTTAGTATTTGTTTCATTGATTTACCTTCACATGTGCTACCCAAAAAACATATTTATAGTCATATTACAGTATAATTATGTGTTGACAACACAATTTACCAAACTCTTAAAACACAAACTCAATGTTAAATAAAAAAAATATATAAAGCATATTCGTCTCCACTCAAGTCTTGTTCTATCTTCTTGCTTCAGTCGTAAAATTTTATTGTTTTTTGTACACTGCTTTGTAAAACAACTGTAAGCAATCCGTGTAAGGTTGAATTTGCAAAAAAATTGTTTACACACACACTCACACATGACACATGATACATGTCAGTCTTTGGTGACGGTTTCGAGTGTTGCGTTTGTTCGAGATTGTGCATCTTTTTTATTATATATCAATGACTCACAAGTACTGTTATCTAATTCACTTCGAGTAGTTCGAGGTACCTTTAAGATTACAGATATGGATTTTAGTTTGTGTTGCATACAAAGTTGGAAATCAAAATTGGGAATTTATTGTCAGATAAATTAATCTAATGGGCACTGGACATAAGTGTTGCTTTATTTTTGGAAACAGTTAGGGCATTTTGAGGAATATGGATGGGTTTTAGTCAGTAAGAGTCTGACACTCCCTTCCGCTCAGCCCAGGGCGGGAGTGATTTGATGATATCCCATCTAAAAAAAACCGACCCAGTGCGAGTCGGACTCTCACACAAAGAGTTCCGTACCACAAACCGAAAAAAAAAAATTAAATATATTTGTTGTTATAGTGGCAATAGAAATGCATACTCTGTGAAAATTTCAAATGTCTACCTATTACGGTTTTTGAGATACAGTCCGCTGACAGACAGACGCACGGAAGGACGGAGGGACAGCGGAGGCTTAGTAATAGGGTTCCGTTGGTTACCCTTCGGCTTCGGGTACGGAACTCTAAAAAGTGGGCACAAGTGTGAATTAGCATTGTTACCCTATTATGTTCCCACTGCTGGGACATAGGTCTCCCTCTGAAAGAAAGAGTGGGCCGTATACGACCACGCCGACCCAGTGTGGGTTGGTGGATGTCACAAGTCTTCGGATTTTTGTTTGTAGGACATGTCCGTTTCCTCACGATGTTTTCATTCGCCGCTTTGTGAACAGTGATGAGGAAAAATTACTCAAAATAAAGTGCCTGCTTAGAATACAAATCGTAAGTCGAAACCGCTACTACTGTGTCATCAAACTTTTTCAGTTAATGTAAAGTATTTGATTGAATTTCTTCAGTAGGTACTTACGTTTCTCAAAACCTAGAGAAAGGCTGGTGGTTTAAAGAACTTCGGTGTTGTGACCCTTTAAAATCAATCATAAATAGAGGCTGCACTAATTGCATGTGATGTCACTCGCAAGTCATGCCGTAGTGCATTTGTGTCATCCCGTACAAACGACGGATTATTATTAATATACGTTAGTGTCATCTTTTAAAAATGATTTCATTCATGTGAATTTTTGTTAGTAATCAAATGCCCTATTGTCTATTTCGATGGACCTTAAACTCTCGAGCCTCGCCATTCGAGTAGAATGCAAAGATGCAAACCTTAGTCCAAAAATAATTAGGCAGAATTATTTTCATTATAACTATCAATTACATAACTGGTACACATTAACTTTAAGTCAATTTTGTGGAGAGAGAATAAATGATAAATTATAATTGCTAATTGATTAGAAATTGATCAACTAACTATAAATTATATTATAAATTAGTTAACTGTCACTTTTCCAAATGTCCGATATTAGCAGCAACATTTCTTCTCTGTACTCTATATAAAACCTTAACGTGAAAACGTTGGTTGTATCAAACGATAAATTATTTTCGCCTTGCAAAAATTATAATAAATTGTTAAATAAAATAGCAAACTAGGAGCCATGAGGTAAGTTTTCAATTTGCAATATTATTTACAATGTAAGTACAATCATAATTTAATTAATTAATTAAGGAGCCCGTCGAGTACGTACGAAATGCTTAGGTATTTCGTCGACTTGCTCTGTGTATGGGTGTGCACACTGCATAGGTGTCATTAATGCATTTAAATTTTACACAGTGAAAGTGTCATGACTCATGACACACACCATGGATTCAATGCAGTATTCTGAATCCTGTTCTTGTATGATATATCATACAAAAACTCTCATCGGTTCATTTGCAGCTGCATAAGTACAACTTGTTGCAATCCATCAACTCACACTGGGCCCTGTAGCGAAATAAAAGATGCGGTCTTCGCTAATCATACGTATATAATTTTTAAATAAAAACAAAACCTAATAGTGAATATAAAAAAAGATATAAAAACCAGACAAATTAAAAAAAACTTCGGTGAGTCGGCGAATTTTTTAGTTGGTAAAAACGCAAAAAAGACTTAGGCACGTTTTCCAAATTCGTTAATGAAGCCTTTTCAGAACAAACGTGCTTCTAAACCAGATAGTGATTGCAATCAATAAAACACGGTCTAGGAGCGTCTCCGACAGCTAAATTGCATGAAAGATGCGGGTCTAAGTGGTTTTCGCAACTCCTAGACAATATTCAAACAGAAAAATAAGGAAACTAACTACCAGCTCAGAAGGAGCAGCACGTTATGCTAACATGAAATAATTTAAAAAATCTATGATAAAATATTTCGATCCATAAACTGCACAAATCCTGAGAGTCGGCGGCTGCGACCATCACACGATCACGCTTCGCGATCGCACTTAGGTACTCCAAGAGAACTCGAAAGATTAAATAATTATGATCACGGATACCATCTAGCCTTCGCAGATATTGTAGATGACCCGTGGACCGATACCTTCGTCAGCTCCGATCGCTAAATACACCAATAAACGAAATATGAGCGACACAATTCTCAAATAGAATTTCTAAGAAAGAAAGTGAAAATAATTACGTACCGGTATTTTATAACATAATGCTGCCTTTGGATTACGTTATTATACTTCACATTTAATTTTAACACATGCTACTTGATGGATTCATAATTACTTTCTTCCAATTTAATTGTATTAATTCATATTAACAATCTTTTGTCAACATTCACCAGACACTGACCATATTATCTTCTTTTTTTTTTTACTATTGATAGGCACGCGTTTGACCACTATCTCACCTGATGGTAAGCGATGATGTGGTCGAAGATGGAGCACGCTTGCCTAGAAGTAATCTATTCACTCTTGACTTAAAGACTCCCAGGTTGTAGCTATCAGGAAACACAGACTCCGGCAGGGAATTCCACTCCTTAGCTGTACGCACTATGAATGTGTTCCCAAAACGTTTTGTGCGCGTGGGTGGGATGTCCACCATGTACCGGTGGCGCATCGCCGTTCGTCTTGTGGTCCTATGATGGTACGGGCTTGGTGGAATTAAATTATGCAATTCAGTCGCACATTCCCCAAAATGCAAAATGAATTTTAAAATATGATCAGAAAAATAAAAATGTCTGTAAACGAATGAGGTTTAATTTGGGAAAAAAAGATTTCATTGCCAAATCTGCAGAACACAATGCTGCATCCCGCTTGGTGGATACGGCCAACTTGAAAAGTGGCAGAATTTTTTACCGTTGATTAGTTGTACCTACCTATGTGTTTGTGTAACTATGTGTCCGTCTGTAACATCGCAGCTACGAAACGGATGAACGGGTTTTGATTTATGTACTTTCTTTTGTTTGAAAGGTAACTTGATCGAGAATTATCTTAGCTATGATTCAAGAAAATCTGTTCATCTAATTGGAGATCATTAGCTCTTTTCTAGTTGATGAAGTTGTTGGACGTGAGCAACTTCCACAGGTTTGATCGATTCAAAATTTGGTATTCTGTTAATTGGACGAGTGAAAGTAGCTCAGCATCTCTCACCAATTGATTCCCTCAATTTTCTTTTCTGCTTCATCATCAAACCTAAGATGGTGATCACCATCTATTTATAAATAGGTAATCCATTGAGACTACCTTATTGAGCACTTCAGAACTTTACTCTATCCCACTCATTTTGTTAGTGAGAAAATAAGTAAGGTCTGGCAACTTTGGGATCTTAATCCATTGGGATCATCTGATTAATTTAAACAAATGCAAAATTTCAGCGCCGCTGGGGGTTCTAGAATCATGTACAGAAATAGGCACCTATGTACCTACTTACATCGCTTCGCCCCTTGGGGACACACAATGTATAAAATTTGGATGAACCAAAGAGAATTATCAAAACAATAAAAACAGAGGATTTTAAACACAAAAATAACATTAGATTATCTTATCTTAGTCACACAGTTATCTGACTGAATAACATTTCGAGAGACCACGTCAATCACTGCAATTCAAACCTTATGCCAATGACATAAACGTCATTCTTATGACGCACGCTTATAATTCTCTACCAATAGCAATACAAGCAGCACCCTAATTAGAAACAAACAGTCGTTATTTCATTAGATAATAGATAGTTGTTGTCAATGATTGTTTTATGATATTTAATTATGATTAGGTTTTAGGTCAACGGAATACATTCATTAACTGGTTATTTTACAGATATCCGTATCTATTAATAACTGCAATATTTGCGGTATTACGGGTAACTGCTTGGCAAGAAAAAGAGGAAATGAGAAAATTACCGGAAGGACTGAAACTTGGGGCGGCAACCGCTGCGTTTCAAGTTGAAGGCGGTTGGAATGCAGCCGGTAGGTAGCTAAGGAAACACATACCTTAATACTGTTGAAATACACATCGTCGTGGCCGCGAGCTCACTGCGAGCAAGCTGAAGTGGTAATCTGACAATTTTATTTCAGACAAATCACCAAGCATTTGGGACACATTCTGCGAAATACCAGGAAACATAAAAGACGGTACAGATGGACGGCACACTTGTAAATCCTACGAGTATTACCAACGAGACATAGAGATGCTCAAGTTCCTGGGGGTCGATTTCTATAGATTCTCCATTTCATGGCCAAGAGTTCTACCTAGTGGATTCTCAAATAAAATCAGCAGTGATGGTATTGGGTACTACAGTAGACTGGTTGATGAATTGTTGGCCAATGGGATCGAGCCAGTCGTGACTATCTACCATTGGGATTTGCCGCAAAGTTTGCAGGATTTGGGAGGCTGGACCAATCCTCTAGTTGCCGATTGGTTTGAAGACTTCGCTCGGGTGTTGTTTGACGAATTAGGTGATAGAGTTAAGCTTTGGATAACAATAAACGAGCCGAAACAGATCGCAATTTATGGTTATGGAATGGCATTGTTTGCTCCCTATGAATTTTCACCTGGGATCGGTGACTACATGGCTGTGAAGAATTTATTATTGGCTCATGCGAGGGCCTGGCATCTGTACGATAAAGAATACAGACCGAAGCAGAATGGCAAGTGTTACTTTTTAATCTGGTCACGAAGAAGGTACCAACTACTTCGTGACCCTGATCCCCGTAGAGTCATAGGTGGGTAATTGGTTTTGATTGTTTTTCAGGCACCATTGGTATAACAATAGCGACAGATTTCCGTGAAGGCGCCTCGAATTCCCCCGAGGACATTGAAGCAGGCAAGGTGGCTATGGACTTCGAAGTCAGCTTCTACAGTCACCCGATCTTCTCGTCCACCGGAGGATTCCCTGAGAGGGTAATCAACCGAGTCGCTGAAAGGAGCGCTGCACAGGGTTTTCCAAGAAGTAGGCTGCCAGTATTGACGCAGGAGGAAATAGAGTTCATAAAAGGTAAGTACCCATTTGTTTTCTTCTTCACCTTGTTAAAATGTGAACTATAAGCTAACTGCAAAATCGCAGTCTGGATTACCTTGGACCACACTAGGAACATGTGCTAAAGTGTTGATTTATTGATGCAAGATGCTGCATCAATGAAGCAAAGTGCCAACGTGTAATGCGTTTAGCCATTTTGCAACTGTTAGATATTTAGACGCAGATTTGGCAGTTAAAATTCAGTGTATTTATTTAGAAACGACTTACCTATCCTTTTTCAGGCACGAGTGATTTCTTCGGCTTCAACCACTATTCCACCAGGTTCTACACAGCAGCGTCGTACAAGTCAGGCATGTACGCCGTGCCCTCATATGAAGACGACATTGGTGCAGTCGGTGACCACGGGGAGTACAGCCTGGCGCCCGTTGCTTATACAACTGTAAGTGTCTAAATATTGTGCCTGCCGGGGTCGCGGAATCTGTTCGAAAGAGTCACCGCGGCCCTGGAACACAAAGGGCATTAGGAGTAACACGGATGGGTTTTAGTCAGTAAGAGTCTGACACTCCCTTCTGCTTCACCCAGAGCGGGAGGAGTCATTTGATGATGTCTATCCTTTTAAAAAAGGGGTCTAAATATTGCTTGCCAGAGTGGTGGAATTGTTTAAAAGAGTTACCACGGCCCAGGAACGTAAAAGGCATTTGGAGCAACACGGTTGGGTTTTAGCATAGATATAATAAACTAGTGGACGTCACGCGGTTTCACCCGCGTAGTTCCCGTTCCCGTGGGAGCCCGGGGATAAAATATAGCCTATGTTACTCCCTGATAATATAGCTATCCATTGCTGAAAGAATTTTTCAAATCGGTCCAGTAGTTTCGGAGCCTATTCATTTCAAACAAACAAACAAACAAATCCTTTCCGTTTATAATATTAGTGTAGATAAGTTTTCTATGGGTTTTAGTCAGTAACAATCAGACACTCCCCTCCGCTTTGCACAGAGCGGATAGAATTTCAATCCAAAAAAACATGTCTAAATAAAAACAGAGGGATTGTTTTTGGACTGTTTTATATACTAACTGTTGCCCGCGAATTTTTCCACTTGCTAATCCTGTTGCTGAAATAAAAGTAACCTAAGTTTGATACTCCTTATATCAGCTTTATCAGTAAAAGTCGTGTTTAAACCATGAAACAAACAGACAGACAGATAAACTGTCAGACTATAAGCTGTTATCAACAGGAAACATAGCGGCGAGACTTTGTATGTAAAAAGTCATAATTCGAGGTTTGGCTCTCGACTGTTTTCTCCTCCAATATTGGACCGATTTAAGAGATATTTCACAAACTGAATAAGAAGAATATATACCGTGTCACTATAATAAATTTTCTTTTTGATGATTTATTAACCGTATACGCACTAGAACTCTCTCAAAATGCTCAAAATTGTCGATAAATCGCTGTTAACAGAGCCCTAGTGTACAAATTTGGCAAATATTAATCAAAAAAGGAAAACATAGGGACACAGTATAGGTACATCCTTCTTATTTAGTTTGTGAAATATCTCTTAAATCGGTCCAATATTGGAGGAGAAAACAGTTGAGAACCAAATCTCGAATTATGACTTTTTACATACAAAGTCTCGCCGCCCGTGTTTCCTCATAACACAGATATTTATTTTCCAATTTTATTTATTTGTACCTATACGTTGAGCACATATTTGTCATCAACTGCCGTATTCAAACAGTCACTACGAAAACTCAGTGAATTGAGAGATTTAATCACTACTTACCTGCCTTTCAGAAAATCCCTGCCGGCATCAGAAAAGCTCTGAACTGGGTGAAAGACAACTATAACAATCCAGAGGTAATGATATTCGAGAATGGATACGGTACATTAGTAGCTGACCTGAACGACCCAGACAGAATTGAGTACTACAAAGAATATTTGGACGCTATCTTGGATGCCATAGAAGTAGATGGCTGTCACATATCGAAGTACACTGCCTGGAGCCTTATGGATAACTTTGAGTGGAGTTCTGGTTTGAGGTAATAGTATTTACAGTTCATCATTACCACTATCACCAATAGCCAGACTTCTTTTGCCCGCGACTTTGTACGCGCAGTCGCGCATATCCCAATCCCGTAGGATTTTCTGGAAATCCTCTCTTAGTGCTCCTCTACACTCCCTAAAGAAACTACAGGTCAAATTTCAGCTTTCTACGACCAGAAGTTTCGGCTGTGCGTTGTCTGTCAGTCACTCAGTCAGGATAGAATGTTAAATGTTAGGATGCCAATACCACGTTCTTGTGCCCCCTCATCCAAGTTTCACCCGCGATAGCATCGAAGACGTCTGTTCATCTCGCTGCCGAACGACCAGCAAACAGGTCTTCACCAATCCTTGGATGTTACCACGCTTTGCCATGTGTCCTGTTCAAGTCCATTTGAGTTCAGTAACTTGTTTTCCTATACCGTATACCTTTACAAGTTACGCTCTTATTTCTATGCAACTCTTAGTCACAATCGCTCATCGCTCAATAATATAAACGTAATACACATAGAAATAAAGTTCATATTCGTATAAACGGAACTTCACTTAGAAAATTGCACTCAGTGAAAATTGGACTTGAATTGCCTAACTTTAAAGTAGATATTTGATTAAGCCCTAAATAAATAAATTAGGATTATATAAAAAGAGTGGCAAAAAGGGTTGGTTACCAGTGAGTAGGTAGCGCTATTTTGGGTCAATGAATCTGAATGATAATAAAGCTAATATGGACAACTGGACATGCCCCGGGATCCTCGGGAATATTTTTTTGAAATTTGATGTATTAACCGGTTCAGTCCCATGTATCACATGACGTGGTCTGCACTGATTGCTTAATCATTGTGTCTGCTGTGCGGACAGTGAACCTGTTAAATGAAGTTAAACTGTTTAAGATATCATGAGTACGCACGACGACATAACAAACTACTCATTTCCGGTATAAGCTGGCCCCGCACGGTGCTGTTAGACACATTACTTTCTGGTCCCGGGACTGAGAAGACATATCCATACGGCATAAGATAGCGGTCACTAAATCCCGGGAATAGCACTACCTATGTCGATCACTGGTTATCACATATATAATATACGTTCTCTTATTTACATATTGGTTTCAGTAACAAGTTTGGCCTTTTCGAAGTCGACTATGAAGATGACAAGAGGACTCGCAAACCAAGACTGTCGGCTCTATGGTACCGGGATCTCATAGTCAACAGGACCCTCGACCATACCCACGAATCACACCTTGAACATATCGAGTTTTAGTGTACATCTATCTATCTATATACATATATATTTATTATTATTATATCTATACATATAATAAAATAGTAAATCTTGAGGTGTATGTTCCCGATTGGGGCGAAAACTACTGAACAGATTTTGTTCAAATTTTGCATCAATAATCCTTACAGGTACGGTCAGGCTATAGGCTATATATTATCACGCTATGTGCTATGGAGGATGAGCAATATTCCAAACTGTCTGTTTTGAACGAGAAGTAGTCCATGGTTCGATCCCGAGCACCAGATATTATTTTTGTATTTATTTTCTCACTTGAATTGTATTTTTACATCATAATATTGTCAAAATAAAGTCAAAATAAAAAAGCAAAAAAGGTTTTTGCTTACTTAAAATAACTTTTAAATGTTTATTCTACATTTTTCCAAACTGTTAAGTGAGGAATTGTTATAAGAAGCCACAACAGATTACAATATTGCAGATACTTATGGGTCTAACCTTAGCAATGTTTATCATCACGCCTATACTTTCAAGGAGCTGAGCAGCAAAAACACATGACATAAAAAGATCGGCTATTTCAAGTCGTTTTCAACAATAGTCATAGACTATCGGTTTAAAGACTGCCCGCCGAAAGAATTGATGTGAGTTCGAATCTCAGCAGTCGTATTTTTTTTAGATTTTATTTTATTTATGCATTTCCTCACATTGATGATTCCTACTTTACTTAATATTTTCAAATATTCATAAAATTTTATTGTTGTATTCCGCATATTTTTTAGCATTCATCCAAGTATGCCAAATGTAATAGCCAGACTGTTAAAGTATTTTTAACAGAACATATTTTATCTTTATCTGTATCCTGTTTTGTTTGCATCACGTTTAAAAAAGTACAAAACTGATGTAGATAAGTTTTACACATAAACCTGATAGAAACTGTAGCAATTTTCTAGGAGAAATCAACGTATTTTTCTACGAGACGCAGTGCCATCTATTGACCGACATTTACCATCGACAGCTTGAGAATTACACTGGAAAATATTTTTTATTTATTGCTTTTACAACGTCTTAAGAAAGTAATTCTTTTATTACCTGAAAAAATATCGTTCTGAATGCATATAATATTCCTATTAACAAAAATTGAAACAAACTCCGAAATTATATTTTAACAGTTCAACTACTTAGGTAGGGGAAGTCCGGGAGAGTTGAACCACTTTTAATATAAAATATCATAATTACTTGTTTATTGGGTTTAGAGAATCGATTATACACTTATGCGATGCCTTACTTTAGTAGGTACATTTGTGCTTAATTGTATTGCTAATAAATGCTCAGGTAAAATTTTATTGGCATTTTACTAAAAAATGAGAAATGAGTCAAGTCTCCCCACCTGCAGGGACACTTGAACCGGGGTATGGGGAGAGTTGACCATATTATTTATGTGGAAAATAAAAATCATTTTCAGCTTCAATCATAGTTTTATATATCTTATCTTATACAATAATTAACTTGTTTTTAATACTGCCATCAAAGAAAATGTAATTAACGTAACATTTTATTTGTAAAATTGTTCCAAAATAAACAAAATCACAGTAATAACTTTTTATATTAACTATTAAAAATAATTAAACTTTAGCAATGTTTTTTAATATTAACTTTTTATTATAACATTTGGTATAATTTACCAGTCTTAATATAGTTTTAAATTATATCTTCCTCCGAAATAATAACCAAACATTCATACTGACTTTACTGCATGTCAACAAATAATTGACAAGAACCTTTTCCTCGGCTGTTGTAAATACCTGTGATGCTTTGTATTGACTGTTTTTTTCTTCAAATTTATGAATTTTATCTTCATTTATTTTATACCGTCTCAAAGTACTTCTATCTATGCCATATTTATTTGAAGTTTGTCTAATAGAAGCGCCTCCCTTAATTTCATCTATGGCATTTTGCAACTCCACTTTTGTGTGTTTTTTTCGTTTGCGTGCATTTTCAGGAGGCTTGTATTGAAAAGGCATCATACAAGTTGGCACTGCAAATACAATAAATAATATTAAGACCGAAAAAAAAAACAATTAATCAAAATTAAGTATAATTTCCCGGGACAGGGAGACATGAACCACTGAGCAAGTCTCCCGCAACCACCCTGGTGCAACTCTCCCGCTCACACTAATTCCCCATTTAGTTTATGACAAAGACAAACCTCCGATCATAGAGAAAAAACACTTAGCACACGTCAAACTACATTTGTCTGGCAATATAATAATAGCTACACACAATACGTACCTCAATAAATACGACAGCAATCACAAAACTACTTAAAACAGAAAAATATACTCCGCAGCAACAAAAACACGTTTTACATTGTCATTGACAAACAACACTGCTAAGATGCAAAATCGCTGCATACTTGTTATTGGCCTCTTGCGTGCGACCAATGAACGCTTTGACGTTTCGTTCGCGCTAAATTTAAATACAATTTTGAAAGGTGGCTCAACTCTCCCACCTGGGCAGGTCTCCCGGTTTTCCCCTACTCCTTAGATGGCGTTATGCATTTGATCTCATTTTTTAAAATCGCGGTATTTATTCTGGTCAACAGGCGCGCGCTTAAATTTGCTAAGCTTTGCTAAAGTTGCACAATACTGGGGCTATACGGACTTGGAGCCAAGGGTCACGTAATATTACTCACGAGCAAGTGGCGAAGTCCCATGATAGAGCAGTCGAAAAAATTGAATTAGCTCCGCTTAAACTGGGTTTCTGTGTTTTAAAAACATAGGTAAAATTGTTTCAATTTGCGTTCCTAGTTCGGAATAAATCAAAAATCAACTTGATTCATCAAGTAGTTTCAAGAAGACTGTTCGGAGTTTTAGAAGATAGACTAAGCTATCCCGTTGCTTCACAGCATGAATTCATTTCTTCTGCCATGTGTACGGGTAACCCACCGACCAAGCATCAATCATCAATTCGCATAATATTTTCAATTTTTGGAGAATACAAAGAATAATATTTCCATGTAAACGGCTATGGAAGAAAATGAAACACATCATGCGATTAAGTTTTATGATTTCTATTTAGGTAGGCATTTAATTTCTATAAAACTTTGCAAAGGCACATAAATCCAACAAAGTGTTTTCTGTTTCGTTTCAAAACTGTGCAATTCTCAGTGAGCCTATGGAACGACATAACCAGCCCATGGCCACAAATTATCCTTTGCGGGCTAACCTCTCCAGTGGATTAAGGAGAACTGTAGATCCATGGGCAATGACGCCATCGTCTGTGGCGTCATTGCCTATGCGCGAAAAGAGGTTCCGAGATAGTAGTGCTGGACCCGTTCCCACTCCCCCGCGTACCTTTCCCATAGTTTCGTTCATGAATTTGCCAGAGATCAACTGAACTTCGTGACAACAAATGGTCACGGGCTACAAATTGCAGGCAGTCAAAACTGGAAACTTTAAGCCTATACACGCGACTAACTGAACGACTTCTCAGCTCAAGTAGAAAATATAACCTCCAAATAATAAATAATAGGTATAATAACGGGTCATTGCCCCCTAAGAACCATCTTTTCAACATAGGTGCTGTAGACAGCCCAATTTGCAAAGGTTGCTTCGAACCGAGGAATCAGTAGCCCACGTCATCCAAAAAGTAATACCGACGCTGCCGGACGTGAACAAATTCTTGGAACGGTGAGGTCGCTCCACCAAACCTGTGAAGCACCCAGGAGGCATCTGTGCATTTGGGTGGAGCTAAGTTGGCTAACTTAGCCAGGACTGACTAAGAATGGGAGTCTAACATGGTGCGTATAGCGTAGTCTCTACTCTACTCTACTTTCTCCGTTGTATTACGTTGGTTTTCCCATGGCCAACTTTATGTAGCTCTATCGCACGTTAGTAACCCTTTTTATAGTTTTTTAAAGGATGGGAAATCTTCAAATGACTCCTCCCGCTCTAGGCGGAGCAGAAGGGAGTGTCAGACTCTTACTGACTAAAACCCATCCGTGTTCCTTATGCCCTGCCTCTCTAATGCCCTTCGCGTTGCAGGGCTGCGATGACTCTTTCGAACAAATTCCGCAACGTGTTTACAACCCTAGCAACTTTCTTTAACATCATGCAAAAGAAGAAGAAGCGAAGAAGCGGAGAAGCGTTATCATCAAAACTTTTCTCATTACTAAAAATCACAAGGGCAGGTACATTTGGAACAGAAAAGTGAAACAGGCAGTGCCTTGCATAATACTATTCCAAATTCCTAAATCTAAGAAGAGTAAAGAAATGCTAGATATTGACTGTTATGTCGTATCTTAAAGATCTAATCTAGCGACAACAACAAGCTCTTGCTTAGTCTTCCTAAACGTGACAGTATAATAAATAAGGCTTTTCAAATGTGCGGCTTCGTTACGAGATCCTCAAAGGACTTTGTGCGACCTTCTACTTTTTTGATGTTGTATAGGTCTTTAATACGCTTGCGGGTGAAATATACTGTACCTATTTGGAATTGATATTACCTTTAATAAGATAGCAAATTAGAAATGATACAATAAAATTCTTGCGTGGCATGAACTACAAATGTTATCTTTCGAAAGTTCCCTACACACGTTTATTACGAAAGTACAACATTATATGTCTTCAGTCTAGAGTCTCTAGAGCTAGACGATCACTTTTGGATGTAATGATGCTGCATGGTTTTTGCCATAATAGATTTGACAGCACAGAAATTGCAAATAAAGTATGTTACCTTACTGCTACCCTACATTGTTGCTATTCCACCAATTCGCACTATGCGCATTTCCAAAAGTCTTTTATAATGCGCACAGCAAAGGAGTGGAACTCTCTCCTGCGTCTGTGTTTTTCCGTGAGAAGATGCCATCGAGTGTCATCGTCGCCTTTGACTCTGTCACCTCTGACCTCTAGAGTCAATAGCAAACCCATCTCAAATAAATGAAAAATAAAAATAGGAAAACTTTTAGCAAAAGGCGTTGCTTGTTGGAATTAGAAAAAACTATTTTCTTTTGATTTATAATATCTGTAGATATTAGTTTTAAAAAATAGACCCAGATTTTATCGTTTTGCTAGTCATCATATTTAGAGCTTTCAGATATGAAAACGAAGAACCCGGGAAACAGCAAAGCCTAATTAATCAATCGAACAGGACACTCGGAATTCTGGGATACTCCCGGATTTTCCGGACATCTGGCAAGACTACAAACTAACGATAGTTACGTATAGGGGACTCTTTAGTCTCGTGGTCGGAAGCGCGAGTGCCGAGCGCAGGAATCTGGGTAAGGAGTTTCTCAGTAGCCCTAAGTTTGGCAGTTGGTGGTGGGACATCTCGGAGAGCACGTAAAGCCGTCTATCCAGCGCCGGTTATCCATACTTGCGCGCACACGAGTGCACTTAAATAAATCTCCTGCGTATTTGAATGATTTCCTTATATTAGTACTGTGCTGATTATTGTCTTCCTATTATTGTAAAACAATAAATTAGCACATGACTACTCGTTCTTCTAGCGTTACGCGGTTTCACCGAGCAACCGCAACTAGATATGGATTACTTACTTTGTAGCTGTAAGCACCTACTAGTTTATAAGTACAACTACCAACAACCAACCAACTATACCTTTACTTTTGTGTACCTTTTGTTTGAAACTTCTAACAGCGTGTAGTTTTAGCCTTTTCCCACTTAAGGTCGAATCTCACGGCGCCACGACGTTCTGTCAAGGGCTTTACGTTCAGCTCTGTTTTTCTCAATACATGTCCTTACTTTCAATCTGATCGCTGTTAATTTGTACAGGACAAATTGGAGCTACTTTAAAAGTGCCAATTTAAGGATATATTCGTTCCAAATCGAAGTCCATTCTCGAAAGTCTCCCAAAACATCTAAAAAATAATTAAAAATGCTTTATAGTAGCTTGCTCGCGACTTCGCTCACGTTAAAGTAGCCTTTAACCGTCTCCAGAGCCCCACTCCCATCTCTGCACCAAAATTCGACAAAATCGATAAGGCGATTAAAGCCGCGAACCCACCGCGGTGCACGTTATCCACGGCTACGCGGCGTATTTTAGCTGCGTGGGTTCATTTGATTGACAACGTGAGTCTACGTTTTCACTGAAGTACACGCTACGCGGCCGCGACTACGTACAATTGTAGCATGGCCCACCGCGGCACACGGAGAGGCTGCGCACATTTTTTTGCTAAAATATGGTTTTGACATAGTCGTGGGTTAATATTCGTGATAGCGTGTACCGCGTGCACAGCGTGCATGGCGTTGACAGAGTTGAGCACACCCGTGCGTAGCCTCTCCGTGCGTTGCGGTGGGTTCGCGGCTTTACCTAGGTATGAAAGCGTAACAAACAAACAAATTCATTTTCGCGTTTATAATATTAGTTTGGATAGAGGATACAACAAACATACCGTCAAAAGTAGATTGGAAAATTCTGGGCGATACTGACAGATAAACGATGTTATGACACGCACAAGTACTGTTATTTAATTCACTTCGAGTAGTAAGGTACCTTTAAGATAATAGATAAGGATTTTAGTTTGTGTTGCATACATAGTTGGAAATCAAAATTGGAATTTCCTTGTCAGATACATTAATCTGATGGGTAGTGGACACAAGTGTTGCGGTATTTTTCGAAACAGTTACGCAGCCCTGGAACGCATAGGGCATTTTGAGGGATGGGTTTTAGTCAGTAAGTGTCTGACACTCCCTTCCGCTCAGCCCAGGGCGGAAGGCGTCATTTGATGATATCCCAACCAAAAAACAACGACCCAGTGCGAGTCGGACTCTCACACGAATAGTTCCGTACCATAAACCGAAAAGAAACACGTTTGTTGTATGGGAGTCCCTTTAATTTTTAACTTAATTTATTTCTTATTATTTGTTGTTATAGTGGCAATAGAAATACACACTGTGTGAAAATCGTTTAAAATCTATGATAAATAGAGGCTGCACTATGATAAATGAAGTCATGCCGTAGTGCATTTATGTCATCCCGTACAAACGACGGATTATTATTAATATACGTTAGTGTCATCTTTTAAAAATGAGTTCATTCATGTGAATTTTTGTTAGTAATCAAATGCCCTATTGTCTATTTCGATGGACCTTAAACTCTCGAGTCTCGCCATTCGAGTAGAATGCAAAGATGCAAACCTTAGTCTAAAATAATTAGGCAGAATTATTTTTTTCATTATAACAATCAATTACATAACTGGTACACATTAACTTTAAGTCAACTTTGTGATGAGAGAATAAATGATAAATTATAATTATTAATTGGTTAGAAATTGATCAACTAACTATCAACTATATTATAAATTAGTTAATTGTCACTTTTCCAAATGTCTGATATTAGCAGCAACATGTTTTCTCTGTACTCTATATAAAACCTTAACGTGAAAACGTTGGTTGTGTCAAACGATAAATTATTTTCGCCTTGCCCAGTATTACCAGTAGTACCTATTGTAATTGTACAAATTTTGCGAGAATTAAAATAAGTTGTTAAAATAGCAAATTAGGAGCCATGAGGTAAGTTTTCAATTTACAATTATTTACAGTGTAAGTACAATCATAATTTCATTAATTAATTAAGGAGCCCGTCGAGTAAATGCTTAGGCATTTCGTCGACTTGCTCTGTGTATGTGGGTGTGCACACTGTATAGGCGTCATTAATCCGTTGCATTTAAATTATACTCAGTGAAAGTGTCATGACACATACCATGGATTCAGTATTCTGAATCCTGTTCTTGTATGATATATCATACAACAACTCTCAGCGGTTCAATTGCAGCTGCATAAGTACAAAATTGCAGAAAGCAGTTGCAATCCATCAACTCACACAGGGCTCGCTTGGTGGATTACGGCCAACTTGAAAAGTGGCAGAATTTTTACCGTTGACTAGTTGTACCTACCTACTTATGTGTTTTGTGTTACTATGTGTCCGTCTGTAACATCGCAGCTACGAAACGGATGAACGGGTTTTGATTTATGTACTTTCTTTTGTTTGAAAGGTAACTTGATCGAGAATTATTTAGCTATGATTCAAGAAAATCTGTTCATCTAATTGGAGATCATTAGCTCTTTTCTAGTTGATGAAGTTGTTGGACGTGAGCAACTTCCACAGGTCTGATCGATTCAAAATTTGGTATTATGTTAATTGGACGAGTGAAAGTAGCTCAGCATCTCTCACCAATTGATTCCCTCAATTTTCTTTTCTGCTTCATCATCAAAGCTAAGATGGTGATCACCATCTATTTATAAATAATAATCCATTAAGACTATTTTATTGAGCACTTCAGAACTTTATTCCACTTTTTGTTAGTGAGAAAATAAGTAAGGTCTGGCAACTTTGGGATCTTAATCCATTGGGATCATCTGATTAATTTAAACAAATGCAAAATTTCAGCGCCGCTGGGGGTTCTAGAATCATGTACAGAATTAGGCACCTATGTACCTACCACACAATGTATAAAATTTGGATGAACCAAAGAGAATAATCAAAACAATAAAAACAGAGGATTTTAAACACAACAATAGCATTAGATTATCTTATCTTAGTCACACAGTTATCTGACTGAATAACATTTCGAGAGACCACGTCAATCACTGCAATTCAAACTTTATGCCAATGACATAAATGTCATTCGTAGGACGCACGCTTATAATTCTCTACCAATAGCAATACAAGCAGCACCTTAATTAGAAACAAACAGTCGTTATTTCATTAGATAATAGATAGTTGTTGTCAATGATGGTTTTATGATATTTAATTATGATTAGGTTTTAGGTCAACGGAATACATTCATTAACTGGTTATGTTATTTTACAGATATCTGTATCTATTATTAACTGCAATATTTGCGGTATTACGGGTAACTGCTTGGCAAGAAAAATCGGAAATTAGAAAATTACCGGAAGGACTGAAACTTGGGGCGGCAACCGCTGCGTTTCAAGTTGAAGGCGGTTGGAATGCAGCCGGTATGTAGCTAAGGAAACACATACCTTAATACTGTTGAAATACACATCGTCGTGGCCGCGAGCTCACTGCGAGCAAGCTGAAGTGGTAATCTGACAATTTTATTTCAGACAAATCACCAAGCATTTGGGACACATTCTGCGAAATACCAGGAAACATAAAAGACGGTACAGATGGACGGCACACTTGCAAATCCTACGAGTATTACCAACGGGACATAGAGATGCTCAAGTTCCTGGGGGTCGATTTCTATAGATTCTCCATTTCATGGCCAAGAGTTCTGCCAAGTGGATTCTCAAATAAAATTAGCAGTGATGGTATTGGGTACTACAGTAGACTAGTTGATGAATTGTTGGCCAATGGGATCGAGCCAGTCGTGACTATCTACCATTGGGATTTGCCGCAAAGTTTGCAGGATTTGGGAGGCTGGACCAATCCTCTAGTTGCCGATTGGTTTGAAGACTTCGCTCGGGTGTTGTTTGACGAGCTAGGTGATAGAGTTAAGCTTTGGATAACAATAAACGAGCCGAAACAGTTTGCAATTTATGGTTATGGAATGGCAATGTGTGCTCCCTATGAATTTTCACCTGGGATCGGTGACTACATGGCTGTGAAGAATGTACTGTTGGCTCATGCGAGGGCCTGGCATCTGTACGATAAAGAATACAGACCGAAGCAGAATGGCAAGTGTTTCTTTTCAATCTGGTCACGAAGAAGGTACCAACTACGTCGTGACCCTGATCCCTGTATTCATAGGTGGGTAATTGGTTTCTATTGTTTTTTAGGCACCATTGGTATAACAATAGCGACAGATTTCCGTGAAGGCGCCTCAGATTCCCCTGAGGACATTGAAGCAGGCAAGGTGGCGTTGGACTTCGAAGTCAGCTTCTACAGTCACCCGATCTTCTCGTCCACGGGAGGATTCCCTGAGAGGGTAATCAACCGAGTCGCTGAAAGGAGCGCTGCACAGGGTTTTCCAAGAAGTAGACTGCCAGTATTGACGCAGGAGGAAATAGAGTTCATAAAAGGTAAACAGCCATTTGTTTTCTTCTTCACCTTGTTAAAATGTGAACTATAAGCTAACTGCAAAATCGCAGTCTGGATTACCTTGGACCACACTAGGAACATGTGCTAAAGTGTTGATTTATTGATGCATGATGCTGCATCAATGAAGCAAAGTGCCAACGTGTAATGCGTTTAGCCATTTTGCAACTGTTAGATATTTAGACGCAGATTTGGCAGTTAAAATTCAGTGTATTTATTTAGAAACGACTTACCTATCCTTTTTCAGGCACGAGTGATTTCTTCGGCTTCAACCACTATTCCACCAAGTTCTATACAGCAGCGCCGTACAAGTCAGGCATGTACGCCGTGCCCTCGTATGAAGACGACATCGGTGCAGTCGGTGACTACGGGGAATACAGCCTGGCGCCCGCTCCTCATACAACTGTAAGTGTCTAAATATTGTGCCTGCCGGGGTCGCAGAATCTGTTCGAAAGAGTCACCGCGACCCTAGAACACAAAGGGCATTAGGAGGAACACGGATGGGTTTTAGTCAGTAAGAGTCTGACACTCCCTTCTGCTTCACCCAGAGCGGGAGGAGTCCTTTGATAATTTCCATCCTTAAAAAAAGGTGTCTAAATATTGCTTGCCAGAGTTGTGGAATTGTTCAAAAGAGTTAACGCGGCCCAAGAACGTAAAAGGCATTGGAGCAACACGGTTGTAAAACCCAACCGTGTTGCCCCAATGCCCTTTACGTTCTTAGATAGATATAATAAATAAGTTTTCTATGCGTTTTAGTCAGTAACAATCAGACACTCCCCTCCGCTCTGCACAGAGCGGATGTCATTTCAATCCAAAAAAAATGTCTAAATAAAACAGAGGGATTGTTTTTGGACTGTTTTATATACTAACTGTTGCCCGCGAATTTGTCTACTTGCTAATCCTGTTGCTAAAATAAAAGTTATCTAAGTTAGATACTCCTTATATCAGCTTTACCAGTAAAAGTCGTGAACCAAGATACACACTCAGCATCTCAAAAACGTCCGCAAAAAATAAGCGCAATATGTATAATAATTATGCGCAAGTTTGAAACAGTCTCGCATCGCTCGCCATACTGCACTGCTTTGTAAAAACAACGTTAAGCGATCCGTGTAAGGTTGAATTTGCAAAAAAAATGTTTTTGCTATAGTTGTAAGCCGTGCGGCGTGCGCGTGTTTCTCTATCTGTCTCTCTCTCTCTCTCTCTCATCTCTCTCGCTAAAATTGAGCCTACTGATTAAGTTTATATTACATTATATTTGTTAATATTAAAAAAAAAATATTATAAATTAAAAAAAAAAAAATTACAATTCCTTCACTAATTAATCGAAAGGAACTTCGTTCCATCCGGGTGTCCCTTGACACCTCTCAAGGTTTTTTTGTACCTATATGTAGAGTACATTTGTCATCAACTCCCGTATTTAAACAGCTATTCTGCAAAAATCTCACTACGAAAAGTCAGCGAATTGAGAGAGATTTAATCACTACTTACCTACCTCCCTTTCAGAAAATCCCTGCCGGCATCAGAAAAGCTCTGAACTGGGTGAAAGACAACTACAACAATCCAGAGGTAATGATATTCGAGAATGGATACGGTACATTAGTAGCTGACCTGAACGACCCAGACAGAATTGAGTACTACAAAGAATATTTGGACGCTATCTTGGATGCCATAGAAGTGGATGGCTGTCACATATCGAAATACACTGCCTGGAGCCTTATGGATAACTTTGAGTGGAATTCTGGTTTGAGGTAATAGTATTTACAGTTCATCATTACCACTACCACTAACAGCCCGACTTCTTTTGCCCGCGACTTTGTACGCGCAGTCGCGCATATCCCATTCCCGTAGGAATTTCAGGAAATCCTCTCTTAATCCTCCTCTACACTTCTCGAGGAACCTACATGCCAAATTTCAGCTTTCTACGACCAGTAGTTTCGACTGTGCGTTGTCTGTCAGTCACTCAGTCAGGGAAGAATTTTATATGTTTGGATGCCAATACCACGTTCCTGTGCCCCCTCATCCAAGTTTCACTCACTATAACATCGATTACGCCTGTCCATCTCGCTGCCGAACGAGCAGCAAGCAGGGCCCCAAGTCTGCTATTACAATAGTGTCAAAATGGTCTATCATTGATTTCATAATGGTTGATTTTGACAAGATTCTATGCCATTTCTTTCAATGGAGTGTCAGTGGTTGACTACTGGAAAGTCATAATGACGCTTTTATATCCAGTGGTCAACCACTGACACTCAGTGTCCAGCCCAGCCCAGGTCTTCACCAATCTTTGGATGTTACTCAGTCACTGCTACACTCCAGCTGTCATCACCACGCCTTGCCATATGTGTCCTGTTCAAGTCCATTTGAGTTCAATAACTTGTTTCCCAACACTGAATACCTTTGTTTGTCTTAGGATCTCGCTTTACAAGTTACAGTCTTATTTCTATGCAACTCTTAGTCACAATCGCTCATGGCTCATTAATATAAACGTAATACACATAAAAATAAAGTTCATATTCGTATGAACGTAACTTCACTTAGAAAATTGCACTCAGTGAAATTTGGGCTTAAATAGCTTAACTCTAAAGTAGATATTTGATTAAGCCCTAAATAAATAAGGATTATATAAAAAGAGTGGCAAAAAGTTACCAGTTAATAGGTAGCGCTATTTTGGGTCAATGAATCTGAATGATAATAATGCTAATATAGACAACTGGACATGCCCCGGGATCCCCGGGAATATTTTTCTGAAATTTGATGTATTAACCAGTTCAGTCCCATGTACCACATGACGTGATGTCCGTGACTACCTCGGGACCACCGACGCCAATCGCTTTCATTTTAGATAAATAATTAGTACTCAATTGGTACTCTAACAAAAAAAATTGGTACCTTCGTAGTTTTCGAGAAAATCGACTTTGAAGGTGGTCCCGCGGTAGTCACGCTATGCCATACGCCACCATGGGCGCCGAAAAAGGGGGCATGCTTCAGCTATTCTAAGTACTTATACAAATAATTAGTACCCTTATATGTGATTCATTTCGTAAAAATAACCAGAACTGAAACATTATTTTACCGAGAAATCAACGATGATAACTTTCGCGCGCTCGTTCAACAGGACCACGACTTTGAATGTTGATTCCAAGCTTAAGAAGTTTGTCGCTTTCCTCAAACCTATACAGATAGAAAATTAGTACCCTGCTAGATAAAATTAGTACCCTGCTAGATAAAATTAGTACCCAAAATCCAAAATTAGTACTCCAGTAGTTTACGAGATATACCATGCCATTGGTGGGGTGGCCGTAGTCACGGTGTTAAAATTTCATTTCAAGATTTCCCTATTAAAAACTCTGTTTTTTTTCCAAATTTGTACAAAAGTTAGTATTCCTAATGAAGTTATATTGATCAAAAATTCAGTGTCCTAAGCGTTGCATTTTAAGAGGAATTAGCTTTCATAACCTTCCATACTAAATCTCCGCGTATAACCCGGCCAAATTAAGTTGTCGATGGTATGTAGCTGTTTGGGAGGTGAACACTCAAGCACTTAATTAAGACCTAATTTACTGCTGTAACAATACGTTGCTAATAACATAAGTATAATATGCACTGCAAAGGGCAAATCATTAGTAGTCGTTTTGTGAAACCTTTAAATATTGAGACATGTGACCTTTTTGAAATCGTTTATTTAATTTTCTTAAAAATAATCTCGAACCATAAACGAGTAAAAAAACCGGCCAAGTGCGAGTCGGACTCTCACACGAAAGATTCTTTACCAAAGTCCGAAAAAAACACGTTTCTTGAATAGAATTTTTAATATTTGTGGTTTAAAAAAAATTGGTATACACTCTGTGTAAATTGTAACTGTCTACCTATTAGGTACGGTTCTTGAGTCACGGCCCGTTGACAGACACACGAACGAATGTACAGCGGAGGCTTAGTAATACCTAGAGTTCCGGTGGTTAGCCTTCGGATACGGAACCCTAAAAAGCATTGGATGGACCATGGCCAAGATAAAGTGATATTTTAAATCATTTGAATCTTTCAGTTACCTAGTTCTTATTGTTGTTTAGAACTTAAAATGCACCCTGTATTATAAATATACCTGTTTAGATAATTACTTTTTGTGAATCTATAGGGCTAATAATATGAAGCTGAAAAGTTTGTTTGGTTGAACGCGGTTATCTCAGGATTTTGGGAAGTACTGGTTCGAATTGATCAATTCTTTTAGTGTTGGATAGCCCATTTATCTATGCTATGAACAATAGGAGCGGAGCATTAATGAAAATGTGACGTGCAGACATAGTTGCGCTCGTCAGCTAGTTATAACTTATAGTCAGTGGATCTCCGTTTAAACGCGTCCTGTCTCACGTTTTTTTACTTCACATATATAAGTTTACGTAGATAACGTGCATGTAATAACAGTAACTATATTAATTAGATACCTACTTAAAGTAATATGTATATACAAGTATGTATTTAAAACCGTTTAAAAATATAGATACTGAACTGCGCCTGTACCGCCGCTCTCTTGAAAAAAGAACGGTGCCGAAATCATGGAAACTTGCGAATGTGCAACCGGTGCCCAAAAAGGGAGACCGTGCTGACCCTGCACATTACCGTCCGATCGCCATTACCTCCATCCTATGCGAGGTTATGGAAAGGGTTCTTAACGGTAAGCTGCTGACCTACCTTGAAGACAATGATCTCCTCAGTGACCGTCAATATGGCTTTCGCCGGGGACGGTCAACTGGCAATCTTCTTGTGTATGTCACGCACTGCTGGGGCGAGGCCATCGAGAGACACGGCAAAGCACTTGCCGTGTCGCTCGATATCTCGAAGGCCTTTTACAGGGTTTGGCACGCAGGGCTACTCAGCAAGCTTCCTGCGTATGGCATCCCAACTGGTTTTTGTAGCTGAATATCAGACTTCCTGAGTGAACGGTCGATCCGAGTCGTTGTTGACGGCTGCTCCTCTGACCTCATGGCTATTGATGCCGGAGTTCCTCAGGGGTCTGTTTCCTCTGCAACTCTTTTCCTGCTGCACATCAATGACCTACTTCAGCTAGGTCTTGTTGGGTACGCAGATGACAGTACGATTTCAGAGAGATACTAGTCCAGCGCAACAACCAGCCGGGATGAAGTTCGTTCCTTGAGAGGCCATGGTAGAGCGGAAATATTTGACCTTAAGCCTTGTCTCCCAGTGGGGTGATGAAAATGTGGTCACTTTTAACGCCACCAAAACACAGGCGTGTCTTTTTACCGCAAAAAGGAGTCGTTTTGACCAAACTCCTACTTTTCGGGGTGCATCTGTTCCTGTGACTGATCGGCTCGAGCTCCTAGGCATGGAGTTGACATCCAGTCTCAACTTCGGCGCCACCATCGAATACAAAGCCCAAACCGCAACCAAAAAGCTGGGCAAATTAGCAAAATTAGTGATAGACATAATTTTAATACTAGAAATAGAAATAAACTAGATCAACCATTTTTTAGATTATCCAAAGTACGAACATCTTTCATGGGGTACTGTATTAAATGTTACAACAAAATTCCTTCTGCAATATTAGAATTAAATGAAAGAAAATTTAAAACGTGTGTAAAATACACACTTTGTGAACAAGCATATTACAAATTAGATGATTATATTCAAGATAAGAATGCTTGGAAACATGCTAGTCCTGCTCCATAGGACAATCTAGGGTGTAGTAGACATAGTGAAACTGGTTGATATGTTTGTGTTTATTGTATTAATATTTACTATGTAAACAGGTGTATTTACTGATTTTTGTATTTAATTTAACTCACACACTGATCATATAAATCAATAGTGGCAAAAATTTGTACGTATGTGAGTATTATGTTCCCTTACTAGCAAACTTATTAATTTTACCTCTGCTGGCATTTCTTTATCGTACCTATTAGTAGTATATAAGTGTTTTTTTGGGAGCATCGTCCTCACATATAATCAACTGATTAATGTATGCAAATATTGTAAAGCTTATTTTTTTAAAAGAGTAACTATGGAGTTTCTTGTCCGTTCTTCTCCATAAGAATCTACCTTTTGCGAACGGACGACTAGAGTCACTATAATATTTTATTTTATTTTAATTTGACGTTCAAAAGTGCCCTTAATTGGTCTAGTTGAAATAAATCATTTGACTTTGACTTTGAGGCCTGGACAGCTTTTAACCCTATATAAAGCGCAAGTCCGATCCTGCATGGAGTATTATAGCCACCTTTGGGATGGCTCAGCTAAGTATCAGCTTGCCGCGCTTGACTCGGTGGAACGCAGAGCTAAGAGGCTCATCGGTGACATAAAACTGGTGGATGCCAAGCTACATAGCTTGGCTCATCGCCGTAAAGTTGCCTGCTTGTCGGTCTTCTACAGATTGTACTTCGGTGAGTGTGCCCAAAAACTCCACGAACTCATCCCACCGGCCCCCTTCTACCATCGGACATCCAGACGCACTGCATCTTACCATCCCTACCTTGTTACTATTCCACCAATTCGCACTACGCGTTTCCAAACGTCTTTTATAATGCGCACAGCAAAGGAGTGGAACTCTCTGCCTGCGTCTGTGTTTCCAAACGCTTACAACCCTAATCTCTTCAAAGTTAGAGTGAACAGGCTCCTTCTGGGTAAGCTCGCTCCATCGTAGACTTTGTGTCTATCATCTCTGACCTAGACTAGAGTCAAGAGGAAACCCATCACAAAAAAAAGAACTGTTGTTATTACTATTCCGACATCCATAAATTTATGTGCTCGAGTGTACCTACATCTCTTACGAAGCTCAATACTATTGACAACTTAATTTGGCCGGGTTATACGCGGAGATTTAGTATGGAGAAGTAGAGAAAGCTCATTTATTTTAAAATACAACACGTAGGAATCTGAATTTAGGGTCAATATAATTTATTTAAGAGTACTTATTATTGTACAAATTTGGGAAGAAATCACAGAGTTTTTAATAGGGAAATCTTGACATGAAATTTTAACACCGTTACTACGGCCACCACACCAATGCATGGTATATCTCGTAAACTACTGGAGTACTAATTTTGGATTTTGGGTACTAATTTTATCTAGCTGGGTACTAATTTTGTATACAGGTTTGAGGAAAGCGACAAACTTCTCAAGCTTGGAATTAGCATTCAAAGTCGTGGTCCTGTTGAACGAGCGCGCGAAAGTTATCATCGTTGATTTCTCGGTAAATATAATGTTTCAGGTCCGTTTTTTTTACGAAATGAGTCACATATAAGGGCACTAATTATTTATATACTTAGAATAGCTGTAGCATGCCCCCTTTTTCGGCGCTCATTGTGGTCCCGCTGAAAATAGCGTGAGTACCGCGGGACCACTTTCAAAGTCAATTTTCTCGAAAACTACGAAGGTACCAATTTTTTTGTTAGAGTACCAATTAGTACCAATTGAGTACTAATTATTTACCAAATATGGAAGCGGTTGGCGTAGGTGGTCCCGTGGCAGTCACGGACATCATGACGTGGTCTGCACTGATTGCTTTACTATTGTATCTGCTGTGCGGACAGTGAACCTGTTAAATGAAGTTAAGCTGTTTAAGATATCATGAGTACGCACGACAGTCCGGTATAAGCTGGTCCCGCGCCGTGCTGTTTGCCATATTACTTAATGGTCCCGGGATTCAGAAGGCATATCTTTGTTAAAATAACGGTAACTAAATCCCGGGAATAGCACTACCTATGCCGATCACTGGTTATCTATCACGGACCTATAGGTTCTCATATTGACATAATGGTTTCAGTATCAAGTTTGGCCTTTTCGAAGTCGACTACGAAGATGACAAGAGGACTCGCAAACCAAGACTGTCGGCTCTATGGTACCGGGATCTCATAGCCAGCAGGACCCTCGACCATACCCACGAACCACACCTTGAACATATCGAGTTTTAGTGTACATGTGAAATAAAAGGACTTTGAACTATGAAAAACAGGTTTTATTAAATATAGAAAATATTGATTCATGTTTACAATTGATTGAAATGATACATTGAAGATTTGATCTTTGTGTTTTTACTATTAATAGGCACGCGTTTGACCACTATCTCACCTGTTGCTAAGCGATGATGTGGTCGAAGATGGAGCACGCTTGCCTAGATATAACCTATTCACTCTTGACTTAAAGACTCCCAGGTTGTAGCTATCAGGAAACACAGACTCCGGCAGGCAATTCCACTCCTTAGCTGTACGCACTATGAATGTCTTCCCAAAACGTTTTGTGCTTGTGGGTGGGATGTCCACCATGTACCGGTGGCGCATCGCCGTTCGTCTTGTGGTCCGATGATGGAACGGACTTGGCGGAATTAAATTATGCAATTCCGTCGCACATTCCCCAAAATGCAACCGGTTTAAAACCGACTGGCTAGCAACTCGGCGTCGATGCTCAAGACTTTGGAGCTTCGCTTCGCTTTACTTAACGCGATTTTTAGTGTACATGTGAAATAAAAGGACTTTGAACTATGAAAAATAGGTTTTATTGAATATAGAAAATATTGATTCATGTTTACAATTGATTGAAATGATACATTGTAGATTTGATCTTTGTTTTTTTTACTATTGATAGGCACGCGTTTGTCCACTATCTCACCTGACGGTAAGCGATGATGTTTGGGCATTTTAATCATCATCTACCTAGCCGTTTTGCAGCTATATTGGGGACCAGTCAAACAGGATACAGCTGAATACCAGTGTTTTACATGGAGCGCTGACCTAAAGGGAGCGTGCAGAAACTATAGGTGGCATCAAAGAAATGTCACTGTCAAGTATATAACAAGTATAAAATTCCAAATAGCTATGCTAGGTGGCACAGTCTTCTTCTGGCTGTGACAGATGGACAGACAGACAGACAGACACCCGAGTGATCCTATAAGGGTTCCGTTTTGTTTTCGGAACCCTTAAAATTAAAATGTTGCTAGCGGAACCCGACTGAAAGCAATATACGCGATCATGAAAAATGTTCAAAAAAACCTGCAGTAGGTACACAGGCACTACTGCTGCACAAGTAGGTAGATTATATACAAGAACCGTACATTTTCGTTCCATCTTCTTATCAGCGATAGTGTATCTTTTTATCAATGAAAGAATTTGCGATATTGGATAAGTCCGTACTTCTAGAGATAACCTCCCATAAACAACCTAATATTTCTCTAGGGGACGATTTTTCAATAGTGTGATAACTTTTATCTGAGGAATGAAAATGGCAGTTTGACAGCATTTTTACAGAAAAAAAAATATGTCAAGCAGTCATATTTATTAAGACGGAAAGTAAAATGTTGTCGCTAGATAAGACTTCTAAGATAAGATATATACGAACAATCAATATCTAGCATTTCTTGACTCCTCTTAGATTTAGGAATTTGGAAGAGTATTATGCAAGGCACTGGCTGTTTCACCACTTCTGTTCCAAATGCCGACCAGCCCTAGTATTTTTTTGTAATGAGAAATGTTTTAATGATAACGCATCTCTATGCATGAAGTTAAAGTATGTTGTTAGGGTTGTTAACACGTTGCGGATTTGTTCGAAAGAATCATCGCAGCCCTACACCGCAAAGGGCATTAGAAGGAACACGGATGGGTTTTAGTCAGTAAGATTCTGACACTCCCTTCTGCTCCGCCTAGAGAGGGAGGAGTCATTTGATGATTTCCATCCTAAAAACTTTTTAAAATAACCGGCTTCCAAAAACAAAACACTACAAAGTATAAAATAACTTTAATTTCGGAAGTCGGTGTTTTTGGTTATTTCGTTTTTTGACACCGACTTCCGAAATTGGAAGTCGGTTTTATTTTTTTTCACTTTTTTGTGGTACGTGCGTATCCATTCACAGCGTACCGGCGTGATGTTATGTTATGAACTGGAGCCTATTTAATAAAACTTACTTAGTTAAGTATTATCATTATTTTTATTATGAATGGGGACTATGTGGATTATATTTTATTTCATTGAGTAATTTTAATGTTTGTCTGGCAGTGTGAGTGCTTTGTACGGCCTACACAAATGTCCTTTCTTTGGTATTGTTCGTCGAGTTGTTGAGCTCCTAAGTGGATCTGAGTTGAACTACACGACTACTGACAAATGCTTCACTGACTGGACAGGTTCACTCAAATCTGTGTGGTTCTTTCTTCTAAAGACCATCTCAGACACTAATCTGCATGGTTCTTAAAAAATGATGTAGGTATTGTAAGTGTGAGGACTATGTAAGTCGTTATTTTAAGGATTGATTTCTTGACTGTCTGGCAGTTTAAGTATATTATGCGGCTTACCCAAATGTCTTTGCTTTGGTGTTGTTCGTCGGTTCGTTGAGCTCCTCAAAGTTCTGAGTTGAGCTGCACGATAACTGACAAATGCTTGCACTGTCTGGACAAGCCCACTCAAACCTGTGTGGTGCTTTCCTCAAAAGGCCACCTCAGACGTTAACCTACATGTTTTTCATATGTTATTGGCGATTGTATGGACTTCAAAAGAGACTATGACCTCTGAGTTTGTTTCGGTGTTTCTTCTCAGGGTAGTCAGCTAGAAAACATCCGGCCTCATCTAGATTAAAATGTCAAAAAAAAAAAATTACGTGTAAAAGAGTTACTTGTAACCTATTTACAAAATAAATATCATTTAGTGCTTTCAAGTGTTACCAAACAAACACAAGAACGAAGTGTATTCGCCTTAATAGAGACAATAAGAAAAGTGCTATTGAACACATTCTTAGTAAAGACAATTTACCAGTTTAGGTTTTAATTAAATTACTTATTAGTCTATATAAAAGGCTAGATTGTAATAAAAATAGTGTTCATCCTTTTAATGAACGCTAGGATAAATAACAAAAAAAAAATTGTGCTTTCGGTGTAAAGGTCTTGTCAATACGAATGAAATGAGCCCAAACACTTGGTAGTTCCTACATACTGATTTGGAGTTACCTTGACTCTCTGTCGTCTCCATCATCAAGTCTGATACAAACCTTCATTGGTTTTTATTATCACCCGATATACACACGAATATAAAGTTTTTACCAGACGCGTGCTTACAATTTTCGAGAGTTGCCCTCAATTTCTCAGAGTTTCCATCATCAGATCCTGATGTGGTGGCAATGAAACTACCTCCGCAGCATACCCTTTCATATAAAAAAAGATTCATCGAAATCGGTTCATAAACGACTAAGTTATCCGCGAACACACATGAAAAAAAACATATAAAAAGGGTTGTTAACGTGCGATAGAGCTACATAAAGTTGGCCATGGGAAAACCAACCAGAAGAGAAGACTACCCCTGCTACGGAAAGAGTAGAGTAGAGAATCCGCTATCCGCACCATGTTAGACTCCCACTCTGAGTCAGTCCTGGCTAAGTTAGCCAGCCTAGCTCCGCCCAAATGCACAAATGCCTCCTGGGTGCTTTCCAGGTTTTGCGGAGCGACCTCACCTTTCCGAGAGTTTGTTCACGTCGGGCAGCCTCGGCGTTACTTTTTGAATGACGTGGGCAACTGATTCCTCGGTTCGAAGCAACCTCTGCAAATTGGGCTGTCTACAGCGCCTATGTTGAAAAGATGTTTTTAGGTGCCAATGACCCGTAATTATACCTATTATTATTCGGAAGGTATTTCTACTTTAGCAGAGAAGTCGTTTAGTTAGTTGCGTGTATAGGCTTAACGTTGCCAGTTTTGACTGCCTGCAATAATGTAGCCTGCGACCATTTGTTGTCACGAAGTTCAGTTGATCTCTGGCAAATTCATATACGATATAGCACAGGCTATCTTCTAAAATAACCGAACAATCTTCTTGAAAGTACTTGATGAATCAAATTGATTTTTATTTTTTTAGTGCAATCAATTTCAGCGGAGGTAATGCAATTCTTTCGACTCCTTTATCATGGGACTTCGCCACCGGCTCGTGGGTGATATGACGTGCCCTTTGGCTCCAAGGCCGTGTAGGCCCAGTATTGGGCAACTTTAGCAAAGCTTAGCAAATGTAAGCCTGCGCCTGTTGACCAATATACTACTTCAAAAAATGAGATCAAATGCATAACGCCATCTATGGAATATGAAGTTGAACTGTTAAAATATAAGTTTGGAGTTTGTTTTTATTAAAACCTAGGAATATTACGTGCATTCAGACCGATATTTTTTTAAGGTATTAAAATAATTACTTATTTAAGCAGTTGTAAAAGTAATAAATAAAAAAATATTTTCTAGTGTGATTCTCAAGCTGTCGATAGTAATATGTCGGTCAATGCATGTATCACTGCGTGTATCTGCATTACGTGGAATAATACGTTGATTTCTTCTAGAAAGTTGCTACAATTCCTATCAGGTTTATGGCAAAACTTATGTACATTCGTTTTGTACTTTTTTTAAACGTGATGCAAACAAAACAGAATACAGATAAAGATAAAATATGTTCTGTTAATTACACTTAAACAGTCTCGCTATTATATTTGGCATACTTGGATAAATGCTAAAAAAATTCCGAAGTACAACAATAACATGTTATGTATATTTGAAAATATTAGGTAAAGTAGGAATCATCAAAGTGAGGAAATGCATTAGTAAAATAAAATCTAAAAAAAAAATTACGACTGCTGAGGTTCGAACTCACATCAACTCTTTTGGCAGGCAGTCTTTAAACCGATGGTAAAATTAAAATTATTTGAAATAGCCGATCTTATTTATGTCATGGGTTTTCGCTGCTCAGCTCCTTGAAAGTATAGCGTGATGATAAACATTACTAAGGATTGATTACCCATAAGTATCTGCAATATTGTAATCTGTTGTGGCTTCTTATAACAATTCCTCACTTAACAGTTTGGAAAAATGTGGAATAAACATTTAAAAGTTATTTTAAGTACGCAAAAACCCATTTTATTTTTATTTTGACAATATTATGATGTAAAAATACAATTCAAGAGAGAAAATAAATACAAAAATAATATCTGGTGCTCGGGATCGAACCATGGGCTACTTCTCGTTCAAAACAGACATTTTGGAATATTGCTCATCCTCCATAGAACATAGCGTGATAATATATGCGGTATTTTATTTATGGATTACTAGCGACCAGTCGTCACTAGTTAATCCATAAATAAATTACGCTAAAGAATAAGGCTCCATATCTATCCAGTTCCATTTCCATAAAAAGGCTGATCGGCTCGACCTCCTAGGCATGGAGGTGCTATCCAGTCTCAACTTCGGCGCCACCATTGAGTCCAAAGTCCAAACTTTGGCCAAAAAGCTGGGCATCCTAAATAGAGTGACCTTTACAAAACAAAAGTCCGATCCTGCATGGAATATTGCAGCCACTTTTAGGATGGCTCAACTTGCCGCGCTTGTCTTGGTAAAACGCAAAGCTAAGAGGCTCATTGGCGACGTAAAACTGGTGGAAGCCAAGCTACACAGCTTGGCTCATCACCGCAAGGCAGAGCTGGCAGAGCTACAAGCAGGCAACCGCCTGCTTGTAGCTCTTCTACAGATTGTACTTGGGTGAGTGTGCCGAAGAACTCCACGACCTCATCCCACCGGCCCCCTTCTACCATCGGATATCGAGACGCACTGCAAGTTACCTTACTGCTACCTATTGTTGCTATTCCACCAATTCGCACTATGCGCGTTTCCAAAAGTCTTTTATAATGCGCACAGCAAAGGAGTGGAACTCTCTCCTGCGTCTGTGTTTTTCCGTGAGAAGATGCCATCGAGTGCCATCGTCGCCTTTGTCTCTGTCACCTCTGACCTCTAGATTCAATAGCAAACCCATCTCAAATAAATGAAAAATAAATAAAAATAGAAAAATCTTGAACAAAAGGCATTGCTTGTTGGAATTAGAAAAAACTATTTTCTTTTGATTTATAATATGTGTAGATTTAGTTTTAAAAAATAGACCCAGATTTTATCGTTTTGCTAGTCATATTTAGAGCTTTCAGATATGCAAACGAAGAACCCGGGAAACAGTAAAGCCTTATTACTCAATCGAACAGGATACTCGAAATTCCGGGATACTCCCGGATTTTCCGGACATCTGGCAAGCCTACATATTAACGCTTAGTTACGTATAGACTCTTTGGTCTCGTGGTCGGAAGCGCGAGTGCCGAGCGCAGGAATCTGGGTAAGGAGTTTCTCAGTAGCAGCCCTAAGTTTGGCAGTTGGTGGTGGGACATCTCGGAGAGCACGTAAAGCCGTCTATCCAGCGCCGGTTATCCATATTTGCGTGCACACTTTATAAGTACAACTACCAACAACCAACCAACTGTACCTTTACCTTTGTGTACCTTTTGTTTGAAACTTCTAACAGCGTGTAGTTTTAGCTATTTCCCACTTAAGGTGAGGTCGAACCTCACGTCGCCACGACGTTCTGTCAAGGGTTTTACTTCTTAAGAAGCTTCGTCATACTAGTCCACCATATTGTAGCAGTCTCAGAGCCGTCCTCTCTACGTTCAGTTCTGTTTTTCTCATTACATATCCTTACTTCCAATCTGATCGCGGTTAATTTGTACAGGACAAATTGGAGCTACTTTAAAAGTGCCAAGGATATATTCGTTGCAAATCGAAGTCCATTCTCGTAAGTCCCCCAAAACATATAAAATTAAAATTTTTGCGATGTGTAGTTATTGCGTTTGAAGTTGGTTATTGTTAAAAAATAAATAAAATGGCGTTTTATAGTAGCTTGCTCGCAACTTCAGAAGCCTTTAACCGTCTCCAGAGTTCCACTCCCATCTCTGCACCAAAATTCGACAAAATCGATCACCGCGGTGCACGCTATCCACGGCGACGCGGCGTGCTTTAGCTGCGTGGGCTCATTTGTTTGACAACGTGGGTCTACGTTTTTACTAAAGTACACGCTACACGGCCACGACTACGTACAACTGTAGCGTGGCCCACCGCGGCACACGGACAGGCTGCGCACATTTTTTTGCAAAAATATGGCTTGATATCGTCGTGGGTAATATTCGTGTATAGCGTGTACCGCGTGCACAGCGTGCATGGCGTTGACAGAGTTGATCTACGTGGGCGCCATATTCGAGCAAGTCACGTGTATATCAATGACGGCACTTGATGCGTAGCGTGCCCGTGGGTTGCAGTGGAAACAATCTCATACATATTCATGCAAGGCGAACCCTCACACATGTGCGTGGCCTCTCCGTGCTTTGCAGTGGGTTCGCGGCTTTATCTAGGTGTCAAAGCGTAACAAACAAACAATTCACTTTCGCGTTTATAATATTAGTTGGGATAGGATATAACAAACATACCGTCAAAAGTAGATTGGAAAATTCTGGGCGATACTGACAGATAAATGTCTTTGTTAAACGATGTTATGACACGCACAAGTACTGTTATTTAATTCACTTCGAGTACTTCGAGGTACCTTTAAGATTACAGATAAGGATTTTAGCTTGTGTTGCATACAAAGTTGGAAAAGTTGGAAATCAAAATTGGGAATTTCTTGTCAGATAAATTAATCTAATGTGCACTGGGCACAAGTGTTGCTTTATTTTTGGAAACAGTTACGGCAGCCCTGCAACGCATAGGGCATTTTGAGGAATACGGATGGGTTTTAGTCAGTAAGAGTCTGACACTCCCTTCCGCTCAGCCCAGGGCGGGAGTGATTTGATGATATCCCATCTAAAAAAAACCGACCCAGTGCGAGTCGAACTCTCACACGAAGAGTTCCGTACCATAAATCGAAAAAAAAAATATTATATTACATATATTTGTTGTTCTAGTGGCAATTGAAATGCACACTCTGTGAAAATTTCAAATGTCTACCTATTACGGTTCTTGAGATACAGTCTGCTGACAGACGCACGGAAGGACGGAGGGACAGCGTAGGTTTACTAATAGGGTTCCGTTGGTTACCCTTCGGCTTCGGAACTCTAAAAAACTGGCCAAATGCAAGACGGACTCGCGTGCAAAGGGTTCCGAATGAATGTATGTTTTTAACATGTTATTTTAACACCACAGACTTCTAATAGGTTTTCCTGTAACAAAATTTTAGGCCCAGTAGTTTCGGAGATAACGTCATTTTACGACTTATTTCTTGAATAACTTCAAAACCATTCATTTTAAAACCATGAAAAAAAATATAATTAAAACCCTCACAGTAAGCCCTTTCATTTGATATGAAAAATTAAATTCGTTCGGAACCCTTTGCACGCGAGACCGACTTGCACTTGGCCAGTTTTTTATTTTTTTATTTACTCGTTTGACCCCCAAAAGTGACGCCCATACTAAAAATTTAATCATTTACGTAACGCGTCCGTGTTTGGGTCATAGAAGTCCATATGTGTACCAAATTTCAACGGAATCGGTCCAGTGGATCCGGAGAAAACTGGCTGTGACAGACGGACAGACAGACAGACACCCGAGTGATCCCATAAGGGTTCCCGTTTTTTTTTCGGAACCCTAAAAGTGGGCACAAGTGTAAATTAGCATTGTTAGCCTATTATGTTTTCACTGCTGAGACATAGGTCTCCTCTCTGAAAGAAAGAGTGGGCCGTATACGACCACGCCGACCCAGTGTGGGTTGGTGGATGTCACAAGTCTTCGGATTTTTGTTTGTAGGACATGTCCGTTTCCTCACGATGTTTTCATTCGCCGCTTTGTGAACAGTGATGAGGAAAAATTACTCAAAATAAAGTGCCTGCTTAGGATACAAATCGTAAGTCGAAACCGCTACCACTGTGCCACTGTGTCATCAAACTTTTTCAGTTAATGTAAAGTATTTGATTGATTTTTTTCAGTACTTACGTTTCTCAAAACCTAGAGAAAGGCTGGTGGTTGAAAGAACTTCGGTGTTGTGATCGTTTAAAAAACTACTGAACCGATTTAAATGAAATTTGGTACACACACAGTCTAGAGCCTGAGAAAGGACATAGGCAATTTTTTTGTCCCGGGAATATGTTCCCTAGGGACCACGCGGGCGAAGCCGCTGGCAGAAGCTAGTCTATGATAAATAGAGACTGCACTAATTGCGTGTGATGTCACTCGCAAGTCACGCCCTAGTGCATTTGTGTCATCCCGTACAAAAAACGGATTATTATTAATACGTTAGTATCATCTTTTAAAAATGAGTTCATTCATGTGAATTTTTGTTAGTAATCAAATGCCCTATTGTCTATTTCGATGGACCTTAACTCTCGCCATTTTAAGAACATACGAGTAGAATGCAAAGATGCGAACCTTAGTCCAAAAATAATTAAGGAGAATTATTTTCATTACAACTATCAGCTACATTACTGGTACACATTAACTTTAATTCAACTTTGTGAAGAGAGAATAAATGATAAATTATAATTACTAATTGATTAGAAATTGATCAACTGACTATCAATTATATTATAAATCAGTTAATTGTCACTTTTCCAAATGTCTGATATTAGCAGCAACATGTCTTCTCTGTACTCTGTATAAAACCTTAACGTGAAAACGTTGGTTTCAAACGATAAATTATTTTCACCTTGCCCAGTATTACCAGTAGTACCTATTGTAATTGTACAAATTTTGCGAGAATTAAAATAAGTTGTTAAAATAGCAAATTAGGAGCCATGAGGTAAGTTTTCAATTTACAATTATTTACAGTGTAAGTACAATCATAATTTAATTAATTAATTAAGGAGCCCGTCGAGTAAATGCTTAGGCATTTCGTCGACTTTGTCTGTGTATGTGGGTGTGCACACTGCATAGGCGTCATTAATCCATTGCATTTAAATTATACTCAGTGAAAGTGTCATGGATTCAGTATTCTGAATCCTGTTCTTGTATGATATATCATACAACAACTCTCAGCGGTTCAATTGCAGCTGCATAAGTACAAAATTGCAGAAAGCAGTTGCAATCCATCAACTCACACAGGGCCCGCTTGGTGGATTACGGCCAACTTGAAAAGTGGCAGAATTTTTTACCTTTGACTAGTTGTACCTACCTATGTGTTTGTGTAGCTATGTGTCCGTCTGTAACATCGCAGCTACGAAACGGATGAACGGGTTTTGATTTATGTACTTTCTTTTGTTTGAAAGGTAACTTGATCGAGAATTATCTTAGCTATGATTCAAGAAAATCTGTTCATCTCATTGGAGATCATTAGCTCTTTTCTAGTTGATGAAGTTGTTGGATGTGAGCAACTTTCACAGGTCTGATCGATTCAAAATTTGGTATTATGTTAATTGGACGAGTGAAAGTAGCTTAGCATCTCTCACCAATTGATTCCCTCTATTTTCTTTTCTGCTTCATCATCAATGCTAAGATGGTGATCACCATCTATTTATAAATAATAATCCATTGAGACTATTTTATTGAGCACTTCAGAACTTTATCCCACTTTTTGTTAGTGAGAAAATAAGTAAGGTCTGGCAACTTTGGGATCTTAATCCATTGGGATCATCTGATTAATTTAAACAGATATAAAATTTCAGCGCCGCTGGGGTTTCTAGAATCATGTACAGACTTAGGCACCTATGTACCTACTTACATCGCTTCGCCCCTTGGGGACACACAATGTATAAAATTTGGATGAACCAAAGAGAATTATAAAAACAATAAAAACAGAGGATTTTAAACACAACAATAGCATTAGATTATCTTATCTTAGTCACACAGTTATCTGACTGAATAACATTTCGAGAGACCACGTCAATCACTGCAATTCAAACCTTATGCCAATGACATAAATGTCATTCGTATGACGCACGCTTATAATTTTCTACCAATATCAATACAAGCAGCACCCTAATTAGAAACAAACAGTCGTTATTTCATTAGATAATAGATAGTTGTTGTCAACGATTGTTTTATGATAATTAATTATGATTAGGTTTTAGGTCAACGGAATACCATTCATTAACTGGTTATTTTACAGATATCTTTATCTATTAATAACTGCAATATTTGCGGTATTACGGGTAACTGCTTGGCAAGAAAAAGCGGAAATGAGAAAATTACCAGAAGGACTGAAACTTGGGGCGGCAACCGCTGCGTTTCAAATTGAAGGCGGTTGGAATGCAGCCGGTATGTAGCTAAGTAAACACCTATCTTAATGCTGTTGAAATTCCCAACGTCGGTCGTGGCTCACTGCGAGCAAGCTGAAGTGGTAATCTGACAATTTTGTTTCAGACAAATCACCAAGCATTTGGGACACATTCTGCGAAATACCAGGAAACATAAAAGACGGTACAGATGGACGGCACACTTGCAAATCTTACGAGTATTACCAACGAGACATAGAGATGCTCAAGTTCCTGGGGGTCGATTTCTATAGATTCTCCATTTCATGGCCAAGAGTTCTGCCAAGTGGATTCTCAAATAAAATCAGCAGTGATGGTATTGGGTACTACAGTAGACTAGTTGATGAATTGTTGGCCAATGGGATCGAGCCAGTCGTGACTATCTACCATTGGGATTTGCCGCAAAGTTTGCAGGATTTGGGAGGCTGGACCAATCCTCTAGTTGCCGATTGGTTTGAAGACTTCGCTCGGGTGTTGTTTGACGAGTTAGGTGATAGAGTTAAGCTTTGGATAACAATAAACGAGCCGAAACAGTTTGCAATTTATGGTTATGGAATGGCATCGTTTGCTCCCTATGAATTTTCACCTGGGATCGGTGACTACATGGCTGTGAAGAATATACTGTTGGCTCATGCGAGGGCCTGGCATCTGTACGATAAAGAATACAGACCGAAGCAGAATGGCAAGTATTTCTTTTCAATCTGGTCACGAAGAAGGTACCAACTACTTCGTGACCCTGATCCCTGTATTCATAGGTGGGTAATTGGTTTTGATTGTTTTTTAGGCACCATTGGTATAACAATAGCGACAGATTTCCGTGAAGGCGCCTCGGATTCCCCTGAGGACATTGAAGCAGGCAAGGTGGCGTTGGACTTCGAAGTCAGCTTCTACAGTCACCCGATCTTCTCGTCCACCGGAGGATTCCCTGAGAGGGTAATCAACAGAGTCGCTGAAAGGAGCGCTGCACAGGGTTTTCCAAGAAGTAGGCTGCCAGTATTGACGCAGGAGGAAATAGAGTTCATAAAAGGTAAGTACCCATTTGTTTTCTTCTTCACCTTGTTAAAATGTGAACTATAAGCTAACTGCAAAATCGCAGTCTGGATTACCTTGGACCATACTAGGAACATGTGCTAAAATGTTGATTTCTTGATGCATGATGCTGCATCAATGAAGCAAAGTGCCAATGTGTAATACGGTTAGCCCTTTTGCAACTGTTAGATATTTAGAAAATTCAGTGTATTTATTTAGAAACGACTTACCTATCCTTTTTCAGGCACGAGTGATTTCTTCGGCTTCAACCACTATTCCACCAGGTTCTATACAGCAGCGTCGTACAAGTCAGGCATGTACGCCGTGCCCTCATATGAAGACGACATTGGTGCAGTCGGTGACTACGGGGAGTACAGTTTGGCGCCCGATGCTTTTACAACTGTAAGTGTCTAAATATTGCTTGCCAGAGTTGTGGAATTGTTCAAAAGAGTTACCGCGGCCCTGGAACGTAAAGGGTGTTTGGAGCAACACGGTTGGGTTTTAGTCAGTAAGTCAGACACTCCCCTCCGTTTTGCCCAGAGAGGAGTCATTTGATGAATTTCAACCCAAAAAAAGTGTCTAAATAAAAACAGACGGATTGTTTTTGGACTGTTTTATATACTAACTGTTGCTCGCGAATTTTTCCACTTGCTAATCCTGTTGCTAAAATAAAAGTAACCTATGTTTGATACTCCTTATATCAGCTTTACCAGTCTTCTTCTTCTTCTTATCGTGTGGGCAGTAAGGTCTAACGACCCCACACACCCTAGTGTCAGAGTTTCTAAGCCGCCTCAAGGGCCTCTGACCTTTACCAGTAAAAGTCGTGTTTAAACCATGAAACAAACAGACAGACAGATAAACTGTCAGACTATAAGCTGTTATCAACAGGAAACATAGCGGCGAGACTTTTTATGTAAAAAGTCATAATTCGAGCTAAAAAGGAAAACGTAGGGACACAGTATACATCATTCCTATTCAGTTTGTGAAATATCTCCTAAATCGGCCCAATACTGGAGGAGAAAACAGTCGAAAACCAAACCTCGTATTATGACTTTTTACATACTTACAAAGTCTCGCCGCCCATGTTTCCTCATAACATAGATATTTATTTCCAACTAGCTGACCCGCGCGGCTTCGCTCCCGCCAACTGACTACTCTACCTACCGACCCTAACCTACCTACCTACTTACCTACCTACCATAGCTACCCTACCTTACCTACCCTACCTACCTACGCTACCTACCTGCCTACCTACCTACCCTTCCTACCTACATACTCATGTTTTTGTATTTTCATTCTTATTACGCTATTCTGGACAAAGACATCCAAAAACACAAAAACTATGAAAATGGCTCGAGTTAGTTAGAAAAGTGTTCGAACAAACCCGACTTTGTTTTACTTATATATTAAGAAGAAAAAAAAATATTGTACTTCGTATCACCTAACCACTGAGAACTAATGATAACACGAATTGACAGTTACTGTGAAATCGTGTTGTCATTCATTCTTAGTTCGGGTTCGGGACTAATCGTGTCTGTAGTGTGATACCTACGGAGTAGAATACGCCCGCCCGCAACTAAGCCCGAAACTACGGACTTCGGACTTAGAGAGTAGCCTCCCAAAATCGATCGTTCCCTTCACCGTGATCACCTTTGGTTCGGTACCTTATTATTATCAGCCTTGTTTCGCAAATCGAACCGTTCGTTGCTTCGCTCTAAACGGAATCAATCGCGGAGGCTTAGCAGTAGCGTCCCGTCAGCACAGCACCTTTGGTACGGAACCCTACAGGCCAGATAGTCTATTCTGTAAGAAACTATTTCGATATCGCGCTTCACCTGAGTGATCAAACTCACAAAGTGAGCTTTATTGCACACAACATAAAGGTCTTCATTTGAAACTCACCTCGAATTCTACTGTCGAGATACGAAAATGTTGTTAGAGAATAGCACTACTGATCCGCCAGTCGAACCGTCCAGTACTTCGCAAAACTACGATAAATGCACTTTAAACGAAACCAGCACAACTCGGAGATTTAAGCAATTTTGGTCCCTAACAGTTTAAGACCTTTTAGAGACCAAACCGAAATTCCTACGAACACGACTGTGTTTAAAAATCGTGTGAGGTCATTCTCCAGCGGAAAATCTTAACACTTGGCAGCGGAAGACGTTACATAACGATAAGGTATTAAAATGTTTACTTTTATTTTGCTACGTCTACGTATTAAAAGTTTCACAAATAACTCAATCAATGTGTTTTGGTGTAACATTCATGCTTTCATGCATTTTTTTATTCCTCAATAGATGGCGCTCTTACTGATCAGAATAAATTAGGAAGTTTCTTACTAAACTAAAAATTCAATATATTTGGATTTCCGGGATCGATTGTAACGATAAATAACGAAAAGGTATAAAAATGATCACTTTTGTTTTGCCACGTATTAAAAGTTTCACAAATAACTCAACAATTTTGAATGCTTTCATACATTTTATTTTTTCTCAATAGATGGCGCTCTGACTCATTAGAATACATTAGGAAGTTTCTTCCTAAACTTAAAAATTCAATATCTTTTGATTTTGTGGGTCGATTTTGATGAAATAAACGCTAAGTTTTCCTCGGGGTATCACTTAATATTTTTAAGTACTTAGATTTGCAATCCAATCTGTGGTTTATGCGTGATGCTCCCACAAACGCACAGACAAACAGACAAACAGACAAAAATTTCAAAAATTGCATTTTTGTGGTTTATACCTTTTTCCTGAGTTTTTTGTGTAATTTTCATGCAAAAATATTCAATGTTCAGACACGGTTAGTCTACGATTTTATTATATGTATGTATAGATTAAGAATTTTGCTATATTGTGAAAGATTCGACCTTTTTCTAGAAGACATTTTTTATATTAGCGAGACAAAAATAAAACACATAAACTGAAGGAAGACGGACAGTGGTGGCTTATTAAAAAAAAAGGGTTCCGTTAGCAAACTTGGTATGGAACCCTAAAAATCGACTGGGTTCGCACAAATCAAAATCGTACGCGAAAGCTTAAATAATACGGTCCCATTAGCAACTTTGGCACGGAACCCTATAATTTGCCTTGGCTCGCACATCGAACCGTTTGATACTTAGCACGAATTAAAAACTTAGTTGCGGGCAACCTGGGAGTCTTTAAAACAAAAGTGAATAGGTTGCTTCTAGGCAAACGTGCTCCATCTTCGACCGCATCATCGCTTACCATCAGGTGAGATAGTGGTCAAACGTATGCCTATCTATTGTAAAAAAAAAATATTCCACTCCGTATCACCTAACCAATGAGAACTAATGATAACACGATTTGACAGTTACTGTGAAATCGTGTTGTCATTCATTCTTAGTTCGGGTTCGGGACTAATCGTAAGTAGGTGATACGGAGTATACGTCGGCAACTAAGCCCGAAACTTCGGACTTCGGACTTAGAGAGTAGCCTCCCAAAATCGATCGCTCCCATCACCGTGACCACCTTTGGTACGATACCTTATTATAAAAAGCCAAACCAAACTAACCTAAACTAAACCTAAACCTAACTACTAACCAAAAAATGGACTCTGTCTGAAATATAAGATTTTTATTTATTATTATTAGCCTTGTTTCGCAAATCGAACCGTTCGTTGCTTTGCTCTAAACGGAATCAATGGCGGAGGCCTAGCAGTAGGGTCCCGTCAGCACAGCACCTTTGGTACGGAACCCTACAGGCCTGATCCGCAAGTCGAACCGTCCAGAACTTCGCAAAACTAAATCAGTTTAAGACTCTACGATAAATGCACTTTAAACGAAACCAGCACCAGAGATTAAACCAATTATGGTCCCTAACAGTTTAAGACCTTTCAGAGACCAAACCGAAATTCCTACGAACACGACTGTGTTTAAAAATCGTGTGAGGTCATTCTCCAGCGGAAAATCTTAACACCGCAATTCAGAAAAACGCGTCATCAGTGCAACGCCGTCTATCGACCATGTAAACTGACAAAATATTTGGCAGCGGTAGACGTTAAATAAGAAGCCCGTATGTAACGGTAAATAACGATAAGGTATTAAAATGTTTACTTTTATTTTGCTACGTCTACGTATTAAAAGTTTCACAAATAACTCAATCAATGTGTTTTGGTGTAACATTCATGCTTTCATGCATTTTTTGGTTCCTCAATAGATGGCGCTCTGACTAATCAGAATATATAAGGAAGTTTCTTACTAAACTAAAAATTCAATATATTTTGATTTTGTGGATCGTTGGTTTTGTGATAACGAAAAGGTATAAAATGATCACTCTTATTTTGCCACGTATTAAAAGTTTCACAAATAACTCAACAATTTTGAATGCTTTCGTGCATTTTATTTTTCTCAATAGATGGCGCCGAGAAACTTCCTAATGTATTCTGATGAGTCAGATCATCAGAATACATTAGGAAGTTTCTTTCTAAACTTAAAAATTCAATATCTTTTGATTTTGTGGGTCGATTTTGATGAAATAAACGCTAAATGTTACTCGGGTTATCACTTAATATTTTTAAGTACTTAGATTTGCAATCTAATCTGTGGTTTAAGCGTGATGCTCCCACAAACGCACAGACAAACAGACAAACAGACAAAAATTTCAAAAATTGCATTTTTGTGTTTTATACCTTTTTCCTGAGTTTTCTGTGTTATTTTCATGCAAAAATATTCAATGTACAGACACAGTTAGTCTACGATTTTATTATATGTATAGATTTTATTTATTTGTACCTATACGTTGAGTACATTTGTCATCAACTGCCACTACGAAAACTCAGCGAATTGAGAGATTTAATCACCACTTACCTACCTCACTTTCAGAAAATCCCCGCCGGGATCAGAAAAGCTCTGAACTGGGTGAAAGACAACTACAACAACCCAGAGATAATGATATTCGAGAATGGATACGGTACACTAGTTGCCGACCTCAACGACCCGGGCAGAATTGACTACTACAAAGAATATTTGGACGCTATCTTGGATGCCATAGAAGTAGATGGCTGTCATATATCGAAGTACACTGCCTGGAGCCTTATGGATAACTTTGAGTGGAATTCTGGATTGAGGTAATAGCCTTTACAATTCATCATTATTTCCATCTTAAAGCTCCCCTACACTCCTCGAGGAACCTACATGCCATATTTCAGCTTTCTACGACCAGTAGTTTCGGCTGTGCGTTGTCTGTCAGTCACTCAGTCAGGGAAGAATTTTATATGTTTGGATGCCAATACCACGCTCCTGTGCCCCCCTCATCCAAGTTCCACTCGCTATAACATCAATGACGTCTGTTCATCTCGCTGCCGAACGACCAGCACCTTCACCAATCCTTGGATGTTACTCAGTCACTGCCACACTTCAGCTGTCATCACCACGCCTTGCCATGCGTCCTGTTTAAGTCCATTTGAATTCAATAACTTGTTTTCAAATACCGAATACCTTTGTTCGTCTTCGGATCTCGCTTTACAAGTTACGCTCTTATTTCTATGCAGCTCTTAGTCACAATCGCTCATCGCTCAAGAATATAAACGTAATAAACATAGAAATAAAGTTCATATTCGTATGAACGTAACTTCACTTAGAAAATTGCACTCAGTGAAATTTGGACTTACCTACATTGCTTAACTCTAAAGTAGATATTTGATTAAGCTCTAAATAAATAAGCATTATATAAAGAGTAGTAAAAAGGGTTGGTTACCAGTGAGTAGGTAGCGCTATTTTGCGTCAATTAATCTGAATGATAATAATGCTAATATAGACAACTGGACATGCCACGGGATCCCCGGGAATATTTTTCTGAAATTTGATGTATTAACCGGTTCAGTCCCATATATCACATGACGTGGTCTGCACTGATTCCTTAATCATTGTGTCTGCTGTGCGGACGGTGAACCTGTCAAATTAAAGATATCGTGAGTACGCACGACGTAACAAACTACTCATTTCCGGTATAAGCTGGTCCCGCACAGTGCTGTTAGCCACATTACTTTCTGGTCCCGGGATTCAGAAGGCATATCCATACGGCATAAGATAACGATCACTAAATCCCGGGAATAGCACTACCTATGCCGATCACTGGTTATCTATCACGTATAGGTTCTCATATTGACATATTGGTTTCAGTATCAAGTTTGGCCTTTTCGAAGTCGACTACGAAGATGACAAGAGGACTCGCAAACCAAGACTGTCGGCTCTATGGTACCGGGATCTCATAGCCAACAGGACCCTCGACCATACCTACGAACCACACCTTGAACATATTGAGTTTTAGTTTACATGTGAAATAAAAGGACTATGAACTATGAAAAATAGGTTTTTATTAAATATAGAAAATATTTATTCATGTTTACAATTGATTGAAATGATACATTGAAGATTTGATCGTTGTTTTTTTTACTATTGATAGGCACGCGTTTGACCACTATCTCACCTCTTGGTAAGCGATGATGTGGTCGACGATGGAGCACGCTTGCCTAGATACAACCTATTCACTCTTGACTTAAAGACTCCCAGATTGTACCTATCAGGAAACACATACTCCGGCAGGGAATTCCACTCCTTAGCTGTACGCACTTTTTTTTTATTTGTGATGGGTTTGCTCTTGACTCTAGTCTAGGTCAGAGATGACAGACACAAAGTCTACGATGGAGCGAGCTTACCCAGAAGGAGCCTGTTCACTCTAACTTTGAAGAGATTAGGGTTGTATGCGTTTGGAAACACAGACGCAGGCAGAGAGTTCCACTCCTTTGCTGTGCGCATTATAAAAGACGTTTGGAAACGCTTAGTGCGAATTGGTGGAATAGTAACAAGGTAGGGATGGTAAGATGCAGTGCGTCTGGATGTCCGATGGTAGAAGGGGGCCGGTGGAATGAGGTCGTGGAGTTCTTGGGCACACTCACCGAAGTACAATCTGTAGAAGACCGACAAGCAGGCAACCTTACCGCGATGAACCAAGCTGTGTAGCTTGGTATCCACCAGTTTTTCGTCACCGATGAGCCTCTTAGCTCTGCGTTCTACCGAGTCAAGCGCGGCAAGCTGATACTTAGGTGAGCCATCCCAAAGGTGGCTACAATACTCCATGCAGGATCGGACTTGCGCTTTATATAGAGTTAAAAGATGTCCAGGCTTGAAGTATCGCTTCACCCTATTTAGGATGCCCAGCTTTTTGGCAGCGGTTTGGGCTTTGTACTCGATGGTGGCGCCGAAGTTGAGACTGGATGTCAACTCCATGCCTAGGAGCTCGAGCCGATCAGTCACAGGAACAGATGCACCCGAAAAGTAGGAGTTTGGTCAAAACGACTCCTTTTTGCGGTAAAAACGGCACTATGAATGTGTTCCCAAAACGTTTTGTGCGTGTGGGTGGGATGTCCACCATGTACCGGTGGCGCATCGCCGTTCGTCTTGTTGTCCGATGATGGAACGGACTTGGCGGAATTAAATCATGCAATTCAGTCGCACATTACCCAAAATGCAACCGGTTTAAAACCGACAGGCTAGCAACTCGTCGTCGATGCTCAAGACTTTGGAGCTTCGCTTCGCTTTACTATTAATAGGCACGCTTTTAATTACTATCTCACCTGACGGTAAGCGATGATGTTTGAGCATTTTAATCATCATCTGCCTAGCCTTTTCCCAACTATATTGGGGACGGTACCAGTCCAACAGGATACAGCTGAATACCAGTGTTTTACATGAAGCGCTGATCTAAACGGAGCGTGCAGAAACTATAGGTGGCAGCAAAGAAATGTCACTGTCAAGTATATAACAAGTATAAAATTCCAAATAGCTGTGCTATATGGCACAGTCTTTTTCGCGCACGTTTCTCTAAACTGAGCGTTCAGGAACCACAGGTAGCAGCACAGAAGCGACAATGTCAAGTATTCTGACCCTTAAAACTTCGAATATGCGACACTAGACGCCATAGTCAACGCCGTGCACGGTCCCTTTATGACGTCCACAACCATTGTTGCGTTTTAATGATGTAAGGATTTGTCATAAGCATTGGAAAGTTAAGACATATTGTAGAAAAATATAGTTACAGCCATGACAATATGTTTTAACGTATCCAAACAAAGAAATTTCCAATGTAAGTAGTCATGTAACAATCAAAATGATAAATGTATACCTAACGATTTATTTCAGTCATTTTCATTCGATTTTTTAACAAATCTTAAAACTATACAATTGACTATAAATATAAAATATAATTATCATAATAAGTTATTGTATAAGTAAGGTACTTATAATCATGCTCGACTGTTTTTAAATGCCGTATCATTTAAAAAAAAGTACTCTTAAAAAGTTTGTGCCCAAAACTTTGCCGCCTTTTGGCTGCCAAAATACAGATAAATTACAACAGTATCAGTGCAAATACTACAAGTGCATCAAACTTATCTGGGCTTTAATTAAAGCTTACCGAAAATAAGAAAGAAAGAAAAACAATTTATACGCGTCAAGCATGACGCATACCTTAAAAAAAAAATAACCTATTCAAATTAGGAAAATATGTGTCACATCCGCGCAATATTATTAACTGACAAGACGTTATTTATTAACCAACACCTCAGCAGTGATTACATGGGCTTTATGCCCTGTACACAAGTTGATTTCTTTTCTAGCCAGTGGGTAAGATCTAAATATCTGGTCATAGAGTAACATGCTGGAAGAACCAAAAGAGAAAATAAAAAAAACAAAAAAGGTGACATATTTTTTTAAATAAAATGTATAGACTGAAACTGACTTGCATAAAAATCACCCTGTACAAGGCAACTGACAGCTGTCAAAAGGCACTTTTATAGTTGCATATCTACAGGTAAATCTGACAGCTGTCAAAAAGCACTTTTACAGTTGAATAAAAGCTACAGGTAAATCTGACAGTTGTCAAAAGGCACTTTTATAGTTTAGGTAAAACTGACAGCTGTCAAAAGGCACTTTTATAGTTCAGGTAAATCTGACAGCTGTCAAAAGGCACTTATAGTTCAGGAAAATCTGACAGCTGTCAAAAGGCACTTTTATAAGGCCGCGTCCCCACCTGCAAGCCACTCGCATTCAAGTTAATTACATTGCCAGGTACGATCGAGCTATTGATCATATTATAGTTCGGTAGCCCGCAACGTTATATTAACTTGTATGCGACCTTGATGGAGGTGGACTCGTGACCTAATAACTACAAGTAATAGGTACTCAATTGGTCCGATTCTCTCCCTGTCCCTTCTGTCAAGTGTAGTTAATGGCAGGTACATCCATGTCATTGAGCTGTTTGTAAACCTCTAACATTGAAGGCCGGTGGTGTCTCATGAACTTGGTACAGTGCAGGCCTATGGCGATGAAGGCGCGACACATCGTAGGGTTCGAGTGCACTGTATTGCGCAGTACCGGGTCTTCTAGTGTTGCTGTAACAAAAATATTAGGTTTAAAAAAATTAAAATCGAGATCTATAAAACTGTTACTAAACCTTGTCACGCAAAGACAGTGTGGAATACAAATATGACCCTTATTTTTATAACTACAATGTTAATACTCGTATGGCACGCTTTGTCATATTTGCTTATGACGTCTTCATAGAAGGTGGCAGCGCGGTGGCCACCTCTAGTGAACACGTCCACTTAGTAGACTCGTACATGTAACTCACCCATATCAATACCCTGGTTGAACAGCTGATGTATGTACATGCTGAGCAGTTGCTCCGGCCGACACTTGTCGCTCGGTGGCAGCGCAGTGGCCACCTCCAGCATGACCACGCCATAGCTGAACACGTCGACCGCGGGAGACAGCGAGCGCGCGCGCAGGTACTCGTCGGGTAAGTACGGCTTGGTGCCGAACACCCTGTGAAACACAAACAGTTTTAACATGACTCTTTATTTTTGAAATGCAGTGCCGCTCCTCGTTAAATAGCCGCACGAGTCGGTCTTCAAGGCTTCAAGGTATACGTACCTTGAAGCCGCTTGCCGATGTCGGTCTGTACCTCAGGAACTACTGGTTCCAATTCCAGTTATTTTAGTGTTGGATAGCCCATTTATCGAGGAAGGATATAGGCTATATAACATCACGCTACGACCAACAGCAGCGGAGCATTAAGAGGGAACTCGGGTCGGTAACGCTTGGGCCTTTCTCTATACAAACGCATTCCGATGTTTTCTACGTGGATAACGCTGCTAGAGCAATATTTTTTTATTTAAAGAAAATTAATTACTTAATTAATTAATTAATTACTTAAAGATTAATTATGACAATCCAGAAACCCGAAAAACAACCCATTTTTACCGCCATGTTCAGACGACTGTCAGACACATTTTATAAGTTTTTAACAATATTTAAAACAATAGAAGCATAGATCTATTCTTCCACTAAATTTTCATATATGATTTTTTTAGATCAGTCCAGTTTTGAAGAAAAAAAAAAACAAAACAAAACTGTTAATGATAGTTTTAATTCTTTTAAAAAAAAAGGGAACCGCCTTCAAAAAACCAACCCACTAAAATGCACCAAATAATTTTATATAGGTACCCCACTCTATCTTTATCCAGTCCCTGTCTCGTCTCTATTCCTATCCCGCTAAGCAAATTTCTGCCAAAAGGTAAATTATACCTAATATTAAGAAAATTTATAATTATCTGGGTATTTACTTAGTTTTTGAAGTCGGTGCCAAACCCAAACTTTAGGACAACGAAGAACGCTGTACTTGCATAAAAAGACATAGTTTACTCATTAATTTAGTTTTTGCACTACTGTCCCGCTTCAAAGTGGCATTCTATGCAGGTGATTACTTCTCTGCGTGTACGAGCGCTGATTTTCTCTGTTTGGCAGCATTCTTTTTGTTTTTCTTGGTTTGTGTATCGACCTGCTCTCCTCCGGATGGGAATCCGGAGGAGAGCAGGTCGATACGCTTTTCACTAGGCAGTGGTCAGACGTTCCCAGCGGGGCTGAGACCGACAGTGAATGACTGCACAGATCAGTTGTCAGCAGAAGTTCCAAGCAATTGGGTGTATGGGGCATGGGTGTCAACATCTGGTACTCGCGTTGCCACATGCATCACCTGGGTTAGATCTAGCGTTAATGCAAACTGCTGCCAGCATGGTCAGTTTTCTGGTAAGGGAACCACCACTCTTTATGGTGGGCGTTGAAATTCCGCAGAAAAATGAGCTTTTCTGTAGGGTATCGGTGCTGGGTTACGTCAGTCGACTCCACGGGGAAATTAAATAGCGCTGTTATCTCCTGGTCACCGTTTTGCGATCGGTAGACGCCGATGTAAAAACATTTTTCCACGCCAGTGTCCACAAGTAGCCATATGACAGAAAAACCCGATTTCTCAAAGCAACGGAGACGACGACTACAGATGTCATCGCGGACGTACACACAGACCCCAGATTGCTTCTTGAACTTGTGGTCAAGAGTACCCAGGTAATTGAGGTACGCCACGTCCGACGGGGTTGATATTTTCGTCTTCGCTAGGAAAAACAGGTGCGGCTTCTCAGTCTCTAGGTGATGATGGACCGGATTTATATTGGAGTGAGCGTGGAGCGGCTGTCTACCAGACCTCCACTGGCACTGACAACCCATTAACTGGGTAACACGGTACTTCTTGGCAAGACTGGAGTCAGATTTACTGACTTCTGACAATCTGATACGCTGACGACTGCCAAAGATCAAACTTCAAATGACAGCTTCCCAGCTGTCATTTAAAGATCTTTGGCAGTCAGCTTAACGTGCTTTCCGAGGCACGGTGAAAACTCAGTATGTTAAGATGGTCACCCATCCGCAGACCAACCTTAGCAAGCGTTGCTTAACCTTGAAGATCGACCCGCGTGGCTGTTATTATTTAGCCATGAGCTCCTCCATAGAGTATCTCTGTAGAATAGGTATTGCGTGTAATAAATAAATTACAAACCACTCTCTGAACATAACAAATCATAGCTACTTCACAACAGATTTCGGTGGAAACATCAAGGGTGGAAAGTTGATTATTATAACACTAAAACTTTCCTCAGGATATTAGTATTAATATGGATAATTGATATCTGAAGTAAATAAATTATTATTATTATATTATTATTATTAGTAATACATAACTTAATACCGCATCAAAATCTGTTGAGTAGAACCTGATTTATTGAAACCGCATCATAAAATCCGATCGAGTTGAACTAATATATCACTTAATAACGGATCTAACGACACGGGGTATCGATTTGTTGCATACTAAAACCTTCTCCAGAATGTAGCAAATACTTTTCTGAAAACCGCATCAAAATCGGTTCAGCCAAACTCGAGATAATCGCGGACAAACATACATACAAACATACAGGTCGACTGAGAACCTTCTTCTTTTTTTGAAATCGGTTAAAAATAGCGGAATACAAAACGTCTTTTAGTCAAGGTTTTTATAGGTAAAAAAACAGCCTGAGCTGCAGCTGTCGCTTTTGCACTTTTCTTGATAGGGCACAGTGCGACGCATCGGCAATAGTTTCTTCAAATACCTATTTTTCAAATTCCTCAGGACTAGAGTCCCCTCATAATGAAAAATGCGACCCAGACGAAGTTGCGCAGGGCAGCTAGTAAAGAATGAAATGAAGAGGCTCCACATTGTGGAGACAACGATACGACAGTAAATGTTTTTGACATCTTATATGTGATTGAAGCAAAATAAAAGCCATCAATTGCATTAGATTGCTTTAAAAGTGACTTGTTAGGACCTTTTAATTGATTTTTGCAGTCACTTTTTTATTTAATTTCACTGCTAGGGTTTATGAAATAGTTTCAAAATAATTCTTATGAACAAGTATTGCCAGTACTTTCACATACAATTGTCGAATAGTAACAGTATTAAATAAAATGGAAAACAAGGATTTTTACATACTTGGAAACTTTGACATGAGTCCTGTCGTCACCGTAGGGTCCCTTACGCGCCAGCCCAAAGTCTCCAATCTTCGGCATGAGGCACGTGTCCAGCAGAATGTTGGCCGGCTTTATATCGCCGTGGATGAGCGGCGTCCCCTCCATCGTGTGCAGGAACTGAAGACCTCTGGAAGGGAGTTGGTAAAAGTTATAGCTTTCTTGAGTAAGGCAACACATACCGAGCCGCGAGGCATTAAAAATATTGCATTATAGGATGGCTTCGTGGACTACTTCATGTGCTACCAGGGTCCACAATTGGACCGCGGGCCACCGGTTAAGAACCACTGATATAGACTGACTGATTATCTGACCACCACGACCCAGTAACTGGGTAACACGATACTTGCTGGCAACACTGGTGTCACATTTTCTGGCTTCTCCCGTAACGACTGCCAAACATCTACGCATGAAAGCCAAGATCAAGGTTTTAACGTGCTTCTTAATCTTAATCTTGGAGATCGACCGATACTGCTGTTATTATTAAGTCATGTGGCTCCTCGTGTACAATTTTTTTTTCTTTATTAGTAAGGAAAAAAATCTAAATAATTAATTACGATCTATCCTAAAAGACTTATTAGTAATTTAACTCTAACTTAATATGTTACGTGATAGATTAAGTTAAAGCTAAGAATAGTGTCCATTTGCACTTTTACACAAGTCCGTAGCACTTTCTTAGAGTCTGATATAATTTACAAAAATACTATGTTCATTTGTTATATGTATAACACAACATTGTTACTATTCATTCACTTTGTACACTACACTACACTAATTCAAATGGTTTAGTTCTTTTTAGCCTATGCACTAAGTCTTGTGTTGTCTAGCAGCTGAATTGCCTCAACATTTACGTGTCGATGAAGTCTATGTTCGTGGGCTTCAGCAAATTTTTGGATAATGGTGGTAACAAATTCCATTTTAAGGTCACCGGTGGAGAGGATTTCTTTGTCCTCGTGTACAATAACATACACATCATCTCAGATTTGCTGATGATCTGGTCCTATTGGATGAAGATCCAAAACTACTGGAGTCCAGGATACAAAACCTGGCAGAAAAAAGCAGAGAATTAGGCCTAGAAATGAACTCCAGCAAAACTAAGGTGATGACAAATTCAATTCCCGTAGACATAACAGTTAAAGGACAGAAACTGGAATATGTAGAAGAATATGTATATCTTGGCCAGATAATATCGCCTAACGACCAGATGTCGAAAGAAATAGCAAAAAGGATTGCAACAGGATGGAAAACCTACTGGGCTTTGAAAGAAATTACAAAAAGCAAAGAAATAGGCATTAAAATCAAGAAGAAGACCTTTGATACATGTATTTTACCCTGCATTACATATGGCTGTGAAACCTGGGCTCTGACAAAACACCATAGGGATAAACTTGCAAGATGTCAAAGAAGTATGGAAAGAAGCATGCTAGGTTTAAAACTAAAAGACAGAGTAAGAAGTACAGACATCAGGCACAAAACCAAACTAACTGATATCCTGGCTCGTATTGGCCAACTTAAATGGAGGTGGACTGGACATATGCTCAGGTGTAAAAAGGAGAAATGGAGCAAACAGGTGACAATCTGGTACCCAAGAGATGGCATTAGGAGTCGAGGTCGCAAAAAGAGAAGATGGGAGGATGACCTGAAAATGACTTTGGGTCCGCTCTGGACAAGAGTGGCGGCAGACAGACATCAGTGGAAAGAGTTGGAGGAGGCCTTTGCCGTAAGGCACACCGAACTGAGAGACCTTTTATAATATGATGTGTATTACGTTTTTAACCAGCTGTTAATCTATTTATTTAAGTAAAATTTATGTTTGTTAATGAAAAACTGTCAAAGTTCGGAAATAAAGGTTTTATTATTATTATTATTACAATAACATAATTAATTTACCTGGCAACTCCATGCACGATGTTGTATCGCTGCACCCACGACAGCGGCGGGTGGTGGGTCTTCCCTCGCAGCCGCTGTTCTAAGGAGCCCCCGCCCATCAATTGGTACACGAGACATGCTTCTGGACCTGGAAAAAATAAAATAGAAGGAACTTTAAAATCAAACTCAAACATATGGTAGGCGTCAGATAAAATTCCAATAAAGTACCTTTACCTTTTTTTCCTACCTTTTCCTACTATCCCTTCGTAGATGCTCGAACAATAAACTATGAATCGTTTTTCATTACTAGATAACGTCTTTACGTGAATCGACTATCGTGATGCTTTCATCACGATAGTCGATTCAGAACAACTTTGTGTCTTTATTTCTGTTTTTGATATTTAGAAAGTAATTGGCATTGATCATTGTGTATGTGGGTCATTGACCATTATTGCACATTTACCCGGCGCCTGCCATAGTTGTATCCTTCCCACTTGAACGATTCATTTTTTTGGGTTTCTGAATGAATACGACCCCGGCTTCATACGGTTGCATTTTATATGACACAAACCTTACTCGTTTATCGCCCGTAGACAGCGACTTTGTTTTATACTATTTAGGGAATTGGTCCCAGATTATTTTGTGCTACTAATTTTTAACTACCTTTGATGACTTTAAAATATTGTAAACTCCTGTGAACAGACCGTTCTTTGTGGCTCCGAGATAATGTCCGCTTCTAATAATCTGCTTAAAACACATTTGCATAACTTAAATTGTTATCGCGAGGTATCACTAGTTTTCGGCGCTTCGTTAAATCGATCCATACGTGGGGCCAACATTCGGACCAAGGTGTGAAGTCCAGGAATCAAGCAACTGCAATCGCCTTGCCTTAACTATATTGGGGTCGGCTCCCAGTCAAACCGGATTCAGCTGAATACCAGTATTTTACGTGGAGCAGCTGCCTACCAGACCTCCACAACCCATTAACTGGGCAACACCGTACTTCTTGATAAGACTGTCAATCGCCGTATATAGTTTTAAATCATAGTTACCTCCTAAAGAGTATCCATACAGCGGTAGAATGTTGTCATGCCGGTACTGGTTCAGACACATCTCTCTGATTAGCTCCTTATTTCTGTCGTTGTTGTCTCTGAGACGCTTCACAGCCACCGGCAGATGCTTCCATTCACCTGTGGAATATAATTACACTTAATAAGCATCAACAAAGCTTGACACGTATCGACAGGATTGGTCCACACTTGCCCGAAGCCGGAAGGAAGAAAGGGAAGCCTTTGCCTTGCAGTGGGACAGAATAGGCTAAAAATAAATATATGGTAATAAAAAAGAAACATCATGACGTATGTAGTCCCCGAAGAGGTAGTCAGAAGCGTACAATCGAATTTCGCCATTAGATTGTGTTTAATAAGTGTTAATATATTGTAATTTGCTGGACACGTTCCAAACTTTCCGCTCGCTACTGGTTAATTCCCCATAGAAAACCCAATAACACTTTGTCCAACAGAGTTGTTGGGTTTTCCATGTGAAAATCTGAATTCATAACTTGTGTTTAGACGTAGCGTTCTGTATGAAATTCACAGGATTTGATCTTTATTGGCAAAATTTGATATTTATTGATATTTTAGTGTGACACACGAATACACCTTGGCCACTGGCCATGAAAATCAAAATCGAAACGACCTATCAGATTGCTGACAGCCCGGTTGCCGGTAGCTTCTCTCAATTCTTCATAACCAACTCTTACCATCTCTCACCAAATGAAATAACACACCTTTGAATACCTGTCCGAATCCGCTTCTATCCAGTAGATTGCTGTCAGCCCAGTGGCCACTTTCAGTACCTTTTAGCCAAATCTCACCAAATGAAATAACACCGCAACTTTGAATATCTGTCCAAATTTGCTTCTACCCAGCAGATTGCTGACAGCCCAGACGCCGGTGGCTACTTTCAGTACCTCTTAGCCAACTCTCACGAACTCTCACCAAATGAAATAACACACCATACCTTTGAACACCTGTCCGAATCCCCCTCGGCCCAGCAGATTGCTGTCCGCCCAGTTGCCAGTGGCCTCTCTCAGCTCCTCATAGCTCATGCGAGGTATAGCTGACACGTTCCTCAGAATCTCATCATCTTCATTGTCTTTTCCTCCTTGAGTTGATGACTGGAGAATTGCGAAACAGGAATATAATATTAATGTACTTACAGTCGCCAAATTCAAAGGTTATGTTTTTTTTCCGCGTTTTTGTTTAGACTTATATTCAAAAGAGATAAAATTATTTGCTTGTCAGAAGACATCTCTAGAACCACTAATTGAAATTCCTATTGAAATAAGCAGTACCTTTGTGATCTTTTCTCTGCATGTAATTTTATTTTTTTGTATATTGTGTGTACATAAATAGATAAATAAACATAATAGTTTACATTCCATCTCACTTTCCCAATTATCTGCTTTAAGAAAAAATATTCAAAGTGGACTTTTCACCGGTTAATATTAATAAAAAGGGTTCACAAAAATTGCGTTTTTATTAAATTTGAACATTGTCTCCGATGACATTGAGATTTTTGTTCCATAAATTATCTCGGGATCGCGAATTCAAGTAGGTATAAATATTTATTTATCCGACTACGAACTTCCAGCTGATTAACTCATTCTGGAGTATTCTCGTGTTAAAAATATTGTTTATACCTACCTACTTCCGAATAAAATTACCCACGTCAGGGTTTTATTAACGATTTTCCCTGTACTATAAATAACTTGTTTATGTGTGTAAACTATTCGTATATCCTACGCGAAATCTTCATAACTTAAATTTTAATGTGGCACTAAGTAGAACTTCTTAAAACCAATGGATAATTTCTATTCATACGAGTTATACAAGTGCGATACTTTTTCATGTAAGCGCTACTACTCATCAAAGTATCCATTATAAGTTAACCTCTCACTATACGGAAAACCTAAACAATGCGAGATCCGCTCATACTGGACATAAAAGGCATTATGTGTCTTTGAGTGTAAGGATAATAACCAGTGAATCATAACAATTGTATGTAAAATAAATTCATTGAAGAACAATGATATCATAGGATCTGCGACCACAAGCGTTGGCTCACCTTACTGATGTCCGTGCTAGTTTCATAGTTCGGCGAAGGTGAGTTGCCATTCTGTATCCTGCTTGTGGTTGGTACGCCACCCTGAAATAGAAAGGAATTAATTAGGAAGGTATTTGATCACCAACAACTGGTCTTTATCCTACTGGCCTACCGCCATCAACCATCCACCTTCGGAGACAAAAGAGCTTTTCAAGAACTTTACACAGTACACTTTAACAGTGATGGCCGATAGTAAGAACTAGGGAGTTTGTAGAACTTCCGACGTAAGACTACAGTATTTGTTTTAGCGTCCCATCAATTCAAGACAACGCATAAACTATAAGCAGATGATGGCGACGTCAGTAACACTTAAGATGCTCTCTCTAAATGATAAGCCTCGATTAGCCTGAACAATCAGCTATGGTTTCCTCAATATGGAACGTTATCAACATAAAATTTTAACGACTGGACAAGAAGATCAGTTGGTGGAGAAGCACCTTTACACAGATTACTGACAGTTTTGGGGACCTCCTTAGTGGAAACGCACTATACCATGGCGTGGAGTATTTCGTGCCAAAACGAAAGAAGATACTTTTTTCTGTCTTAATGTCAGTTTTTACTAACAAGTATCCGTTTTCTATAGGTACTAATATTATAAAGAACAAAGATTTGTTTGTTTGAATTGAATAGGCTCCGAAACTACTGGACCGATTTGAAAAATTCTTTTAGCATTGGATAGCTACATTATCAGGGAATAACATAGGCTGTATATTATCTCCGTACTCCCACGGGAACGGGAAGTACGCGGGTGAAACCGCGTGACGTCCACTAGTTACTAATAAATGAATGAGTAAATAAAAACGCACTGGTTGATTTTATAGTCTTGGCTCAGAGAGTTTACAATCCACAATACACTATTAAGGCATTCATTTGTGTGTTTCCTAATGTAAGTGAAAACTGGCACAAGACCCTATTATATCATACCTTTGCAAGCAATCGTCTATCCATCGTTGTAAACAATAACAGCCTAATTGGCTGTAAGCCAATGCAAAACTTAAGTTTAAAAACAGTTTTACATACAAAACATAACAGGAAAAAGTTAAGATAAACTCCAGAGCACAAACGTAATCAAAACAAGATTAATCTCATTCATAAATCAGACTACGTACTTACAATTTGATAACAAACTTGGATAAATACTGTATCAAATTGACCATTATATCTGCCCATAGATGTATACTGGCCTAGTATGGGATTCCAAATGAGCGATAAGTGAATACATTATCAAAATGCCCGATGAGTAATGTTATCATAGTAGGATATTAGGAATAACGGTGTCAATTACTATACAGGGTTATTTGTAAAACACCAGCAACCTCTTAGGCAGTGAAAGTACACATGATTCTAAACAACTTTTACTTTGAGAACAACCCCGCAAACTCGAAAAAAAATTCAGATGTTTCATACAAAATGCAATATTTAGCTAACGAAAATGTATGAAACAGCTGATTTTTTTTTTCGGGCTTTCGGGGTTGGTCTCAAAGAAAAAGTTGCTTATAATCATGAGTACTTTCACTGCCTAAGAGGTTGCTGGTGTTTTACAAATAATCCTGTAGAAAATATAATTACAGCTCAACAGCTGTTATTTTCCGGGTATTCTCCAGGTCACCTGGTTATTTCGCGCCTGGATTTATCTATACTAATATATAAAGCTGAAGAGTTTGTTTGCTTGAACGCGCTAATCTCAGGAACTACTGGTCCGATTTGTAAAATTCTTTCAGTGTTAGATAGCCCATTTATCGAGGAAGGCTATAGGCTATATATCATTACGCTAATACCAACAGGAGCGGAGCAGTAAGGAAAAATGTGACGCAGACGAAGTTGGGCGGGTCAGCTAGTTAAGAATACATGAAAATGATGCTAAGGTGCAGGCAGTTAAATAATCTTGATGTGACTTTTCACACAAACACACAATTAAACAAATAAACTACTATTTATTTTAATGGTTCAATTTATTAAGTTTTCGATATTGTTGTATTTACATTGGTTTTTAGTTACATTTTATTTTTAAACAGAGTTTTTATATAAATAAGATTAAAAACACACATCAAGATTGTTTACCTTTATTTAACTACCTAAACCTTTCTATTAATATAGTTTATGGTATTTTTTTAATTTACAGGTTTTTATCATTGGCAATCTGCTGACACTACAGAGTGTGTAAATTAAGGTATAGTTAAATATATAAATTGGCCACCAAGCCGATAGTGGGACTGACTATGCAGGGTGCACGCGCGCCTAGACTAATTTCTAAGTATTTCCAGGGGGCTATTTTAAAATACTGTTGATTATGTCACTCAATGAAGCCATAAGTTCCTATAATATCAATGTAATTAACGGTATTGAAATGCTTACGTTAAATATAAATTCCAAAGGGAGGCCTGGATACTTACTTCCCTATAAATTCCGCGTAAACGTGTGACACACACCCTATTGATGCCAAAGACGCACGAGTACTACGTAAACGTTTTTATTTATAAGGAAAATCAATACGATATTAAACAGCTAGTCTATTCTGTAAGTTACCATTTCGATATCGAGCTTCACCTGAGTGACAAAGTGAACTTTATTACACACAACATAAAGGTCTTATGTTTACACTCACCTCGGCTTCCGCTGTCGAGACTAGAAAATGTTGTTACAGAATAGCACTACTGGTTATAGGTATGGGTACTTGTTTCGCGGTTTTTTTTTTTGTGTAGCATCATGATTGTATTCCTCGCAGATTTTGGTAGAGGAAAAGAAAACATTACACCCGTCAGAATTGTCACAGACCATCAATTTCTATGAGTCGAGAGGTGTCGACACTGACACGCTTAGTTTGAATGGAAAATTTTGATCTATTTTGACAATGAGAGACGTCTAGCAGTAGGCCGCTCAGGCGTCTCGTTGTTCTGTGGTACTGGTGGTACACACACATTTTGCCAGTTATTGTTTAAGTTGCATGTAATGATAAATTCGAAATTAATTTGGGTAGAACATACGTAATTGGTATAACTGAGAGTCTCTCAGGGGGTGAAACTGGGGGAAAAGTGAGATTTTTTTATCTATCATGGGACCTAACTCTAAAATATTGAATTTCTGTTTCAAACAGTTTAGCTACCTATGCAAACAAAATGTATCAAAGAAATGTTTATTTTTTAGTACTTTCGACTTCATCATCACCATCATATCAGCCAAAAGTCGTCCACTGCTGGACATAGGCCTCCCCCAAGCGTCGCCACAACGACCGGTCAAAAACAGTATACGGAGCGTGCAGAAACTATAGGTGGCAGCACAAAAATGTCACTGTCAAGTATGTTTCAAGTATAAAATTCAAAATAGCTACGCTAATGGCACAGTCTTCTTCGCGCACGTTCTCCTAAACTGAGCGTGCAGGAACCACAGGTGGCAGCACAGAAGCGTCAATGTCAAGTATTCTGACCCTTAAAACTTCGGATATGCGACACTAGATGGCATAGTCAACGCCGTGCACGGTCCCTATACGAGTCATAATAGTCATCAGAGTAAGTAGGTATAAAAGGTGTATATCTCGCCACCCACCCATACCAGTTGGGTATTGGTAACAATAACAATATTTTCTAGATCTAGAATATCTAGATTTACATATATTTCTCATTCTTATAAATAGTATCTTGAAATGTTTGTGATAATATTTGGTCCCACGAATTATCATTCTAATTTATACCCAATTGAAACGACATATGAGTCACATGACGCACGAAGGACTCTACCAAGTTATTTAGGCACAATGACCTTGACAACTTATAAGAAAACCAAAATTATGCAAAATAAAAATGACATCAGTATCAATCTGAACAGCTTTACATAATTAATTATGTGGGAATCTTCCAGCCTAACCGTGCAACTGGATGCAGCTGAGTACTTTAATTTCACATGGCGCAGCTCCCTATCTGAACTCTCAACCCCGATAACTAGATACTAGGATACACTTCTGCAAGACTAGTTACACAAACATAAAAAATATATATATATATCAGACAAATTGAGAACATCCCCCTTTTTTTAAAGTTGGTTAAATGCAAAAGATGGTAGGACGAACTCAAATTAGCAGTGGGTTGCAACTAGAGAAGGGTTGCAAAGGATAGAAGGTAGTGGAAATTATTGGAGGAGGCCTTTGCCAGGAGGCATACCGAACTTTGGGACATGCTATAATAAATAAAGAATACATAAAAGAAAGAGCAGTATTATGCACAAAACAAGGAGTTTCGGGATCAAAAGGCTCGATTGATTGAAAAAATAAAAATAACACGTCATAATGGTGCACAGAGACAACAAATAAGATGTTTCCCGTAGGCCTGTCAGAATGTGAAGTCTATGAGAATGGTAAAAGGTTTATTAGAAGAGAAAGCAAAGGATCATACACACAACTTACATACCTTTTCTATCAGCATGACAGGCAAAGGAATCGAGCCAAAGTTGCCATCAGTCTTGACTGAGCTCTTCTTATTTGAATTATCTGAAATAATATAAGTATTCATTGTAGTTATAAATCCAATAGCTCTGTTATCAATAGTAGGTTACTGATAACAAAGCAAATCATAACAACTTTTTGCTAAAAAACTGTTTTTATTTCTATATTATAATATTATCCTTACTTAATACTTAATATACTTAATTATACTTCATTTAATCCTTTACTAATTTTATAAATGCAAAATTAACTCTGTCTGTCTGTCGTGCTTTCACGCCAAATTTACTGAACCGATTTAAATGAAATTTGGTACACAGATAGTCTAGAGCCTGAGAAAGGACATAGGCTACTTTTTATCCCAGGAGTTTGCTCCCTAGGGACTACGCGGGTGAAGCCGCTGGCAGAAGCTAGTGCTAATATAAACAAAGCATTTTTATTTATTTAACACTTTAAGCACACAAATGTAGAGGCAGACTTAATGCCATAGGCATTCTCTACCAGTCAACCTTTGGGTGATGCAGAGGCAAAACAGCGGTAGGTGCAATATGTTACTTTGTGAAAACAGTGGCATTTCTAACATGTTTATTGGTCTCATTAATAAGCATTACTTTTGAGGTAAAAAATGCTAAGTTACCAAACATTAATATTTATTTGCTTGTTTGAGAGAAATCTTTACTTGTCTACATGCAAGATTTGAAAAGAATGTTGGTAATTTCACAGCTATGAAAGTTATTCTTGCAGCATTATCAAGTAAGTATTGAGTTAATTATATTCTCAAACTTTAATACAGGAGCACTGCATCTACCAATTCCCACTGCTGAACTTTGGCTCCAAATTCTAATACACAGTTTTAACAAGTTTAGAAAAATTTTCTTTAAACAATCAATGTTAAGGGTTTATAAATCAGTAATGAAATACCTACCATGTACAACTGAAGTTTTCCTTTCCTTAGTACTGCAAGAGTTTCTACTTTTACTTAATAACTTATGAAAGTCAGAATTAACAACAGGCTTTAGGCAGTTTAGCGCAGGCATGTGCTTCATTTTGTACAGTAAAATAAAAAGTTCTTCTACTCTATGGTTTAGCTGTCCCCATCTGGTGAACAAATGGTCTGTTGGGGATATAGCCATTCGACGTGCTGTTTGTTCCATGTCCTAAAAAAGGAATTATGTTTATGGTAATATCATCAGACATAGGTATAAAATGAATTCAAATAAGGTGTCTTGCTTTATTCAGCACAATGGTATTAGCTATCGTAAATCCGAATGGGATCATGTAATATCGAACGATATAAAAATTATGGTATCATGGCCAAAAACCGGATTTACTGCACTTTACAAAAGAATATTAAGAGAGTATCATCTTGCTCGCCACGTTTTCACTTTAGGTATCCACTTATATCATCTCCATTATCAACGCATGACGTACAAAACTTAAAAATAATCGGGAATTCCAAGAAAGCTTATTAAAAAGATGTTTCGCAGCGAGGAAATACCCAAACTTCGCAACATGAATGATATATACTTACGTTTACGTCAAAAGCCGAATATTTCATCCAGTTGCCTGCCAACTCCTTCCAATAGTCTTCTATATCGAGAAGCCTGCATAATTCCTTGTTTATATCAAACGGCAACTCGTAAATGTACATTTTTATATCTTAAAACTACGTAATTACGTACGAGAAGGTCAATAACACAACTACTTCCCAAAACTACTTGTTGAACACTGACACAAAATTGACAACTGACTGACATTGACATAAAAATATAAAAACGTCAACGCCAAATAGACGTGATCACTTCATAGAGATAGAAAATATATGGAGGCGCCGCGACAATCTATATCTACCTTTGCTTATACAAATATGGGTGAAATACGAAACAGATTGTGAAATATCGTTTTGTTTCATTCTTTCTAATGTGGTAATCGTATTTGATAAAAGAGACAACAGTATTTCAGTTGTTGCTCATAATGGCAACATTTTCTTGTGACGTGACAGTTGTAGGTAAGTGCCGTTTTCGCCATTTTATGCGCCAAGTCTCGTGGTAGTTCTGCTGTCAGATAAGTGTTTACTTTTGTATTTATTGTGATTTGTGAGAAAACTACGAGAATTTTATCTTTCAAATTGCACGTATATGATGGAAAACAGCCATTCAAGATGCCTGTGCGTTGTATTATGGAGTGTGGTGCAAGAAAGAAGGAAAATCAACCTGAATTGTCTTTGCACAGGTTAGTTTGCAACCGGTTTTCATACAATATTACACATAGTAATACATTTTCGATGAAAAAAATGCTAAGCTATCACATATTTATGGTTGTAGTTTTCATATTTGGGCTTATTCTCGTCCAACAGATCTTTTTTTAATTTCAAAGTTTTATTCGTTTGTTTACAATAATATGTCATGATGAAATAGTGTAGTACCGTTGCCGTAATATTTTCCGATACTAGTTCCTTCGCTGCGCTGATACAACATCGGTAAAATACGTGTCACGAACATGTTAGGTCCGGCTCGCTGTTCACAGCACTGAGAGATCGTTCCCCAGACTTTTATGACGATTGGTTATACAAGATCCGGAAATAAGACATCATTTTATTATTTGTTTTAATTTTTTAATTACGTATTTTAACAACTCGAACCAAATGATTTAAGTATTGATAAAAATATTAACCTTTTTATAGGTTTCCTAAAAATGAAAGATTAGCCTCTCTGTTCTGTAGAGGTTCTACAGACAGGTTTAAACTACGGCTACAAAGCAGCGTTTTCGATATAACTTAAGGATTGAAGTAGTTTTTTTCTCTTTTTCAGGTTGCACAAACTGGAAAAATTAAGACTGAAAAATATGTCAATAAACAGAAAAAAAATAAGCGCTTCAACGAAAGGATACTCTGAAGAAATCCGAAAGTTCGCATTAACGTTGCATTTTTATCCCCGCCTATAATTATATAAGGCGAACTTACAATACATGCTTACTCACACAAGAACTTTGCAACAAATGGTACCAGCATGTAAATTGGGAACCGGGATTAACGAAAGAAGCATTTGTTTAAAAATTAAAGGGCCAAAAAAAATAAAACACTTATGTTGATTATTACCGAAGTTTTATTTACTGAATAAGTAAAAGCGAGGTGCGATGCACAATTTATGGTTATGTTTTAATATTTTAAAAATAATCTGCATTGTATGAGCAATGGAAGCTGGTAAGTTCGTTTTTGAAATAGGTGTATTGGTACGTTTGTAAAATATTACTAGAAATGCAATTTACAAAGACCACTATCTATTTTCGTACACACCAAATTAGTATCCCTCGAATGGTCCCGGAAATGAAATGACTGTATATGGCAAACCTAGTCCACATACCTACCAGAAGCCACAGACCAGATATAAAATAAGCGAAAGCGCAAAAGTGATGCAAGTAAAAGTGTTTTTAAAATCTGTGCAGAAAAAACTCTACATTAACTGTCATTAACAGAGAGGAGTAAGCCTTTACTCATTGTTTTGTTACAACAGATTGTAAGAATATAAATTATACTTTTGATTCAAACGTGATGTCTAGTAAGACTCGTAATACTAGTATGTAGTATTAGTATCGATACTTTTTATAGTATCGTTATAGGAACACAACCCTAGCATTGGCAGCCATTTTATGCGCCACTTTGAATTGTAGGTATGCACCTTTTTTTTGTAGGTATTTCCAGTCCATACTTTTTATATGTCTATGGATCACTTTCATTCCACAACTGGCTGACTGCCATTCTATATTAATATTGTAGACTTTGCTGAATGCTGACTGCTCGTTATTTTCACAAGATAATCTTGTACGGAATATAGTATCATCCAGTCTCATCTATTATGATTTCATGAAGTCACGATACAAAATACTCTGTATATCCACAGAAATTAGCCAACCACCTGGCTGCTGCTGACTAATCTTTGTAGCTTGATAATATTCTAGAAACAAACAAAAAAAAAACAATAAAAACTGGGCAAGTGCGAGTCAAACTCGCGTGCAAAGGGTTGCGAATCAATTTCATTTTTGTAATATATGTTATTATAACACTTTAGAATTATTAAAGGTTTTCCGGTAATCTGCAGGTAGGTAACTAAATCTGCATTTTTTTCAAAATTTTAGGCTCAGTAATATCCTAAAACTATTTATTTTAAAATTATGTTAAAAAAATCCTCACAGTCTCCTCTACCTATGCCCTTTCATTTGTTATGTCACACGATACAGATTGAATTTTTAAATTAATTTTCTAGTTTGACCCCCTACGTAACGCGTCCGTGTTTGGGTTACAGGAGTCCATATGTATACATACCAAATTTCAACAGAATCGGTCCAGTAGATCCGCAGAAAACTGGCTGTGACAGACGGACAGACACCCGAGTGATGCTTTAGGGGTTCCGTTTCTTACGAATGTTCAGAACCCTAAAAATGAGCACTACATGTAATTAGAATTTTCTCCAATGTTTCGTCTCTGAAAATAGCAGTTCTTATTTAAAGCATGTTCCACAAGGATGTTATCCAGTTGTCTATTGCACTTTTTATTTCAGCCTGAACCACAATTAATAATATTGATTCTGGTAATTAGATGTTCAATTTGTTAGTTTGGGCTAAATAAACATTTGCAGCCGTGCGAAGCCGGGGCGGGTCGCTAGTAAAAATAAAATTTAAAAAAATAAAAGGTACATACATGTACCGGGTGGTATACTTCTGTTACTGGGATTGGTGGAGAAGGTGTACTGAAAGACTGTAAGTTTCTTCAGAAGATGTTTATTCTTGCTGCGACTGTACCGATCTGATTCTATAATACCTCTACTACATCTAAATTTTAAAGTGAAGTGGTCGCTCTAAAGTCTCCGAACGAACTGCCCTGCTCGGTGGAGGTCGCTACGTCCCCGTCAGGGGACGTGGCGAGCAGCACCGGGACTTAACTTCCCCTGCCCGCGGAATCCAACCGCGGTCCGTGACTACGGACCGGTCATTATGTGGCCAGTTACTGGCGATGGATGGTAATGGTGTGCGCCTGCCAAAATAAATTAGCAAAACGCACGCCTGTGCAAAACGCACGCCTGTGAGTAGTTGCTTGTGTATGTACTGCTGACGCGCCGCGGTGCTGTACGTCAGTACCGCCTCTTCACGGCACCTACGGCGGTCAGTTCCCGCCGGGTGAGACCCCCAGTGACGCTGGGTGAGTGCCTGCAGTAGGTATGTGGCTCCCGTCCGCACCGATCTCAGAGCTAGCCGATCACGGCCCGGACTGCAGAGCCGGTATATGTGTGTGTGAGCGGTCGTGTAGTGTGAGTACTACCGCCCAGTGCATCTACACCGAATAAGCCTATAATTAACCTAGCACTTATCCGGCGCGTGAGTTCCAGCGAATGTGGAGTGGCAAATGTGTGGGTTTCGGAGCGCAACCTGCCTTTTTTTTTTTTTTTTTGGCGCTGGGAAAAAATGCATTACGCACACCCTCCCATCGGGGGTGGGGGGGGCTGTGTGGGACTCCCCGGGCTAGCCCGGAATACCCACTAAAATAACCCAGCGGCATTCCCGCATCGTCTGAGTGGAGAGGGACTGGGAGATCGGCACAGCCTTTACGTCCAGTCCCCCTCCGACGAGCGCAACCTGCCTATATTAACTTAGCACAAGTCGCGCACCGGGGTGAGAGTTAGATGAGAAGTCTTTTTGTTTGAGTAGGTCGCGTCTAACCTGCGGGCGACCTACTCAGGCGTCAGTCCGGTGCGATGGGGTCATCGACGTCCGCTACCAGGTCGCGGGGCAGGTGTCTCGCGTCAGGAGGGCGCGCGTGATTATTTTGATTTTGTTTTCATCATTATCTAAACTCAGTATTGTTGAGTAACGCAAGTAAGCTTGAGAACTAAAAGAGGGCAGAACACAAGAACGAGCCAAGCGAGCCCGAAAATTTTTGCATGCCTCCTCGTATAGGTTTTATTTTCTTTTGATCATTCATCTACACTAATATTATAAAGAGGAAAGATTTGTTTGTTTGAATTGAATAGGCTCCGAAACTACTGGACTGATTTGAAAAATTCTTCCACCATTAGAATCCTACATTATCCCTTATTATGAACATAGGCTATAGAATATTTCCAAAAAAGTTAGGGATCCGTATGAAAGCTTCGATACTGTAACCCAAGGTGTGAAAAATTAACAAAAAAGTTCCTTATATCGCGTACGCTGCGGAAACTGTTGACAATAGAGCAAAGCAATGTACTACAGTTTTATAGAATACATCAATATCTACAAAAAAGTCCGCGAGGGTATATATCTAACTATTATGGTTAAGTCACAATGACCGCTTTTTGTTCAAATTATTCAATCAAAACCCGGGCGAAAAGGAATAGTGGTGATTTTAGTATCATGATATTAATCCTTATCTATTTAAATTATTTCATAATTAAGGTTGGTTATGTACATGTAAATTACACTTTAAATTACTAAAATCAGACCTTTCGTTTAAAAGTTATGACGGGTATAAAAATACTCTAAGTAACAAAAATGTTCCAGTTTGAGTGAACTGCCCTACGTTTAGTCTATTAATAAGTAATTTACACATAGCTGATAGCCCTTTAAGAGAGAAGAGTGGAGATGAAGTTCCCGTAGTACCAATTAAACCCGCGCGAACGAAGTGCTAGTAGTTAAATAGAAGTAAGTTTATGGAGTGAAGCAAAAAAGCTCATCAACTGAGAGAGGACAGAAGAGCGAGCGAAGCGAGCTCGAAATTTTTGACACCCCACCTCGGATAGTAACTTTATGGACTGATGCTAATTAACTGAGAGAGAGCAGAACACAAGAGCGAGCGAAGCGAACTCAAAAAAAAATACATTCCAACTCGCATAGGTTTTGTTGTTTTCGATCATTCATACATAAAAAGAAGTTACTTTATGGACTGATACAAAAAAGCTCATTAATTATGAGAGGGCAGAACACAAGAGCGAGCGAAGCGAGCTCGAAATTTCATGCAGCCCAACTCTGAAAGGTTTTATTTTCTTTTGATAATTTCATACATAAACATAGTCATTTCGTTGAGTTATACAGAAACGCTTGAAAGAGAGCTCAGAAGGTAAGAGCGAGCGAAGCGAGGTCGAAATATTTTACACCCCACCACGAACGGGTTTCATTACGTCGCCCGTTAACCCGTCGGGGTGACACCCGACGGTAACAAAAAGTAAACGATCAAGTGTCACCCCAAAATGCAGAAAACCTGAAGAACTAAGGAAATTTTGCACATCATCTCGAAAGGCTTTTATTGTATTTTGATAATTCATACTGAAATTGAAGTTTTTTGTTGATACTTGTAAACAGAAAAGCTCAGCAAGTTAGAGAATGCAATATGCAAGAGCGAGCGAAGCGAGCTCAAACATTTTTGCAACCTACTTCCAACAGGTTTCATTGCGTCAAACGTTGCGGGGTGCCACCCGATTGTGACAAAAACTGGTCAACGAGCGGTCGGGTGTCACCCCTAAACGGGTGTTAGTTACCCGGTGCGGGTCGCCGCCCCCTCGCTACGCTACTGGTTCATTGTATGGAACCCTTCGTGTGTGAGTACGACTCACACTTGGCTGGTTTTTTTTCCATAATAACTACCTGTATTATTACCTCGCTTTGTATTCCCAGAGTGGTAGGCAGTAGTATAGAATATTGGCGCGGTTGAAGCCCGAGTTTGACTTCGAGTGGCTGGGTCATCTTGGTTCAAGTACTTACAGTAAAACAAGTCAGTAAATAAGGCTGTTGCCAGTTGTGTAGGCTGATTTATGAGAGAGGGGCAGGGCTTATAAGCTAAGACCATGTAAGAGTATGCAGTCACCATTGAAAGTAATGATCTTTCAGTTTACTAAATGATATCTTTACAGCAGTCTTTTCATATTGAAAGAAATCTATTTAAATCAGTTTACGTATATAGGTAATGAATTTCAGCCATTGGCAGCCTACAGTTGTTGCTTGTAATGGATTTTTATTTAAATTTGGAATTTCCTAGTCTGATTTTCTAATTTTCAAAAGTAATAAGCCTGCCACCCTCTACTACGAAGGAACTTAAATATAATAATAAATTGAGGAACCACACTAAATTAAATCTATTTATTCTAGTTTAGTTACAACATTTCATTTAATGTTTAAATACAGGCTTCTTCCTAGTTATATTAAACTCTTCTCTAGTATGGTATGGTGCGTAAGGATCTTCAACATAATATTTGGGTCTCTTCCAAAACTTTGTAACCATTTTGTCCAGCATTGTGCTCTGTGTAGCGTTACAAAAGACGTGTTGTTTCAGACGCCTTTTTTGCTTTGAAGATTTTTTCCACATTTTCTTTTGCCTGCCAACCTTTGTTCTTATCCAACCACCCCAATCTAAACGCATGAATCTTCGTATTACTGCCTTCACAGTCTTCCTTTTACCTCTTTTCAAACTGAATTTTGTTACCGTTCTAACAGGTACAACATTTATATTCGTAGAGATATCTAAGATCTGTTTGTTATTCAACAAAGAATTCTGTTTCCAGCAGGTATTGGTGGGAAAGCTTGTATTATTGAGAGTCGCATAGTTTTTCGTGTTGTTACATATAACCTTGGCAGCATTGAAATATGGAACTGAAAGAGGCCGTATACAGCGAACAGCTGAAAAAGAAAAAAATAACCTCAAAACAAGCCGTCACAAACAAGTAAAATTGTTACACAACAAAATAAGAGTCAATAAATTTTCTATTACAATATTATAGTTGTGCTGTTTGAGTGTTCATTCAATACAAAAATTGTATTTACCAGAAATCGCAAAACGGAACATTTTCAGGAAAACAAACCCATCGACCTGTATTTTTGGTTAGTGATGACTATTTTTTGATGGTGTCGAACTGTCGATTGCTCGACCGTTGACGGCTCGACTAAGCTGTCACATTGACAGTATCACTTATGTTTATTTTTGCATTAACACAGTTTTTGACTCAAAGATATGCAGATTTCGTTATCATAATATCATTACCAAAGATTTCTCCTTTATATTACGTAATCGAGTTGCTTGAAAACGATTAAATTGTTTCTCAGGTTTTATCGACTAATGTATTAATATTAGTCGAAAAAAGAATAATGACTATGAATCCGACTCATGAACAACAATCTATTCTCCGTGGTCCATGTTCCGTAGTCTCTGAATTTTGACAGCCCAAGTGGAAAGAGATTCCTGCCGAAAAATGCTTAGATTTACGAACCATTTAGCTAATGCTAAATTAGTTTTGGTATGTACATATTCAAGTTTAATTACGCTATTGGGACAGTACTAATTAGTACTCATTTTAGTCTTTAACGAGTATTTCTCCCGACTTTCTGACTGAGTAGTCACCACTTAGCCAATGTTTTGATTGTGTTTTTCTGTGTTTATTAACATTATTATGGTCTAATTTCAGTAATTCGTTTGTTTTTTAATGAGTTTACTTTTCTTATCAAAAACATAAACACAGATTTTGATATTGTTGTCCCTTACATAACAAATTTTTGACGTCATTTTCATAATACATAACCTAGAAAAGGTTGCTAAGGCTGTGTACAGACTAGCGATTGCGGACAAAAAAATGTAGGTTGTACCGATAGTATAATAATGTCCTGTGAGCTGTGTATATTTATTATATCAAGCTATGGCTGTGAGGAGGTTAAATAAAGATGCTTACAATATTTAAGGCAATGACAAACCAATCGAATCACTTTATTGTTTGTTGGTCTATAATGGTCCACAATTTTTAAGAGCATATAGGCGTATTATCAGGATTGGATATTTTAAAGTAAAAAGTAGGTAGTTTACTTATTAATCAATTTTATTCGATTAACTCACTTAATTTATAATAACTGTGAACTCAATTAATTACCATATCATAATTATTAACTAAAAGGTTTTAACACGATATTAGCAAATCTAGGCGCTATGACAACACGTGTATCGGACCGAGGTCTAGAATAGAATGCCCCGATCGCTCCGCGCGGTCTCCTTTTACGTCCGAGCACAAACAAGTCGAGTAGTGGGGGAGGTGGGGATGGCGACATCGCCTGATCGGTCCGGTGCACGTGCCGTGTACAACCGTACGATGACGTAGCGCCGTCACGGCCATTCTGACGTGCGTACGTCCTCGGACGCGCACTTTAGAAGCACTTAGGTATCTTTAATGAGAACCACAATTTTACTGTTCGTTCATCCTGACATTAAAATCTTATCTCATGGTCTGGTCCGGTCCTACGACCCTTCAGAGTAATAATCTTCTGGTCCGGTCCTAAGACCCTTCAGAGTAACATCTTCTGGTCCGGTCCTAAGACCCTTCAGAGTAATATCTTCTGGTCCGGTCCTATGACCCTTCAGAGTAATATCTTCTGGTCCGGTCCTATGACCCTTCAGAATTATACTACTGGTCCAGTCTGATGACCCTTCAGAGTAATATCTTCTGGTCCGGTCCTATGACCCTTCAGAATTATACTACTGGTCCAGTCTGATGACCCTTCAGAGTTATAATTTTCGGGTCCGGTCTAAAGACCCTTCTGATTTGTAACTACTGGTCCGGTTCTAACGACCCTTCAGTGTTAAAATCTCCCGGTCCGGTTTAACTAGCCCTTCAGGATTATTACTGCTTGGTCTGGCCATGGAAGACTCTTCAAGCTCTTTTATTTCTTTTTTCGTTCCTTGTTTTTCTTTTTTTTTTCTTTCCTTTTAAACGCTGCCCCGCTCTAGGAATCTATCCTGTTTTGTGGGTGAGTTCACAAACATACAAACTCACTCGCACAGACCAGACCCGGAACAACTATCTGTAGGCCATACAAATATTTGTTCCGTGTGGAAATCGAACCTACGTCACGCAGCGCAGCAGCCAAGCGCCCAAGTACTGCGCCAACCGTGACGTATCTTTTAATTTAAACTGTTCCCAGATTTGCTAGGCCGGACTAAACTGGTCCCTGTAGCTAATATAATAATAAATTAACTCGTGATTTGTCCTTGTTCTATTGAATCAATTTTCTCTATGAATTTAAAGCACTTGTCACAACGTTAATTGGTTTAGGATCCAAAAACCCTTCCAATGATGTACCTACATGAGCTATTAAGTTAACTACTGCTACTGGCTTTTTAAGTACGAGAATCGGCATTTTTTTTTAAAGTGTAAGCCCTAAAATAGTACCACTTAAAACTTTATTTTTATGGGAAGTTTCATGAACAAGTTCTTCATTATTATTCGCCGTCACGTCATCACTGATATTTTCTACATCTAACGTTCATGTGAGCACTCACGAATTACTTTACGTTAATCTACAATCATCAAAATCATCGCTGCGCTGTGCGGTTCGAATCAATCAATGTTATTATAATCTCACCCGTATTAAATTGCACAAAATGGAAAAACTATTTAGAACTTGTAATAGCTCAGAATTCTCTGTACCTTTAAAGCTTTTATCAATGTCATTAAAATCAAATTGCTATTCATGATAGTTTTGATACTATCAAATTTACTAACTGATGTTATGTATGGCAAACTGCCTCCGTACGTTAATACGAAAGCCTCGATCCAAATTTTCACTAAAAAAAACGTCTAAGTTGAAACATGACCTTGTGGTACTTGCTATGCGATAACTAAACCTAAAGCTCACACTGAATAAAATTTTGACACTATTACCGCCAATGGGAAACTCTTTTAAGTACTCGCTTTGTGCTAACTATGTCAAAATTACCTAGCACTATCAATGCAACCACCGAATTGGTATCAACCCCTTTAAAGCTTCGTTTGCTATTGGAAAACTTGAGCGACTCATCAAGTATTCCAGTCGGCCTTGAACGCTCTTAACCCCACAGATGTTGACATGATACTTGGCTACTGCAGTTTGCCCACTGTTTGCCAACCTTCGGTCTGTCACGCTCAGAACCGCTCAGAAGTTGCAGCTGCTCAGCAGTTGTTGCAACTGCTCAGCAGTTATGGCAGCATGCCAACCGCTAGCCTCCTGCTGGCTTTATACACCATGATACGATGTCTGAAACCGAAAAACGCTACGACAGTACAAGTCCAATAAAAGCTGTGGTGGGCCAAAAGGTTTCAGGTAAGTGTAGTAGTCACAGTATCAAAGTAAATAAAAATCCCACAAGAAAGCGGCCTATGCCTATGAATGGTGATATAAAATCAAAATATTCAAAATAAAGTGTTAGGTAACTAAATCGCTCTTATGTCCAAAAAAATAAAAGCTCTCTGGTATTTCACTTCATGACTCGATCAGCGATAGCAGAATAATATCGCTTCATCAGCATTATTTGACCAATGACCAAGGCTTTGTGCCCATTTCAAGCGAACTCCTGTGCAACCGCCACTTCCAGGTATGTGCTTCCAATTCACCAAGAGTAGATAGCGACGGCAAAAGAATGGTCTCCCTTAGGGCAGTGTGTTGGCGCCGACGCTTTTTTAACATCTACCCGAACGAACCGCCTTCCACCTAACACACGGAGCGGTTCTTGTACGCGGATTACCTGGCCCTAGCAAACCAAGCAGCGACTTTTATGGACGTGGAGCATATACGTACAATGGCACTCAGTGTACGGCGAGATTAGTGTGACCGCAACGCTCTACGGCCGAACCCATCTAAGAGACAGTCGTGCGCCTTCCATCTCTGCTATAGGCCCGCAAATCGAATGCTTAACATCACATTGCGTAGAGCCAAGGTCCAACACTGCTCGAATCCAAAAGCGTGTTTGCTTGCACAGTGTGGCACCGACCTGCTCTTTCTCGGAAAGTAGACATTGCCCTAAACGAAACGTGTCAGATAATATCAGGCTGATTAAAATAGACTCCACAAAACAAACTCTATCCGCTTGCAGGCATCGCACCTCCTGCTGTTCGAAGGATCTGAAAACCGATTCCCGACATCCCTGTATGGCCACATGCCAACTTCGGGAAGACTAAAAAGTCGCAAGAGCTTCCTTCTTTCTACACAGGCGATCCTGGATATGCCATCTAAAGGGAGAAGCAGACTGTGGGAAGAGAAGTATCCACCACCTCACGACTTCATAAAACCCAAAGAGCAATTGCCCCTGGTCGTGAATCGCAATGGCCTTTGGAAAGCGTTAAATCGCGCGCCAGCGCAATTTGCGCACCCAGGTAGACCGCTGCAAACACAACTTGGCGAAATGAGGATGTAATGACCTAACGTGAGTGCAGTGCCCGTTTTCAGAGCACGAGCCATATGTTACAGTGCCCCAAGTGCCCATTCTCCTGTAATTTGGAGTATCTAATGAATGCCACTGTTGCTGCAATTAACGTAACTACCGTCCAAAACAATAAAAAAGTTAACGATTGAATCGAAAAGAAGAAGTATTATTGAAAATGCTATCGCTTAATCAGCAACACTTATGCTATTAATAATAGCTTCACTTTAAGATAAAGCGACAGGCCAATTATCAAACATCGATAATTGCCATCCATAAAGGCGTTGCCTTTTGTAAGTCAGGCTCCACATAATTAAAATGAACACTCGTAAACAAAATAAAAAGCAGCTCTACAGCAATTAAAAAGTTTAAACGACTCACCAGATTGGCGTAGAAATCTTCATATAAATTCACACTCCTCTCCTTGACCTGACCAGCTGTTGTGAAGTTGCTTGCCTCCGGACGGAACTGGTTTAGTTCAGGTTGATGAGGGTAGCCGCATAAAACTCGTCGAAAAGGAATTCGGCGCAAAGCTCTTCAGCGCCATATGGTAAAACAATAAACTGCTCTGCACATCACTGCATCCTCGACAAAACATACCACCACGGTGACACACTATGATCGTGTGTCGAACTTCGGCCTATCGGATTTAACTTCACGACACTTCACGGCACACATCAAGTTTTTAGCGTCTGGATAAACGCATGCGTTTTAAAAACAAACCGCAATTTTCACTATCACTGTCATTACATTTCAAAACGTAACCGCCACATATTTCACTAGCATTGTCACGAATCTCCATGTGGGCCCTTTGAGTTACGTCCCAATTCTGATATAGGCGTATTATCAGGATTGGATATTTTAAAGTAAAAAGTAGGTAGTTTACTTATTAATCAATTTTATTCGATTAACTCACTTAATTTATAATAACTGTGAACTCAATTAATTACCATATCATAATTATTAACTAAAAGGTTTTAACACGATATTAGCAAATCTAGGCGCTATGACAACACGTGTATCGGACCGAGGTCTAGAATAGAATGCCCCGATCGCTCCGCGCGGTCTCCTTTTACGTCCGAGCACAAACAAGTCGAGTAGTGGGGGAGGTGGGGATGGCGACATCGCCTGATCGGTCCGGTGCACGTGCCGTGTACAACCGTACGATGACGTAGCGCCGTCAAGCATATTAATTTGTTGTGGTGAAGTTTCTACTTTTATAGTAAACTAGCAGACTATGATATATGGCAAACATTATTTACTATATGAAAATAAAATAGCCTGCAACCTATTCTCAGACCTACCAAACATACAAAAAAAAACATAAAAATCGGTCGAGCCATTTCGTAGGAGTTCAATAACAAACACTGTGACATGAGATTTTTATATTATAGTAAATTCCCTGGACAACTCTATGCTAGAAATTAAATATTAAAACCAGGCCTAATGGTGTATCTATTGCTTCAGAGTTAGCTGAAATTTCAACAAAGAACAGTACCCATATTGTTATACTAGCTGACCCGCCCAACTGCGTCTGTGTCACATTTTTCATTAATGCTCTGCTCCCATTGCTTGCAGCATGATGTTATATTGCTGGGCTATCCAACATCCAAAACAACTAAACATATTTTTCAATTTGAACCAGCATTTCCTGAGATTGGCATGTTGAACCAAACATACAAACAAAATCTTCAGCTTTATAATCTAATATATAAAATTCTCGTGTCACAGTTTTCGTTGCCATACTCCTCCGAAACGGCTTGACCGATTCTCATGAAATTTTGTGAGCATATTGAGTAGGTCTGAGAATCGGCCAACATCTATTTTTCATAATAAAAAAAAAATAGGCGGCACGAAGTTCGCGGGCACAGCTAGTATTAGTATAGATAAACCTTTTGTTCCACTGCATGGCAATGTTATCCAATCCTACTTCTTCCTCTATCCTATCCTACTTAATTCTATAATGTGTGAGGATCAGGGATTGATGTTTGTTACTCTTTCATGCAAAACCTACTGAACGGATTTAGATGAAATTCAGCTTTTTACCCTGATCTGAAGACCATGTAGACAAAGTTGTGGGCAGAAGCTGGCTAGTTCACTATAATTCAAAGGTGTCAGACTCTAAAAAAAACTGGCCAAGTGCGAGTCGGACTCGCGTGCAAAGGGTTCCGAACGAATTTTATTTTTTTAACATGTTATTTTAACACTACAGACTTCTAATAGGTTTTCCTGTAATCTTTAGGTAAAGATCTAGTATCTCCATTTTTTTCAAAATTTTAGGCTCAGTAGTTTCGGAGATAAGGGGGGGGGGAATGGTCATTTTTCGTCTAATTTCTTGAATAACTTCTAAATCATTTATTTTAAAATTATGAAAAAAAAATTATTTAAACCCTCACAGTAAGCCCTTTCATTTGATATGTCACACGATATTGTTCAAAAAACTTTTTATTTTAATTTTCTAGTTTGACCCCCAAAAGTTACCCCCATACTAAAAATTTAATAACTTAAGTAACGCGTCCATGTTTGGGTTATACAAGTCCATATGTGTATTAAATTTCAACAGAATCGGTCCAGTGGATCCCGAGAAAACTGGCTGTGACAGACGGACAGACAGACAGACAGACACCCGAGTGATCCTATAAGGGTTCCTTTTTTTTTCGGAACCCTAAAAACAAGTGTAAAGCATGAAATTTAGGTTTATGCCTACTTATAAGACCTCATACCTAAACCATTTTAATCCATTTGATGCAAACTGTAAACAGTACTGTTTTAAAAAAACCTGATACAGTGAAATCTCACTAATCCGGCTTTATTAAAAAGCGGAGGGTGCCGGATTATTGGAATGTTCGGATTACTGGATTGTAGTGAAAAAGTCATAGGTAATTAATAAAATAAAGCATTTCATAAAGGGAATAAATGTATGTAATGTATTAAATTAACATGTAGGGGCGAGGGAGGCATGGCGCATGGGCAGATGGTGCCAAATTATTGGACGTGCCGGGTCTATCAAAGTGCCGAATTAGTGAGATTTCACTGTATTTCAGCAATTTAATTCATATGCCTTACCACATTTATCATTATTATTTTAGTATAGAAATCTGATAAAAGGACAAAATATACAATTATAATAATAATTATGTTATCTTCACTACATAGTATAAAACAAAGTCGCTTTCTCTGTCCCTATATCCCTATGTATGCTTAAATCTTTAAAACTACGCAACGGATTTTGATGCGGTTTTTTTTTAATAGATAGAGTGATTGAAGAGGAAGGTTTATATGTATAATAAGATCCATTAAATAGTGGAGAAATACTGTTATTTTTGAGGTTTCTAATGTGATGTCGTAAATAATTACATTTTATGACGCAGACGAAGTTGCGCGGGTCAGCTAGTTAGAATGTAAAGTTGTTTTTTTCTCTATTAGAACTATTTAATTTGTGCATCAAAAAATTTAGTGTTTTTTTTCCAAATTCCATGCACAATCAATGATCCAAATGAGATTGGTGCATAAAATGAAGTATTTTGTTTTGTGTAGTCATTATGTTTTAGTAGGGTGATCTCTACTATCATATAATTATGGAGAACATAAAAAATGCATACTTAATCATTTCTTCTTTCCAACAGGTAAGGCGGCATATGAGTGATGGCTCTACCGCCGCCTTAATAGTAGTACGTAGTCCAAACCGTAAATATGCAACACAGCCATTTCCAGAGGCCTGCAAGACTAAGGCTCCCCCTAAAACCCACAAGCTGTTCTGGGGAGCGGTCGGGGCCACTGTACTTACAGGTGCTGCAGTTGTTTATGCTAAGTAAGTGATTTAAAGTAATATTATTAGAGGAGAATATGAGAAAAGGGACTGTGAGGGAATATGAAAGTGACGGAAGAGGGAGTGCACCTGTATTTGCAAACACACTTGTGGACTATAATATGTCCCGCACCTATGGCTAGTCTCTGTTGAGATTGGCCGCATACCTAACCAAAATTGGTCCAGAGATCTGGGGGGCTACTCTCTAACGAAATCCATAGTTTCGGGCTTAGTTGCGGGCGGGCATATTCTACTCCGTATCACCTAACCACTGAGAACTAATGATAACACGATTTGACAGTTACTGTGAAATCGTGTTGTCATTCATTCTCAGTTCGGGTTCGGGACTAATAGTAAGTCTGTAGGTGATACGGAGTAGAATACGCCCACCCGCAACTAAGCCCGAAACTACGGATTTCGTTAGAGAGTAGCCCCCCTGTTTATATTAGAGGAGTTCATGGCTAAATAATAACAACTGTACGGGTTTATTTTCGAGGTCAAGTAACAATTACCAAGAACGGTCTGTGGATGGGTGGCCAAGACTCCTCCGTGGGCGTCGTAAAGTCTACAACGATAGTCTAGTATCACCTAGGATGGATTGTGGAGGTTAGATATGCAGTCGAGTAACTCCACTATAGTTTGGAAAATCTAAGCTAGTTGATATTATGAAGAGGAAAACTTGTTCATGTATTTTTTTGTTTCCTCCTTAATGGCAACTGAGCCGATTCCGACTATTCTGCCAGTGTCACGTCGTGACGGCAGCAACGAGAGTCAGGCCGTCGAACTTTGTATTCGTGGTAGGTGTTAGTCTAGCTGAAAGGACGAACACATGGGTTAGTAAGAACAAATAATTTACACGCTTGTATACAGGTATGATATATACTAAACATAAACGACTATATACATACTAATTACATAAATTACGCACCAATTAAAATTTGTCGAAGGGAATTTGAAGTGAATGTTTGTAATTGGATCATTACTTCCAGAATGTACGAAAATTATTTAAAATCCTTACCGGTCAAGTGCGATTCGGACTCTCACACGAAGGGTTCCGTACCATAAACTGAAAAGAAAATGTTTCTTGTATGAAAGTGCCCATTCATTTTTAATTTAATTTAATTTTTATTATTTGTTGCTGTAGAGTCAATACATGGTAAAAATTTCAACTTTCTACCTATCTTCTTTTATTGTAATACTCGTATTTCAGCTTGACACACACTAAAGTATATCTGCAAGTAGTTATATAATATACGTACTAAATTATTTATACATCACCATCAACACACATACGGTTTCTGAGGTACAGCCCGCTGACAAACAGACGGATGGACCGACAGTGGAGGCTTAGTAATAGGATTCAGTTGGTTGCCCAACGGGTAAGAAACCCTTAAAATGGCGACATTTGTGCACAATAGCATTATTTTTTTTGTTTTTAGGGTGCCGTACCTCAAAAGGAAAAAACGGGACCCTTATAGGATCACTTTGTTGTCCGTCCGTCTGTCATGACCGTTTATCTCGGGAACGCGTGGAAGTATCAAGATGAAATTAAAACCATATACTCAAGTCTATAGTCTCTTGAAGCTGTGTAAAAATAAAAATTCTAAGTTAACGTAAAAATAAAATACGGCCGTTTCTGCCGCAAAAAAACGTGTATTTCGACACTCTCAAGGGAATCAAAATGTATAGGGTATTGTTGATATCGTTGACCTAGAACTATGAAATTTGGCAAGTAATACCGTCTTATACTACAAGTATAGGGAAAAGTCTGAAAACTACACATTTTTAATAAAGTCATAAAAAAAGTCTTTATTTAAAGTAATTTGTAGCTACAAATTTGTACGGAGCCCTCGGTGGGCGAGTCCGACTCGCACTTGGCCGGTTTTTTTAGTATGAGAACGCTAACAATAAATGCTCTTTGTTTTTAGGGATCCGAACAAGAAACGGAACCCTTATAGGGTCACTCGGGTGTCTGTCTGTCTATCCGTCTGTCACAGCCAGTTTTCTCCGGATCCACTGGACCGATTCTGTTGAAATTTGGTACAAATATGGACTTCTGTGACCCAAACACCCAAATTTTTAGTATGGGGTCACTTTTGGGGTCAAAATAGAAAATTAAAAAAAAATGTTTATTGAACAATATCGTGTGACATCTCAAATGAAAGGGCTTACTGTGAGGTTTTGAAGTTATTCAAGAAATTAGACGAAAATTGACCATTTCCGCCTTTATCTCCGAAACTACTGAGCCTAAAATTTTGAAAAAAAAATGGAGATAATAGATCTTTACCTATAGATTACAGGAAAACCTTTAAGAAATTCTATAGTGTTAAATTAACATGTTAAAAAAAAATCGTTCCGACTCGGACTTGGCCAGTTTTTTTATTAATGCCGTGTCATTTGCCCTCAGAAACAGTCCAGACGCGCGCAACTGGCTAGAGTCTAACGTCCCTTGGGCTAACGACTTCGTGGCTCTAGTGTACCAGGAGAACACGACATATTGGAAGGCAGCCACAAACCAGTTCAACAGGTCAACCACCTGGTTGAGCCATTTCATGTTTGGAAGGGTTAGTTTTTTTTTCTTTAAACGATAAATGGTATTTATGTCTGCTGTGCGATGAGGTCCTGGGCTCCTGGCTTTGATTCCCAGGTCGGTCTAAAGTGGTATTGGGTTTATTCCATCAGAAATTTCTCAGTTGCAGCCTGGAGCTTGGAAGTTGTTCTGGAGTGGCGACCGCGTAACGGAAGACGCAATGTTGAAAGGTCTCCCACAAGGTAGACCGATGACCTGGTGAGGGGCGCGGGTAGCCGATAGATGCGAGACGCACAGGACCGGTTGTTCTAGCGATACTTGGTGGAGGCCTATGTTTAGCAGTGGACGTCTTTCGACTGATAATGATGATGATGATGGTATTTATTTCGTAAATAGGCTAAAAAATAATTATCCGTTTAAACTAGATGACACAGGTGTTTTCTAGTTGAAAACTCCGAGAAGAAATACCGGAACAACCTCGGAGGTCCCTTCTAAAGAATACATAAATTGTATGGATTAATTAATATATTGGTCAGACCATATGAGATAATCATCTAAGTGCATGCCTCATAAAGCAAAAGATATCACAGACTATTCATTCAATTAATTTAATTAATAACGACAAATAAATAGCTTTAGCAAAGGGGTCGTCCATTAATCACGTGAGGCTCCAAAGAGGTGAGGAGGTTGAGAAAAAAATCACAAAATATCACAAAGAGGGAGGAGGAGGGAGGTGTAGTGAGTTAACACGTGTATTTTTTCGTTTTACGCGAATTTTCCAGAATTGAATTAAATAATCACTGCATTTGAAGATAATTTATTGTGATTTTTGAAGATACTCTCTTACAAAAATACACGTGATTATGGGTACAGGGGGGGGGGGAGTGCTTTAGTATAAACCTCACGAAGTATCACCACGGGGGAGGGGGCATCTCCAAATGAGCAATGTGAGACCGTGCCAGTATGCTAGCAGCCCTGTGAAAATGTGTGACTGTTACGTGTCTCACATATTTGGTAGAAAAGCAGACTTACACTTTATAGTACGCCTCTTTTGCCGTTGAATATCAAAGTTATGTCTTTTACGAGTATTTCAAGACCTTGAAGTGGGCGTAAAGGTCATAATTTACAGCAAAAAATCATCATATCATTAAGCCGAAAGACGTCCACTGCTGAACATCCGACATAGGCGTCCCATGAGTGTCGCCACAACAATCGGTCCTGTGAGTCTCGCGTCCATCGGCTAACCGCGGGTCTCACCAGGTCATTGGTCCACCTTGTATGTATGTATGTATGTAAATCGGCCTGGTTTCCGCAACTCCACGACTAAGCGCGTATTTTGCGTGCAGGTGGGACAAATGTGTCATTCGATCCACCCCAGCTCCTCAAGGAAGGCCAGCAACGCCTTGGTGTTATCAACTATCTCACAAAGGGTACCTGGGTTATCGAAATACTTGGCCCTGTAATCCGCGACTACCGGGCAGGGGCAGCTTAGAAGCAGGTGTGCTGCTGTCTCATTCTCCTCCATGCAGGCTATGCATAGCGGGCTGTCAGTGACTCCTATAGCATAGAGGTGTTTATTAAAAGACCCGTGGCCTGTTGTTACGGCTGTGACTACGCATTGGTCCACCTTGTGGGAGACCTTCCAACATTGCGTCTTCCGGTACGCGGTCGCTACTGCAAAACTTTTCGGCAAAAGCAAACATGTTGAAATAAAGGTCGTATTATTTTACAGGAGGGTGTGACCCCAATGGAACTAACTCCAAGATCCGAGCAGGACATAGAAAAAGATGCTGAATTTGCCTACGCTGATAAGGAGTATAAATGTAAGATATATTATAATAATTTAATCAAATTAAAAGTGGCCCTGTAATGCACATACATCCTCGTTGAAATCGATTAGGAAGTTGACTCCCATTACTTGATAAATCATAAAGCCATTCATTAAATATGGGCCAGATTAATTTTGTAAAGAGGTTTCACAAACATACTTGAATTTATAGTTCGAGATAATTGAATCTATCGCAATTCGCAACCTAATAGGAGCGTTTACGACGTACGGCATTTCGTATAAACTTTCAAGTCCTTGATTTTCGAAATGAATGAACCGATTTCAATTAAACTTCCTTTACGGACATTTTCGAAATATTTTGTTTAAAAAACGATACTTATTTGGAAATCTCTGTTTCTATGGATTTAAAATCGGTCGAATTTATCTGCAATCTGTACTTCTATATCTATACTATACAACGTGTTGTTTTGCATCCTCGTCAAATTTCAGGAGGTTGCCATAAAAGACATAAATAATCAATCGAAAGTACGGTAGCGGGCAATAACTAATAAGCGCTGCTTTTTTTTGTTGTTGAAATTTAACAGTATTTCAGAATTAAGCCCTAAAATAAAACAGATACACCCGACTACGCACACAGCGACAATGCAGCTGTGTGCGTGAGTGTCGACGTCTTACCTACGAAATGCAAGCGCGCGCGAGCGATCAATGACCGGTAGCAATAATTTTACCTAATTTTATTTGGAAAATCACTTACATTATTGTCATAAATTTCGCTTGATAATTAACTCATCTTTGAGCATCATTGGAATACGGAAATCTTACTAATGACAATAATACTAGTGCGCCAAAGAAAAGTTCACTGACCTGTTATCAGATGATTAATAAAATGTTAGTTTTGCTTTTCGTAGTGATTTTGTTTTTATTTGTGGATTTCCTTCCTACTTAACGGGCTTAGGACCGGCAAGAATGCCTTAGTTAGTGTAGCGATCTACTAAGTCTAAAAATGTTTTCTACGTTTGATGGAAATGGAAAGACGTGCTAGTTAAGTGAAAGTACGTGGTGATATTTTCGACTCTTAGGTATTATTGGCGTAGTTAAAAATAAAATTTGAAATCAACTTATTTACACTAATAAAATTGATTCAGCTTACAACGTATTTACAAAATGTACAAATAAATAAATTACCTACTTAAGTTACCCGGAGGTATTGTTCAAAGTTGCCACCATCACACTCTACGCACAATCGAGCACAACGTAGCTGGTTTTCCTTCAGCTTACGTAACACTAACACATTCGTTTTTAAAGTGTCCAAAGCACTAATGATCCTTGCATGTAATTCTGTTACACTTGTCACTTTTAACGTCTCCCCACAAATAAAAGTCTACAGGCTTCAGGTCTGGAGAACGCGGAGGCCAGGCCACAGGTCCTCCGCGACCGATCGAGTGGTCACCAACTTTTCGGTCAAGTACTCGCGTACTTGCCGACCATTTTGAGAGGGAGCGCCATCCTGCTGGAAGTAGAGGTTGTGCCTTGCGGTAGTGGAACGGGTGTTGAAGTTCACGTTTCAGTAGGCGCCACACTGTGGTGTGGTGCACTCCTAAGTGTTGACCAGCCTCCCGCGTGCTTGCCCGTGGGTCTCGCTGGAAGTATTCCAGGATGTCTTCCTGCAAGGCGACAGGCAGGCCTACGCTGCCGCGAGCATGAGCATGCCGGGGAACGTCAAACTGCCGATGATCCCACAGTCCCTGCGTAGCAGCCAGCATGACGCTCTGTGATGGGGGTTCCCGATCGGGAAACATTTCCGTGAATATCCGGTTGGCTCCACGTAGGCTGTCTCCACTGATGGCATACAGGCGGACCATCTCCACCATCTCTACATTTGAATAATAATTGTCCGTCATCTTGCACATCTTGCACTAGCGGAATTCGCAAAACAAAGCGTACGGACGCTTCGGCGACATCAAACACACTGTTAGTTCCGGGGCCGCGGGGGCCGGGGGCGTGGCTAGGAGCTTGCGCGGGAGAATCCCCGTACCGTGATTGGGGTGCGATTGATTACCTACGAATTTATCGAATGATCGTTGCGTGTGTATGCGTTGTGTATGTATTGTTTGCGTTTGTTTGTGTGTGAAAGCGCGATTATAAGGCTAGTAACAGACGGGCCGTGGCTGGTTTACACTTACGGATTTCCGTAAATAAAAAAAATAAATTAAAAAAAATACCTACCCATTTTACTGTCGATTTGGGTCGAGAATCATTAGCATAATTACGTCCTTGAATTTGACTAGGATGCAAATCAACACGTTGTATATAAAGCTGAAGAGTTTGTTTGCTTGAACGCGCTAATCTCAGGAACTACTGGTCCGATTTGAAAAATTCTTTAAGTGTTAGATAGCCCATCTATCGAGGAAGGCTACAGGCATCACGCTAAGACCAATAGGAGCGGAGCCGTAATGAAAATTGTGACGCAGACGAAGTTGCGCGGGTCAGCTAGTCATTGATATACACGGTGCTATTTTAGTCGTCTTACAACGCAGCGCAGCCTACTTCATCTTTCCAATGAATACGAACCCTTCATTAAACAATATATTAATGAAAATTTGAATAATTAAAAAAATGAAAATATTATTAACTAGTGGACGTCACGCGGTTTGACCCGCGTTGTTCCCGTTCCCGTGGGATAATATATAGCCTATGTTACTCCCTGATAATGTAGCTATCCAATGCTAAAAGAATTTTTCAAATCGGTCCAGTGGTTTCGGAGCCTATTCAATTCAAACAAATAAACAAATCTTTCCTCTTTATAATATTTGTGTAGATTACCATGACGCATGACGTAGTTTGAAACATCTAGAAGCGAGCGCAGTCTGAGCCTAGTTTTCCAAGGACGGCGCGGAATAGAACGGCGACATTGTTTTGATACGTAAACATTATTAACAGGGTGTTTCATAATTCTAATGCATTATTTATTTTTATTGTACCTATTATCTGAATGATTTTTTTTTAAATAATCGCGCCTAGAGGTAGTTTATGTCGGGTACATTAAGTGGACTGCCTTTGTAATAAGAATAGAATGGCACCCTGTATAAAAACCCTATATCAATGGCTGTAACACTATTTTTCGATAATTTTCTCAATTAACTTTTTAGACCTATGTTATGTATCCTGCTTATGTGTAGGAAGTTTCATTATAATCGGTTCATTAATTTCGAAAAACAAGGAATTGTAAGTTTGTACGAAATGTCGTACGTCATAAACGCTCTTGAGTATCGACTTTAGATTAGTTTATTTGAAGTTGATTTTGAGGCGACATTTTGTACCGGAAAAAGGTCCTAAAAGGAATGGATTGCAATAGAATTTGAACTTTGTTTTGTATGACAGAGATTCTCATTCTAAAACTGGATATTTTATCTCGAATTTTGCATTGTAATATAATGTGTTCTTAATAAGGAAAATCCATCTTATTTCACATTCATAACTTAATAAGGCCCGATTTTTCAGTCATCAGATAACTTGTATTATTATCTAAAATATGACAATTCGACATTAAATGTCAAATCGACATGACGATAACGTAAATCTGTTTTCTAACGGTTGAAAAATCGCCTCTTAGGAAACCTTAGGAAAGTACATCTACACTAAAATATTTCACTCTCATAATAAAACTAAATGGGTTGAATTTGATTTGTTATTAATTTTACGAATATCACTTTGTGTTTCGGTGAATGCGTCATTGATATATAAAAACCCAAGATACACACTCAGCATCTCAAAAACGTTCGCAAAAAACATTCGCATAATGTATAATTGTGCGCAAGTTTCAAAGTCTCGCATCGCTCGACATACTGCACTGTTTTGTAAAATCAACTTTAAGCGATCAGTGTAAGGCTGAATTTGCAAAAAAAAAAAATGTTCATAGTATACTACATACAACTCACACATGACACTTGATACATATCAGTTTTTGACGACAGTTTCGAGTGTTGCATTTGTTCGAGACTATGCATCTTGGGTTTTTAATATATCAATGGGATGCGTACATATTATGCATACTCACACATGCAATGCATCTTTTTGGTACTTGACAAATTAATTGCCATCGCACGAAGCACACACTCAAGCTGATCAAGACAAATAGATAACTGATTCGGACTCTGTATAGGCCTCGCGGTCTTAGTTTTTCCTGCCAAGCAAATATTAGCATTATGTGTCATGTAATAAAGTTGACAATAACACATTCAGTGCCAAGAACTCAGCGTATGGGTCGAGCAGTGATTCGTTATGTGCCCACAACCCATATCTGAGTCGTTGTTTTAAGTAGCTATAGGTGACTTGTGTTCATGCGCGGGTTGTGGGCACACGAACGAATTGTTGTTCGGCCCATGTGTTGAGTGCTTGGCCCTAAAAATGTAAAAACACTTTTGCACTTGGCACTGAAAGTGATAAACAACCTTAAAATTCGCACCACTGACCGCTTTGACGCGTTCTAGTTCTAATGGAAGTTTATTTATTGTCAAATTTGTTTGAATTAGTGTAAAGTCGATATTTGGTTGCTAGTGAAAACTACACAGAACTTATCCAGATGTGTGACGGTCTTTAGTACCTACAAGTAGTGGGTAGCTTCGGCTACCGAAGGGAACCACCCTCAAAGATGTTTGGGGTTGAAGTTCCTATATCTCGTTATCTGCCTATCCTTTTCCCAACCATTTATTTATTACGTAAGACTCTTTTTGCTAGTTTATGACCCCTCCCCACCCCCTATGTATAAGAAAAAACAAGAACAGGCCGACGCACTTCCCCCCCGTTTAATATTTATTACCTAAGAATGTAAAGGAAAAAATGTATAAGCACTATTTTGATTTGTTTTAATGTTTATTTTTCAAAGTAATGTTACGCGCCAGAATTAATGTTGGGTACATGGCGGCATTTGCGTACTGCTAACGCCATCTAGTTGCAGGTAGCGGAAACCAACCAAACATTTACGTGCCTGCCATCTAGTATCGAGTAGCAGATACTGGCATACTGCTAGCGCCATCTAGTATCCAGTAGCTGACATTTACGTGCTAGAACATTCTCGATGTTTTGACGGGACCTGTGTGTGCCCGAACTTTCCAGAGGTTTCCATACAGGAGGGTTCTGGAAATGACTGTCGGTATAGAAAGGGCGGACATCCGGCGACGGCAGTCAGTATTGAATTGGCGATACAAACGACAACTTCGAGAGCGATCTTCGACTGCGAATTATAGTGAAGTGAAGTGTTCAGTAGTGCGATTGTGTTTTATAATTAGTGTGTTTTAAAGTGATAATTAGTGTTGTGGATTAAAGTGTCAGTTTTGGGTTGTTTAATCGGCTGTTTTTATTGTAACGAACCCCAAGCTCATAACAATTGGTGTCAGAAGAGTGGATAATCATGCCGATTCTGCCAAAGGACGACACGGAGGGTATCCGTACCCGTAGTCAACGCCAGCAGGAGACGGACCAGAGGCGTTTTGGTGGTGCAACGCCGCAGACGTCGGAAGGTCAGCTACCGACCATGGAGGCCGGCCCGTCCACAGCAGCTCCGGCATCATCAGCACCAGACTTTGCTGCTCTGATGATGATGCTGCAGGAGCAGGCTCGCCGACAGGAGGAGCAGGCCCGACGCTTGGAACAACAGCTGCAGCGCGACAAGGAGGAGCAGGCCCGCCGACAGGAGGAGCAGGCCCGCCGACAGGAGGAGCAGGCCCGCCGACAGGAGGAGCAGGCCCGACGCTTGGAAGAACAGCTGCAGCGCGATAAGGAGGAGCAGGCCCGCCGACAGGAGGAGCAGGCCCGACGCTTGGAAGAACATCTGCAGCGCGACAAGGAGGAGCAGGCGCGCCGCCAGGAAGAACAGATGCTCCTCATAAAGGAACTTCACGCGTCCTTCGGGAAAGACATGAAGGAGGTGAAGGATAAGGTTGCTCAGCATGACAACCGCTTGTCAGACGCTGAAACCAGGATCAGCAAGTTTGATGACGTCATTGCGGATGTGAAGAAGGAGTTGGGCAACCTTAAACTTGGAGATGGGATTGCTAATTCAGCAGCCACTACACCTTCGCCACGTGGGTTTAAAGTGCCGCCGTTCGATGGGACGTCTTCTTGGTCGGCCTACAAGATTCAGTTTGAGGCTGTCATGAAGGCGAACGGGTGGAGTAAAAATCAGGCCATGACTGCCCTCACCCTAGGCCTGCGCGACCAGGCTTTAACTGTCCTGGAAGCTCTCGGTAAGGAGGTGACTTACGAGCAGCTGCTTGAGGCGTTGGAAGCCAGGTATGGCGACGCCCACCTGGAGCACGTGTTTCGTGCGCAGTTAAGGGATCGCGTGCAACGCAGCGGTGAGAACCTGCAGCAGTGGGCCCTGGAAGTGGAGAAGCTGGTGCGAAAAGCATACCAGTCTGCACCAGCGCTCATTGAAGGGAACCTGGTGCAGGCATTCATCGACGGCATCCGCGACCTTGAGGTTAGGGCTGCAGTGAGGCTCGGGCACCACGGGACGCTTAAGGACGCCTTGGCCCATGCACTGGAGGTGGAAGCTGTGCGGCAAGATCATCGTTCCCACCGCGTCAGGGAGGTTGCAGCGGTTACAGTTCGCGATCGTGTTAAAGGATACAGCCCTAGGTGCTACGGCTGTGGTGAAAGGGGCCACCTTCGATCCAGTTGCCCTAAGCGAACTGCAGAAGGGGAAGGTAGCCGATCTCCAGAGGGCAGGGCGGCTAATAGCACCGCCCAGCAACAGCAGGGAAACGAGTAAAAGCCAGGACTGCGGGGCGGGTGCTGGCTGATGTTCAAGGAGCCCCAAGGATTTCGATCTCACAAACCCGTGACGGGAACAGCCTTATCATCAAGGGCGAGGTCAACGGAACACCATGTAAGCTGACGATAGACACTGGAGCTTCTTGCACGGTTGTCAGTTCCCAAATTATAAGTCGGCTCCTTGGGGACTCTGCATACAACCGAGAGCGTATAAATTTGGTAACAGCCACCGGTCAGCGCATACCCGTCCGAGGAGAAAGAGAGATGGAGTTGAAGCTAGGCAACAAAAGCTACCTGCATAATGTTGTTGTGGCCGATATAATGGACGATTGCATCCTGGGCTTAGACTTTATGAGGAAGAATCGTTGTGAGATCGACGTTAATCAAAGAGTTATGAAATGTGGACAAGAGGAACTTTTCATGGAAGGGGCTTTACCTGGAAATGTGTACAACCTAAAGAAGATTGTTCTTCCTCCGAGATCGGAAACGATTGTACCGGTTAGTCTTCCTCAGAATCCTGGGCAAACTCATCGTTGCGTACTCGTGGAAAGGGTAGACAATGACCTTCCATGGAAAGTGGCACGAACATTGGTCAGAGCCACCGACATCTCAGGAGTACGTGTGCTGAACCTTTGTGACAAGGAGCAGGTGATAGAAAAGGGCACACTGATGGGTACCTGCGAGGAAGTGGATTGGTTGCGTCGATGCCAATATCTATCAACTGGGACCCTCAGCAAGGATGCACAAACGAGAGTGACCACACTTTTAGAAGACTGTCGCAGCGCTCTGTCTCAAAATGAAATGGTCAAGGCGAAGAGGATGTTACTTAAGTACACCGATGTTTTCTCTTCGAACGATGCTGACATGGGGAAGACTGGCTTAGTTCAACACAAAATTAACACAGGAGAAGAATTGCCTATCCGTCAACGGCCAAGGAGATTACCGGTAGCACGTGAAAAGGAAGTGGAAACCATGATCGAGGGAATGGTGAAGGATGGTGTTATAGAACCTTCATCCAGTCCATGGTGTTCACCGGTAGTGCTGGTAAGGAAGAAGGACGGCAGCATGCGGTTTTGTGTTGATTATCGTCGTCTGAACGACGTTACGAAGAAAGACAGCTATCCCTTGCCAAGAATTGATGACACGCTGGACATGCTTACTGGAGTAAAGTGGTTTAGCACACTAGATCTAAAAAGTGGCTACTGGCAAGTAGAAATTGACCCGAAAGACAAGGAGAAAACTGCATTTTCGACAGGAAAGGGTCTATGGCAATTTAAAGTTATGCCATTTGGATTGTGTAACGCTCCGGCAACGTTTGAAAGATTGATGGAACTGGTACTAACCGGGTTGATTGGTGATGCCTGCCTTGTCTACTTGGATGACATCATCATCGTAGGCCGTACGTTTGAAGAACATCTTCAAAACCTGGAACGCGTGCTCATGAAGATCCAGAGTGCCAACCTCAAGTTGAGTCCGAAAAAGTGTTCATTTTTCAAACGGCAAGTTAGCTTTTTGGGTTATGTTGTGTCGGAAGAAGGTATCCGTACGGATCCAGAGAAAATCGCCGCTGTCAAGGATTGGCCAATTCCAAAAGACAAGACGCAGGTCAGAGCATTTTTAGGTTTGTGCTCCTATTATCGGCGTTTTGTCAAGAACTTTGCAGATATAGCCAAACCCCTGCACAAGCTAACTGAGGAAAAGCGACATTTCTGTTGGGATGAAAGTTGCGACATCGCTTTCCAGGAGCTAAAGGACCGTCTGTGCAAAACACCTATTTTGGGGTATCCTGATATCAGCAAGGAATTTATAGTTGACACAGACGCAAGTGATATCGGACTTGGCGGTGTGTTATCTCAGCGGAATGGCGATCAAGAGGTTGTGATTGCGTACTTCAGCAAGTCATTGTCGAAACCAGAGAGGAATTATTGTGTCACGAGACGGGAATTGCTTGCTGTGGTAAAGTCATTGCAACATTTTAGCAAATATCTACTGGGGCGGAAATTTCACCTACGAACTGACCATGCTGCGCTGAAATGGCTATTGCAGTTCAAAAATCCAGAAGGACAAGTTGCGAGATGGATTGAACTACTGCAGGAATACGACTTTGTGGTAGAACATCGCAGCGGAAAATCTCATGGCAACGCTGATGCACTGTCAAGAAGACCTTGCCCTGAAGACTGCAAGCATTGTGCTAGGCAAGAGGGTAAAGAAGTCATACCTGTGAGGATGCTCAAGACAGACCTCAGCAATGAGTGGAAGGAAAGCCTACAACATGCTCAGCACGAAGATTCAGACATCAAGCCGATTCTGGAGTGGATGAAGGCCAGTGCTCCTAAGCCCACGTGGAGTGATGTCTCAGCGATGAGTTCGATCACAAAAAGTTATTGGGCCCAATGGGATAGCTTAGTGATTCAGGATAGAGTACTGTGCCGTAAATGGGAAAATGCTCGAGGAGACAGCTGTCATTTGCAAATGGTTGTCCCTAAAGCTAAAGTACCGGATGTTCTACAGCTGTACCATGATGGCTGTTCAGGAGGCCATATGGGAGTCAAACGGACTCTACTGAAGATACGGGAACGGTTTTACTGGGTCCATTGTCGTGCCGATGTCGAGGACTGGTGTCGCAAATGTACAAGTTGTGCGGCTGTAAAAGGACCTCAAACTCGTAGCAGAGGTGCATTGCAATTGTACAATGTTGGTGCACCATGGGAGAGGATAGCCCTGGATGTTGCGGGACCATTTCCGGAAAGTGATAGTGGTAACAAGTATTTCATGGTTGTAATGGATTACTTCACTAAGTGGCCGGAAGTCTTCGCTATTCCAAATCAAGAAGCTTCAACAGTTGCAGATAAACTGGTTCATGAAGTCTTCTGTCGTTTTGGAGTACCTTTGGAAATTCACAGCGATCAAGGAAGGAATTTCGAGTCACAAATATTCCAGGAAACTTGTAGAGTGATGGGTACTCATAAAACGAGAACAACTTCTTACCACCCACAATCGGATGGAATGGTGGAACGATTCAATCAGACATTGGAGAGATACCTGGCAAAAGTTGTGGAAAACCGGCAACGCGATTGGGACAAGCATATACAACCATTTTTGCTGTCATACCGAAGTGCTGTTCACGAAAGCACATCGGTGACACCAGCTTTCGCAAACTTTGGTGGAGAACTACGGCTGCCTGCAGACTTAATCACCGGAATACCACCTGATGCCCCACGCAGTATAACCGATTATGCGAATGACTTGCGGAACAAAATGAATGACATTTATGAGCACGTCAGAGAATCGGGCCAAAATGAAAACCCGTTATGACCGCAAAATGAACAATAAAGGTTTCGATGAAGGTTCACTTGTGTGGTTGCACAATCCAGTTCGCAGTAAAGGGAAATCTCCTAAGCTTCAAGCTAAATGGGACGGGCCGTACCGGATTGTGACAAAAATCAATGACGTGACCTACCGTATACAAAAAGGTACAAGAAGTGCTCCTAGGATCGTCCACGTGGATCGATTGGCGCGCTATTATGGGGCCGATAAGGCTCGGGACGAGCATGTCTTAGGAGGGGACAGTGTTACGCGCCAGAATTAATGTTGGGTACATGGCGGCATTTGCGTACTGCTAACGCCATCTAGTTGCAGGTAGCGGAAACCAACCAAACATTTACGTGCCTGCCATCTAGTATCGAGTAGCAGATACTGGCATACTGCTAGCGCCATCTAGTATCCAGTAGCTGACATTTACGTGCTAGAACATTCTCGATGTTTTGACGGGACCTGTGTGTGCCCGAACTTTCCAGAGGTTTCCATACAGGAGGGTTCTGGAAATGACTGTCGGTATATAAAGGGCGGACATCCGGCGACGGCAGTCAGTATTGAATTGGCGATACAAACGACAACTTCGAGAGCGATCTTCGACTGCGAATTATAGTGAAGTGAAGTGTTCAGTAGTGCGATTGTGTTTTATAATTAGTGTGTTTTAAAGTGATAATTAGTGTTGTGGATTAAAGTGTCAGTTTTGGGTTGTTTAATCGGCTGTTTTTATTGTAACGAACCCCAAGCTCGTAACAGTAACAATTTTTATTTGTACCTACAAAAGTGCTAGTATTTTTTTAAGTAGTACAACTACTTAAATAAATACTAGCACCTTTTAATTTTATAATAATAATAATAAAGTCTTTTGTTGCTAAAAAAGGTATTTGAAGTACAGATGGTATACAAGAAAATGTGCATAGAGATTACTAGCTGACCCGTGCCCACTGTTGGGCGATATTTTTCGGGTTAATATATGGCCTATGACACTCACAAATAACGTGGCTTATTATTGGTAAAAGAATTTTCAAAATCGGTTCAGTAGATCCAGATTCCAGAGGTTACCCTCTACAACCTCACAAACTTTGCCTCTTTATAATATTACTATAGATTTATTTTCTCTTACAAGGGTAAGAGAAAGTAGAAATGGTCGATGCGCCACCGGTACATGGTGGACATCCCACCCACGCGCACAAAACGTTTTGGGAACACATTCATAGTGCGTACAGCTAAGGAGTGAAATTCCCTGCCGGAGTGTGTGTTTCCTGATAGCTACAACCTGGGAGTCTTTAAGTCAAGAGTGAATAGGTTACTTCTAGGCAAGCGTGCTCTATCTTCGACCACATCATCGCTCACCATCAGGTGGGATAGTGGTCAAACGCGTGCCTATCAATAATAAAAAATAAAAAAAATGGTCGATTCTAAATCGTCTTACGTAATAAATGAATGGCACCTAACCGGATGCAGGTGAATACCAGTACTGTACATGGAGCGACAGTTATCTAACTATCTTTGTCGGCTTATTACTAATATTAACCACCTAATACCTACATGTGTGTTTATAACAGTGCCGCCGCCCATATTAGAGCCTCTGTATGTTGAAGAAAAAGTTATACAGAAGCCGGAAATTGAAACGGAAGGTCAGTATTGCATGTTATATTTGTAAAAAGACGTAATTTATAATTTTGTACATGTAAGTAACTGCTGAACATTAATAATTTGTGAGAAACTTATGGGAAATTATCAAATGACTCCTGTCTGCTCTTGGCGGAGCAGAAGGGAGTGTCAGTCTCACTCTACTGAATAAAACCCATCCGTGTTCCTCCTAATGCCGTTTGCGTTCCAGGGCCGCGGTGACATAGTGGAGACACCCTTGGCTTGACGACGGGTCTTTTGAATTTCTTTGTGTTAACTGTCAATTTATGAGGAAAATGTTTCACGCCATGAAAATTATGGCACTGGTGTTTGACTTTGAGGTGTGAAATAACGTTTTCTGTAAAACGAATACCATAACTACACAGAATCGACCCCCCCCCCCCCTTCACGCTCACTCACGAGACTCATGGGATTGCGCCGTATGTGTATAACCCATCACGACTGGAGGGTGTTGGTGGATGTCACGTCTTACAATTTTTACCCGACTGCCCCAGAAGGAGGGTAATGTTTGTATGTAATTTCTTTAGCACGCCATATAGCCTAAATGACTGCCTGGATCTTGACTAATTAGGTATCATTCAATTCGTCTTGATGCCCTACGTGATGCTGTGTTATTCTTTAAAATAATCAAAATGGCTGCCGTCGTTACGCAAATGAAGTCGTAACAAAAACTAGGTATAGGGAACGTGCACGAAGTAGACTGTGCCATCTAGCGTTGCAATTTCGAAACTCATAGGTAAAATAAACTATGCAATGACACTACTGTGCTGCCACCTATAGTTCCTGCACGTTCCCTATGATAATTTATTGTCGTACATTTCCAGCGACACTAGTCCAAACAGAGAAGTGCGAGCCCCACAGCCCGCCCGTCGTGAAGATCACCAAAGACCTTGTAGAGCTGGAACACGACATGCACGAACACACGAAGGTCGCCATAGACAACTATAAGCAGGCGGCGCAGTTCTGCGCCGACTACAATAAGGCTTTGTTCAAGGTGAGTGGTGATGTTAATAATAATAAATTATTGTTTTTTCTTCCATGTTAATCGTAAGAAACCACTTGTGACCAGTAAAAGCCAGTTTTGTGACTAATATTTACTTAGAACCCAACTTGTGACATTGGTAGGTTTTTTGGTGACCCTTTTAAAATCATTTTTGTGGTCGAATATCTGTCTTCATCTGCCTAGCCTTTTCCCAACTATTGGAGTCGGCTTCCAGTCAAACCGGATTCAGCTGAATACCAGTATTTTACGTGGAGCGGCTGCCTACCAGACCTCCACAACCCATTAACTGGGTAACACGATACTTCTTGGCAAGACTGGAGTCAGATTTACTGGCTTCTGACAATCCGTAACAACTGCCAAAGAACTACAAATGATAGCCGGGACCAACGGCTTTACGTGCTTTCCGAGATACGGAGAAAACTCGGTATGTTAAGATGGTCTCCCATCCACAGACCGACCTTGGTAAGCGTTGCTTAACTTTGAAGATCGAACCGTGCGGCTGTGGTCGAATATCAGTATATATGCATAAATCGATTCGATATGTTTACGTCGTCGTCGGTATGTAACAACTGGTTAAAAAAAAAGCATTTCTGAATAGAAAAAATCTATACTAATATATAAAACTGAAGAGTATGTTTATTTGCTTGAACGCGCTAATCTCAGGAACTTTTAGTGCGATTTGAAAAATTCTTTCAGTGTTAGATAGCCCATTTATCGAGGAAGGCTATCCTTACTAATATTATAAATGCGAAAGTAACAATAGAATAGAATACTCTTTATTATGTACACCACATAAGTAACTCTGTCTATCGCGCTTTCACGCCAAAACTACTGAACCGATTTAAATGAAATTTGGTACACAGATAGTCTAGAGCCTGAGAAAGGACATAGGCTACTTTTTATCCCGGGAATATGTTCCCTAGGGACCACGCGGGCGAAGCCGCTGGCAGAAGCTAGTAGGCTATATATCATCACGCTAAGACCAATAGGAGCGGAGCAGTAATGAAGATTGTGACGCAGACGAAGTTGCGCGGGTCAGCTAGTTATATATAATTTTTATTTCAAAACGATAGACAACCCATTAATTCACAATACTTTAATCGTTAAAAGTTAAATATTTTTATTACTGAGAGAACACATGCATAATTTCAGATCGTAGAGGCACCTTATGAAGATTTGGACAAGAAGATTTTTTCGAACCTTCAAGGGTATCAACAACAGAAAGACTCATACTACAGGAGAGCGAAAGAATCCGCTACTAAAGCTAAATGTGCTATTGGTACGTAAACTCTTTTCTAACCTCCTCTTGTCTCAGTTGTTTTCCCTTAAGTGAATATCAACTTTATGGTAGTATGAGTTAAGTTGATTTCACAATGAATAAGGCAAATGTTTGGTTGACATTGGTGTGCCGTGCCCTCATCAAAATTGCGTTGTAGCATGGCACACATTTACTGATTCTTCTTGTGATCAGAAGGCTGGCCTTTTTTCCGGCCAGCGAATCGGCGTTACCATTCAACGTGACAATGCTACCATTTCTTTGAGCAAGTTTTCCATTGACAGCTACGTGGAAATTTTTTATAGATATGTCTAAGGTGTTCTGTCCCTCCCCCCCTCCGTTTTAAACCTGCTTGTACACAATTATATTCGAATTTCCGACCGCGTACCAGAAGATGCAGCATTAGAAGGCCTCCCAAAAGGTGGACCGATGACGTAGTGAATGCCTCGGAATTCCGCTGGTTGCGAGACGCACAGGATCGGTCGATATTGTGACACATGCGACACTTGAGGGAGGCCTATGTCTAACAGTGCACGTCTTGAAGTGATGATGCTTTGAATGTGTGAACCATAGATATAATAAATAAGGAGATATGCCCGTTAGACGAAAATGTACCGGGATCCTGTGTCTCCAGTCTTCCCCTTCCATAAGCCAACTACTACACATGCACGTCAGTAAAAGTAATAGATACGCAGTCGCGCATACACCCGCACTTCTCAAAACAGAACGTACTAAACAATCAATTATAAACCTTATTGCGTCAAATACAGCGGGCATTTACCATGCACCGTACAACTTACGTACACAAAAACAACGGTCGATATCGTTGTGCTGTGCAATAGCAATTTATTTCACATATATGCTAGTGATTGACTAAATCAGAAAGTTATCGAATCTTCCATTTATTATTGGACAAAAACATTTTTGGGGCATAAAAATAAAATAAATAAAAAACGGCATGTCCAGAAAATATTATAAATACTCCACCGATTATTAACCCAAAATTTAATTAACTCGCTTTACTAAAGTTAGTTACGCATTTCTCTATTACGCTGTAAATAAGTAAAAAGCGTTATTTTACATCGATCTCATAACCGGATTAAAACGGTTGACAAATAGAAAATAAAATTTTATAGCAGGATTTCATTCGTCAATCTTCTTGCCACTTCTCCTGTTTTTTTTTATATTTCTATGGTGTGAACCTAAATACATTAAAGGGCGCAATGATAATGTTGTGTTATTCCCACTAGAGAGCCTGGACCGCATGATAGCTTCAGGCAGCCAGGTGCAAGCGCCGCCCGAGAGCCTCGCCACCACCAAGCGGTACATCAAACAGCTGCGCACAGACCTCATCGAAGCGGAAAACAAATACAACGAGGAGATGGAGCGTTCTGTGCTCAGCGAGAAGTATTGGAACAAGGTAAGAAAGATAAAGGAAACAAAGGAAGAATTAAAAAATTGCTGCGAAAAACGGTCGTGTAAAAACTTCTCTGTCGAGCTAACTCTAAACCCGATAAGAGGTCATTAACTTATATAAGTAATGAACAACTTTAATCATGAGTCCAACCCTAAAATCGCGAAAAAATACTTTTTCGCAAACATGCTTGAAAATTTGAGCAGTATTTTGACAACCTTCTTCGAGATAAATCTAAATCGCTGTACTGGCCAAATACATGTGAGCAACGGCCGACAAAGGTTGTATGAAAATCCATATCTGTCGTGGTTTAGCGGCCAAATGAACACTTTAACGCGGGAAAAATTATTGTTGTTCGATGTTCGTCATTGATTTTGAGAAGTAATTTATTTTAATTACCGCGCATTATTTGAGAAAAGTACTATACAAGCCTTGGCCACAACTAGGCATGGATGGACTTAGGTATGTGTGCCTCGGCTTCGCCTCGGCCCACATTTCTTCGTTCGTCCATCAATGCCTCTTGCTGGCCGCTGCAGTAAAGTACTATATTCAGGTATCCTACACATTACAATGCTCTCAACCGAAATTCGATCTCGGTGACCAATCTAAACGCACCAAAAGTACGCAGGAGATATAGCGCACAAGAGTGTGCGCAAACGAGCACTCTCAGTTTCTTTGCTCTCACAGTCCGATGGAGCGGCAGCCCGACACGACCGGCCAGAGATCAGTCGTAGTATCACGGCGACTAGTGCTGTCCAAATGTATCACACCACCAACTTCCAATGTTAAAAAAACAATAACACTTTTTGGGAATCGAACCCCCCAGCACTCCGCGCTTGAACCTTCGGTAAAAACAAGCGTGATTTTACAATAGTAATTTTCCTTTTCTTTTTCCAGGTGGAGGCAGCCCGTAACATGTTCAAAGACGAACTTCGAGCGTTGTATCCCGGGATCGACCTCAGTGCGAAGAGACTGGATCTCAAATCAGACCTCGATTTGCTGTTGGTCTACACACTGAAACGTGTAAGTCTACCTATAAATTTAACTGGCTGTGCCCGTGACTTCGTACGTGTGGATAAATAAGATGTATGTACAGTCACCACTCTGCATTACTTGACTCACACTCTTGCGATTAAAACAATAGGCAGAGTGTAAAGCTGTATCACTTTTTCCGTCTAAAATGACCGACCGGCGTTGTATTTTTTCCTACGCTACTAACGTATTTGTGAAAATGCTTCTTCATAGATCTAAAACGATTAAAGTCGTGGATCTAGAACGTACACAAAAAGGTAGCTAGGGTTGCTAACACGCGTTAATTCTGCAACTTTGTCGCTTTTGCGTTTCAGGTAGCATATCTGCAGAATCAAATAGCGGAATTGCAGACAGTGCGAGACCTTAAGATCAACAGGGCTATCGAATGTGAGTATTCAAATAAAAGTCATACAACCATTATGGCATGGGTCCCCGCCGCCATTTTGATATTTTTTTAAAGTTGCGACGCACTATATGACGCATTTATGGGTAGAAGACACTTAAACAAACAAAAAAATGTTACGTTTCATGTTGCCTAGATATTTCGAGGTAATGTCACCATGCTCCCATAGAAAAAAGTTCGAACTCCTTTGAATAACGCCAAACTTGAAAAGGGTCATTAAACTGATCATTATAAACAACTTTTCTATGTGATCAACCCTGGAATCATCAACATTCTTTATCCCAATGAGGGCTATCGCGTTTGAATTCACCGCTAGAGGCGCTAGTGTAGCGTGAGATCGTCGTAAAGTCTAATTTCACTGTTGGTTGGCTTTTGACTCGAGTTTATTCACTTTTTTGTTTCGATTTTTATGAATATTTTACTAAAACAGGCTGACTATAGCAGATTAAGTTACTTTTCTACCGACCACTGCATTGAACTTTCTTTTTTGTTGTAAATATGTATATTGTCTCCTTCTTTTTTCCATTGTGATGAGTCCACGTAACATTGCGACACTATTTATATTGCACTAGTGGACGTCACGCGGTTTCACCCGCGTAGTTCCCGTTCCCGTGGGAGTACGTGGATAAAATATAGCCTATGTTACTCCCTGGTAATGTGGCTATCCATTGCTGAAAGAATTTTTCAAATCGGTCCAGTAGTTTCGGAGCCTATTCATTTCAAACAAACAAACCTTTCCTCTTTATAATATTAGTGTAGATTAAATCGCACGTTTACGGCATCATACATGATTATTCTTCTAACTTTGTTCACATGCGCGTGCCATGATTAAGGACGATACTCGACAGTGGCGCCAACTAGTGAGTACAAAAACGGTAGCCCTCATTGATTTGGGGTCCTTGCAACATGTCTTCTTTCGTACCTGTAAGTGCCTGTAAGTGTTTTTCTCAGTGGTCACTCTGTTTCTAAATTCCAAAACAGACCTGCAAATCATAAAAAACAGCTTTTCAATAGGTTTGATGTTCACGTAACTTGCTAAAATGCATGAGACAACATTTCGTGCAAAAAATATTAATTGAACTACTTTTTTCAGGTCATGATGAAAAATTAATCATTGAAGCAAAAGCGGAAGATATAGTCAGGACTGAGAGGATGGCGGCCGAAGTGGAATTCATGAAGAAGGTAAGGGAGAGTTGTTATTTTAGACGTACCACTTGATTGGGCTCAGTCAGAATTAAAAAATGAAAGTAGTGGACTGTATTGAAATAGGTGTAATACCATAATGTGCAGCGAATAGAATAGTAAAAAGAAATGGCCGTCATCTGTGAGCTGAGTGGTGTGGCGTTCTTCGGGTGCCGGGTCCCGCACCCTGACCTCGCGCAGACCCCGCATTGGTCCATGACGCGCATCCGCATATGTGATGCGCCGACACGCTTCTAGTTTTCCCAAAAAATGCTATTTTTTTACACTGGTCACCATCTTCGTTTGCCAACTATACACCTTATTCCGGACGATATACATAAACTTCGACCGGATTTTCAGAACATGGAAATAAGCATTTTTCATAATGGATACAATAATCAATTCTTATTGGAACGAAGTTTTGTTGTAATATATTTAAAAAAAAAATATATTACAATAGGGAATATGCATGAAAAAAATATTTATTAGCTATACAGTTTATCTAAAAATATACACAAATATAATACTAACAGTGAAAATAGAATCAAAATTGCTCGAAACATAGATTAAAATATAATTATTTAAAACAAATGTATCTGTCCCTCTCGCGAAAACGCTGTTTTCTATGGCAGCTGTATAGGCGCCAAGAACATTGACGTCACAATTCATACCGGACTTCTCTTTCTAATAGTAAACTTTGAAGCTTTATAACTTCATCGCTGATGAAGGTATTTAAAAAATAATTTCATAATTGTTTGTTAGAGTTAATAAGTATTTCATTTTGCAAATAAAAAAATCGCTTGCATATTCCCTATTCCTTCACTAATTAATCGAAAGGAACTTCGTTCCATTCGGGTGTTCCTTGACAACTCTCAAGTTTTTTTTATTTTTTGTTGATTTTCAAACAAACTTAACTAAATACCTTGACGTAAATCATCCGATATGCATGCCGAATTGGCAATGAAAAACAAATGAAATTCAAATAGCATTTGATAGATTTTTCATGTTTATTGCACAAGACCCTTTCATACTGCATAGCTCAATTAATTGAAATTACAAATATCTTTGTAACAAAGCTTTTTTAAGTTCTACTTCCTTGTTTGATTTGATTTGTTAAAGCTATAGAAGCGTTTGATAAAGTTTATGGATAACGTGAAGAACACGGTGTATAGAGGTTAGCTTCTATCAACCGGATTCAGCTGAATGCCGGTATTTTACGTGGAGGGGCTGCCTACCTGACCTCCCCCAATTTTAATGGCGTCTTATAAAGTAGAATATCACAATATTTTTATTATTAGCGTTTAACATTGAAAGTAAAAATATAAAGATAGACAACAGTAAATTAGTGTATTATCTCTTAATCTTAAAAAATGGCAGCGTACAACCTTTTTAAAATCTATTGGAATGCAATGATAGTGCTTCTTCTTCTTCTTATCGTGTCGGCAGTAAGGTCTAACGACTCCAAAAACCCTAGTGTCAGAATTTCTAAACCGCCTCAAAGGCCTCTGACATGGTCTATTTGACGACCGCCATTTGGCGGCCGCGACCACCGGCTTAGAGGTGCTTTTCGAAGCACGAAATCATCTTTGAATCAGACAATCAGATGATTCGAGCCTGCAAAGTCCTAGCCAAACTAGAAACAACTTTACAAAGTATGCCTGCTTTGGGAATGTAACCCACGCCCACCGGGTCACAAGGCAAACGCCTAAACCACTCGATCACGGAGGTGCTATTAACAACTAATGTGGCCGCACTTGTCACGAACGCACTGGTTTCGTAGTACAAATGACCGGTTCGAGCGATAAGCATAGGGAAGCCTCACTCGCAACTACAAAAACTTGTTGCTCCTTTTTTTTTAGGGTTCCGTATCCAAAAGGTAACCAACGGAACCCTATTACTAAGCTTACACTGTCCGTACGTTCGTCCGTCCGTCAATCTATAAGCGGGCTGTATCTCAAGAACCGTAATAGGTAGACAGTTGAAATTTTCACAGATTGTGTATTTCTATTGCCGCTATAACAACAAATAATAAAAATTTAGGTTTTTGGTATGGAACCCGTCGTGTGCGAGTCCGATTCGCACTTGGCCGGTTTGTTGGTTCAGCATAAAGAAAAGATGTTATTTTTTTTTTATTTGTGATGGGTTTGTCTCTTGACTCTGGTCTAGGTCAGAGAAGACAGAGACTAAGTCTACGATGGAGTGAGCTTACCCAGAAGGAGCCTGTTCACTCTAACTTTGAAGAGGTGAGGGTTGTAAGTGTTTGGAAACACAAACGCAGGCAGAGAGTTCCACTCCTTTGCTGTGCGAATTATTCTTTTTTAATAACACTCAATAATTTTGTTTTTCTAGACCTTGCAAATCCAAGCGGAAGCCAACAAGAGCACGCGGGAACAGCTCAAGAAGCAGTGCGAGATCCAAGCAGAAGTGCTGCAGGACAAACTCGCCAAGAGAGAGAAAGAGGTATTACTAATATCTGTTCTGAAGCTTTCTAATGAAAGTATTTACAAACATTCGAAATCCATTTGGATGAACGCGCTAATATCAGGAACTGCTGTGTAACTGTTCCTAAGTTACACTAGGCTGATAAAATTTTCGTGTTTCCTAAAGTAGACTGACCTTCAGTCCCCCCCTGGTTCCAATTGGAAAAAATCTTTAAGTGTTGGATAGCTCATTAATCGATAAATCGAGGAAGGCTATCCTATCCTACTTCCCAATCTATACTAATATATAAAGCTGAAGAGTTTGTTTGTTTGTTTGCTTGAACGCGCTAATCTCAGGAACTACTGGTCCGATTTGAACACAGGCGAAGTTGCGCGGGTCAGCTAGTAATATTATAAACTAGCTGAACTGCGCAACTTCGTGTGCGTCACAATTTTCATAACTGCTCCGCTCCTATTGGCCGTAGCGTGATGATATATAGCCTATAGCCTTCCTCGATAAATGGGCTATCTGACACTGAAAGAATTTTTCAAATCAGACCAGTAGTTCCTGGGATTGGCGCGTTCAAGCAAACAAACAAACTCTTGAGCTTTATATATTAGTGTAGAAGTATAGATAAATGCGAAAGTTTGTGAGGATTCTTTCACGTCAGGACGCCTGAAAGGATCTTCATGAAAATTGGCACAGAGGCAGATTATAGTCTGAAATAACACATAGGATATCTTTTTTTCGTCACTCACGCGGGTGGAGCCGCGGGCGACAGCTAGTAGGCTCTATAACAGGGCCGCCCAACATATTTTGAAGGCGGGTCATAATATTTACTCCGAGTCAGCCGGTGGGCCATCTTGCCTAATACTTAGCAAAAATGTTATGATACTACTAAGCTATTTAATTTAAAAAAAAGACAAATAGTATTACGAATTAATCTTTATTCTATACTTTTTATACTTGCTAATATATAAAGCTGAAGAGTTTGTTTGTTTGTTTGCTTGCTTGCTTGCACGCGCTAATCTCAGGAACTCCTGGTCCGATTTGAAAAATTCTTTCAGTGTTAGATAGCCCATTTATCGAGGAAGGCTATAGGCTATATATCATCACGCTAAGACCATTAGGAGCGGAGCAGTAATGATAATTGTGACGCAGGCGAAGTTGCGCGGGTCAGTTAGTTGGTAAATAAAGGGTAAAGTAGTTATTTTGTTCTTCTCAAAAGTATTAGATTTTTTTTACATACTATTTTGGACAACCCTAAGCCAGGCTGACGTGTCGTCAACTGAATCGGATCCGGGTGCTTGGGCATAGGCTTCCCGACGTAATCGTCGCGCCGGTGGACACGAATGTCGGGTTCTTATGTAGGTTTGTCAAAAATTTTATAGCATGACAGTAAAAATGTATAATTTGGACTTAGCAACGAAAGACAACAAAGCATGTTAGATTATTGTTAAGGTTTTTATGACAAAAAAAATGGTCGAAAATCCGATGTCAGTCAAAATCAAGTCTGAAGCATGTTTTGAATTGAGTGATGTTACAGTATTTGTTTTTCACAACACCGAGAGGTGATATCTATGCAGAGACTAAACATAAGACATAATCGTTAAATAAGAATTACAGTTTTTACAATGACTAACGTGGGTAGCAAGATTACACTTTAAGTAACTACTGTTTCGTTAGCTAATCTGTTTCAAGGAAATTCATTTTGTGTTTCTATAATTTTTAGATAGTTATTTTTTAACTTCGTGAATATTGGGAGTGAGTTCATAAAGAGCAGAATCTTTTCATTACTGTAACCAGTTCCTCAAACAGACATCGCCATGCTGCCCGTTGACGGCGGGCCAAGCCAATTGCGTTGGCGGGTCAACCGGTGGCCCGCGGGCCTGGGGTTGAGCAGCCTTGCTCTATAACATCACGCTACAACCAACAGGAACGGAGCATTAATGATAATTGTGACGCAAACGAAGTTACGCGGTGCAGCTAGTCGCTCAGAAAATTCCAAAACCAACACATTCATCTGTATTTACTAGGTTTCAACATTTTCAACGCTAACTTTTTCAATAATAATGTACTGTTTCAATAACAAGATTTAACTGTAATGAGTAAAGTCGCCTGTCGTCATATACTTGAAATAATTACAAGAAAAGGAGTAATTGGGCATGTCATTATGGCCAACTTTTATTTTGTAACCAGCCTTGACATCCCAAAAAATAAAAATCGGCTGCTCCAAACATTTTTGTTCACATAACTCGACAAAATGAACCTATGGAAAATGTGGGAACGTGCAGGAAGTTAAAGGTGGAAGCACAAGAGTGTCAGTGTCAAGTATATCTATACTATCTACACTAATATTATATAGAGGAAAGATTTGTTTGTTTGAAATGAATTGGCTCCGAAACTGCTGGACAGATTTGAAAAATTCTTTCACTATTAGAATCCTACATTATCCCTGATGAACATAGGCTATAGAATATTTTCAAAAAAGTTAGGGATCCGTATGAAAACTTCGATACTGTAACCCAAGGTGTGAACAAAAATAACAAAAAAATCCTTATATCGCGTACGCTGCGGAAAATATGACAATAGAGCAAAGTGATGTACTACAGTTTTATAGAAGACATCAACAAAAAGTCCGCGAGGGTATATTTCTAACTATTATGGTTAAGTCACAATGACCGCTTTTTTGTTCAAATTATTCAATCAAAACCCGGGAGGAATGAAATAGTGGTGATTTTGGTATCATGGTATTCATTCTTATTCATTTACATTGTTTGATAATTAAGGGTGGTTATGTACGTGAATTACACTTTAAATTACTCAAATCGGACCTTTCGTTTAAAAGTTACGACGGGTATGAAATACTTAGAGTATTTCATACCCGTCGTAAGAAAATGTTGCAGTTTGAGCGAACTGCCCTTCGTTTAGTCTATTAATAAATAATGTATACATTATCTTATTAAGAGGGTAGAGGGGAGATGAATTTCGTGGAGTACTAACTAAATCCACGCGAACGAAGTCGCGGGCGAAGTACTAGTTTTACCTATAAGTTTCGAAATTGCAACGCTAGATGGTACAGTCTATTCGTGCACGTTCCCCTAAATGGAGCGTGCAGAAACTATAGGCAGCACAGAGGCGTCAATGTCAAGTATTCTTAACGTTAAAGTTCCGAATATGCAACACTAGATGTCATAGTCAACGCCATATTTTTTTTTTTTTCAAATATTGCTTCTGGCAGGGGATAAAAAATACAGAATGGAACTACTCAATACGTAGTAGAGACTTGACAATATATATTTCTGTTTGTATTACAGCTAATGGCGAATTTCAACCGCGCGGTGTCTGAGAAAGTCGAAGCTGAACGAGTGGTGTTCAAGAAGGAGCTAGCGGCAATGGCTGGCAAACTGCAGGCTATCGAGCAGACCTTGAAGCGTAAGTAATAAGGGTGCTTTTTGTTTGTCACGAATTTATATCACCTACACAATGAAGAGACCTTGAAACGTAAGACTTAAGGGCGCCTTTTGTTTGACACGATTTACTCTTACCATTCACATTTCTCTCAGCAAATAGGCCTTGTAATGTAGGACATAAGGGCGCGAGGTCGCTCTTACCTAAACAACGTGCAACCTTGAAGTTTTAGACAATAACGCGTTTTGCTTGACGTACAGATCTTGAAGCGTAAGTCATAAGGGCGTGTTTTGCTTGACTCGAATTTTATTCTCTCCTACGCAAAGTAGATACTTGCGACCACGCTGTCACATATCAAATGGGCAACTACGTGCCTGGTTGCCTCCCACTTAAAGTGCACCTCACCAACATCAGGAGGTTGCACTCCAATCTCGATCCGGTCCATCATCACCTAGAGACCGAGAAGCCGCACCTGTTTTTCCTAACGGAGACGAAAATATCAACCTCGTCGGATGTGGCGTACTTCAACTACCCGGGTTAGTCTCTAGACCACAAGTTCAAGAAACAATCTGGTGTCTGTGTACGTCCGCGATGACATCTGTTGTCGTCGTCTCCGTTGCTTTGAGAAATCAGGTTTTCGGTCATATGGCTACGTGTGGACACTGGCGTGGAGAAATAAATATCTTTACATCGGCCACAACCGATAGCACATCGGTGACCAAGAGACAACAGCGCTATTTAATTTCCTCGTGGAGTCGACTGACGTAGCCCAGCAACGGTACCCAACAGCGGAGCTCATTTTACTGGGGGACTTCTACGCTCACCATAAAGAGTGGTTGTTACCGTACCAGAAAACTTACCATGCCGGGTTAGAGGTGCGCAAGTTTGCTTTAACGTTAGATCTAACCCAGCTGGTGAATGTGGCAAGAGCAACGCGTGTACCGGCTGTTGACGCCCATAACCAATTGCTAAAAACTGATCCGGGCAGTCATTCAGTGTTGGTCTCAGCCCCGCTGGGAACGTCTGACCACAGCCTGGTGAAATGCGTATCGACCTGTTCTCCTCCAGATGGGAGCCCGAGAGGCACAAGACGTGTATGGCGATATGAGTCTGCAGATTTTGATGAGATGACTTTTTTGCTTCTTATCCATGGCGGCAAGTGTGCTTCTCCTCGGGTGACCATTCGTGCTGTGCTGACGTGATTGCGGACGAGATTCGGCAGGGTATGGAGTACTTCATTACACTGTCCGACATCCCACTTTGTCACCAATCCCGGCCTTGGTATAATGCAGAATGCGCCTACGCTGAAGCCCAAAAAGAGTCTGCCTACCAAGCTTGGATCAAGGCCCGCGATTGAAACGTTAGAGCACGTAAAGTTCGCGCGAAGAAAAGAGCCTTTAATTCTGCCGCCAAGTTCTGCAAGCGGGTTCTATGTAGGGCACGCTGTGACCATGTCAGACGTATCGGAGCCAAACTAGCATCGAACCCTCGGGTAGTAAGCAGTTCTGGTCCTTGTCAAAAGCGGTTAAAACGAGTTTCTGTCGACCCGCTTTGCCTCCAATGTTGAAACCTAATGGGTCGCTGACTCACCCTGCAATAAAGAAAGCAAATTTGCATGTCTCTATGCAAGCAATTCATGTCTGGACGCTGGCTCCAAGCAACCACCAACTTTACCTCGTTGTGACTCTTCGATGCCGGAGATCACAGTTTACATTAAAGAGGTCCGAAGAGAGTAGACGTGACCAAGGCCAGCAGGCCTGACGATATTACAGCGAGAGTGTTGAGTCAATGTGTGCCTGAACTGTCTCCCGTGTTGACAAGCCTGTTCCGCCTGTCTCTTGAAAAAGAACGGTCCCAAAATCTTGGTAGCTTGCAAATGTGCAACTGGTGCCCAAAAAGGATGACCGTGCTGACCCTGCTCATTACCGTCCGATCGCCATTACCTCCATCCTATGCAAGGTTATGGAAAGTGTACTAAACAGTATGTTGCTGACCTACCTTGAAGACAATGATCTCCTCAGTGACCGTCAATATGGCTTTCGCCGGAGACGGTCAACTGGCGATCTTCATGTGTATGTCAACTACTGCTGGGGCGAAGCTATCGAGAGACACAGTGAAGCACTTGCCGTGTCGCTCGATATTTCGAAGGCCTTTGACAGGGTCTGGCACGTAAGTCTACTCAGCAAGCTGCAAAAATGTAGCTGGATATAAGACTTCTTTGTGATCAGTCGATCCGAGTAGTCGTTGACAGCTGCTCTTCTGATCTCATGGCTATTGATGCCGGAGTTCCTCAGGGGTCTGTTCTCTCTGCAAATCTTTTCCTGCTGCACATCAATGACCTTCTTCAGCCTGGTCTTGTTGGGTACGCAGATGACAGTTTGGTTTCCGAGAGATACTTGTCCAGCGCAGCAATCAGCAGGGATGAAGTTCGTTCTCTGAGAGAGGCCATGGTAGAGCGGACAAATTTTACCTTAAGCCTTGTCTCCCAGTGGGGTGATGACAATCTGATGTCTTTTAACTTCACCAAAACTCAGGCGTGTCTTTTTACCGCAAAAAGGAGTTGTTTCGACCAAACTCCTACTTTTCGGGGTACATCTGTTCCTGTGGCTGATCGGCTCAAGATCCTAGGCATGGAGTCGACATCCAGTTTCAACTTGGGCGCCACCATTGAGTACAAAGCCCAAACTGCGGCCAAAAAGCTGGGCTAGATAGGGTAGCTAGCTAAATAGGGTGAAGCGATAAATCAGGGCTGGACTGCTTTTAACCCAATATATAGCACAAGTCCGATCCTGCATGGAGTATTGCAGCTCCTTTGGGATGGTTCAGCTAAGTACCGGCTTGGCGCGCTTGACTCTGTGGAACGCAGAACTAAGACGCTCATTGGCGACGTAAAACTGGTGGATGCCAAGCTACACAGCTTGGCTCATCGCCGCAAGGTTGCCTGCTTGTCGGTCTTCTTCAGATTGTACTTCGGTGAGTGTCCCCAAGAACTCCACGACCTCATCCCACCGGCCCCCTTCTACCATCAGAAATCCAGACGCACTGCAAGTTACCATCCCTACCTTGTTGCTATTCCACCAATTCGCACTAAGCGTTTCCAAACATCTTTTATAATGCGCACAGCAAAGGAGTGGAACTCTCTGCCTGCATCTGTGTTTCCGAACGCTTACAATCCTCGTCTCTTTAAAGTCAGAGTGAACAGGCTCCTTCTGCGTAGGCTCGCTCCATCGTAGACTTTGTCTCTGTCATCTCTGACCTAGACTAGAGTCATGAGCAAATACCAACTCAAATAAAAATAAAAAAAACCATGGTATATTACATAATGCCACCTGTATCTTTACATACTCTTACTTCTAAATATTGTTGAGAGGTGTTTGCTCCGAGCTACGTAACGGGTTTCTGTCTCTGGTCCTTTTACCGTCAACAATAACTTTTCGAGATTGTCGCCTCTCTTCCTGAATATGGTTTAAGAACTAGAAGTTTCTCCTTAGGTATATGGTGGTGAGTCTGAACTTCGATACAGGTTCATACTTTTTAACGTCAGTTTTATTGCTGTTGTAGCCATATCGTGAAATTGGCCATTTCCTGAAGTGGCCGACTATTTCACATAATGGTTGGCCACTCACTCTAGCTCCCGTCTTCCCATTCGAAGTTGATGTTCACTCAATTCTTTTTTATTTTATTTTCCGATACTTAAAACAACTAATTTAACGATGTGGTTTGATATAAGTTACGTATTAGTTGGCAGTAACAAGTTTGTTTGTTTGCAGAGCGTTCAGCATCAGAATCGGAGGCGCGTCGCTCGCAGTCGCTGTGGGCGGCGGCGGAGGCCCTCCTGGCCGCCACGCGCCGCGCCTCGTCCGCCGCCAAGCTCGACAACGAGCTCAAAGCGCTGGAGAAGGCGGGTGAGTGCAGATAGATATACAGGGTCGCTCGCAGTCGCTGTGGGCGGCAATCCATTAACTGGTTCGAGGTAACATGAAACTCCTTTGCGAGGCTGATGTCAGATTTCCCGACTTCTGACTACCCGTAACGTCTGTGTTGTTTTATGTTTAAGACGCAAATACTAATTTAAATCTATTTCCTTTCTAGGTACGGGCGATAAGCTGGTGGAGTCCGTACTAAAGGGCATTCCTGATGAAGTCCGGGAAAAGGGCATCGCCACTGAGAAGTCGCTGCGAGAGAGGTTCGAAAAGGTACCCCTAATTATTTCCTTACTAATTTCAACCACATGACTATGAAGTAGTTATCTTTTTTTTTAACGGGGGGAAATCTTCATGGATGTCCTCCACCCTGGGGCGGGCGGAGGGGTCTGTCAGACTCTTACTGACTAAAACCACCCCGGTGTTCCATCTCTCACCTACGCCCGGGATCGTGGGAACTTATGCGGCTTCCGTAATCCCCGGCTGGTGCCGCACCTCGGGTCAGCGGGGGGAGTGAGGTGTTTGACTCCCCCCGCGACGTCAAAAGGGGCGCAAGAAAACACCACGCGCCGCCACCTCGGCTCCGGATGAATGGAGAACGACGGACATCCCCAAGTCCGTCGCCCCTGGACCCAGTAAGGGGGGCCGCAAGAGGGCAGCGTATTCCTACGACGCGCGGTGCGCCTGCTGCGGGCCGGGAGTAAGGTCGACTTCTCCTTCTCCCTTTCCGCAGTCTCCTTCTGCGCGATAACTGTTTCGCAGAAGGAGACCACCGCGTTCCAGGACTTCTCGCTGTCGAACATAGCACGGACTACGGCCGGCAGCGAGAGGTCACTGCCTACCACAGAGATGAGGGCACGGCGCGGCTCCTCCCAAGCGGCACACTCTGCCAGCGTATGCCGCGCCGTGTCTTCCGACAGTCGACGCAGTGGTGACACCGAGCGTCCGGCTATGCGACACAGGAACCTCCCGAAGCAAAGTAGTTCACATCTGGTTTATCCTATGGTGAACAGATGCGTGATGGAGAACAGATGCGTATGCTAAACTAATTACTCCACGCAAGCGCTGTTTTTAAGCATATGGTCGTTGCGGGATCCAAGACAGCTAAACCTTGCTCCTGGACTTGTCGAGCCTCATTGCCACTTCGTTTTTCTGCAGGCCGCACTGTTGATTCTGTCTCTCAGGCGTTGCAGTGCTTAAAAATAGCATGAGGTAAAAAATAATGAATCCTTGATTCGAATCCCAGGTCAGGAAAGGTGTTTTTGAGTTGTCTCAACGCGTATTTCTTTGTAGCAATCCTGAGTCTGAAGTTTACCACGGTTCTTGGCAAACATTGATATATAAAAAACCCAAGATGCACAGTCTCGAACAAATGCAACACTCGAAACTGTCGTCAAAAACTGACATGTATCAAGTGTCATGTGTGAGTTGTGTGTAGTTATACTATAAACATTTTTTTTGCAAAGTCAACCTTATTCGGATCGCTTTAAGTTGTTTTTACAAAGCAGTTCGGTATGGCGAGTGATGCGCAATTGTTTTTGCAAATTCAACCTTACACGGATCGCTTAAAGTTGTTTTTACAAAGCAGTGCAGTATGGCGAGCGATGCGAGACTGTTTGAAACTTGCGCACAATTATACATATTGCGCACAATTATACATATTGCGCTTGTTTTTTTGCGGACGTTTTTGAGATGCTGAGTGTGTATCTTGGGTTTTTTAAATATCAATGTTGGCAAAAGACCGATTATGAACAGCACACACATAGACCCGTACATACGCGTGGTGATCTCAAACAAATGCCGGTCGCAGATACATACGTCTGCACTTGTTAAAACATCTTACCGTGTAAACTTAAGTGGAGTGAGTTTTTTTTTACTTGAGTTGGGTTTATTCTTGTCTCTAGTTTAGACTAGAAAGGTTTGGGTAGTTAAAAAAAGGTAAACAATCTTGATGTGACTTTTTACACAAACACATATCAAACAAATAAACTACTGCTTGAACTACTAGTTCAATTGATTTAGTATCCGTTATTGTTGTATTTACATTGGTTTTTATTTGCATTTTATTTTTAAAAGTTTTAAATAAATAAAAAAGATTAAAAAGACACATCAAGATTGTTTACCTTAATTTATCTACCTAAAACTTTCTACTATAGGTCAGCTTGAAGTAAACTGTCATTTCACTTTGATAATGTTAGTTGGTTTGACAGCTAACTTTACGATCTTCGCCTAAGTATTCACGGTGCGGGTTATACAGAATAGCACTACTGTTTAATTGGTGACAGTAGTGAGTGTGAAGAATCGTTTCGTTTCAGATGGAGAAGACTGCGGTGAAGGTAGCGCTAGTGGGCCGCGAGGGCGCCACGCTGCCTGTCTACTTCTTGTCGTGGCTGCAGTCGCTGCTGCTCTTCAAGAAAGTTAGTACACATATCTTTTTTTTAAGAGTAGTAAATCATCAAATGACTCCTCCAGTTCTGGGTGGAGCAGAAGGGAGTGTCCGACTCTTACTGACTAAAACCCATGCGTGTTCCTCCTAAAGCCCTTTGCGTTCCGCGGTGACTCTTTCGAACAAATTCCGCAACGTTGGACACATGCCTACACTTATATTTATTTGGTAAATAGTTTGTAAATGACACCGGAAGGCCTTACCTTGCCTTGCTGGCTTTGGATTGGTACTTGACCTTGAGACAACTCGACCTCGTAAAAAATCGACACTGACAACTTGACTCCGGCAACTCGACCTCGATAATTCGATTTAACAATAATAATTGGACCCCGCAACAACTCGACACCGATAATTCGACTTACGAAATTTCAATTGTGACAACTCGACCCTGTTACTATTTGACTAACAACTCGACCCCAACAATTGGACTTGTGATATATCGACTCTGATATTTCGACTTGTAACAAGTGGACCTCGCAACAACTTGACCTCGATAATTCTGTTTACAAAATCTGAACCCTCTCACTTTTTTAAACGGACAACTTGACCTCATAAATTGGACTTGTGATATACCTCTCAAAAACTCGACCTCGATAATTAGGCTTACGAAATCTTATCCCGGTGACGACTCGACCCTGTCACTATTTGAATCTGACTTCAAAAAAAAAAAACAAGGAATTTCTCCTGTATCGTGGGTGCGGTTTACAATCACATAAAATACACATTCACAAACAGCCAGACCCGGAACAACTATCTGTAGATCATACAAATATTTATTCCGTGCGGGAATCGAACCCGCGACACGCAGCGCAGCAGTCAATCGCTCAACGACTGCACCAACCGTGCCGTCAGATACTGACCCTAATAATTGGACCCGAAAGCCTCGAACGTGGGATATCTTGACCCTGAAAACTCGTCTCCGTTCGTAGGAACAGTATTTATCTAAGTGAGACCGTAAATAGTCTTCATTGCTCATTCACTCTGGTTGCCTTGTTAAATCTCCTCTAAGATTAATATTTTTTTATTTGTTCAGAAATAATTCATCTGATCGTTTCTTTTTTCTGTTTTCAGTTCGCTGGAATTCCTGAGGATGAACTGTCAAACCAACCGATCGACTTCACCAAATTAGATACCTTCGACATCATGCAGAGGGCAAGGTATGTAGCAACATGTTTCTTTCATAGCTGTAATGGGGAATTTTGTAAAGCTTTCTGTTAAGAACCTACATAGAAATGTTAAACATTAATAGGCTAGTTTCCACCATCAATAAATTGCAAATCTATTTGGTCCATCAGTTAGAGTATTGAAAAAAAAGGACACGTATTTTTTGTTTTTGTAAATCAATGAATATTGACAAAGATAAATGCATCAAAACTCGGGGAGGGGGCTGGTAACGTCACGTCGGTAGTAAAAATTGTAATATCGTAGTGACGTCACGCGAGCTTTCAACGTACTGTATCTTCGTCATTTTTTGTTTACGTGAAAAAAAGGGCCCAAAATTTTTTGGAAATCTATCTGACGGCCTAATTCATTTTTTTTTTAGTAACTATATTGACCAGTATAATTGTCGCTACTTTTGTAAGTTTTTCTGAGATAAATGCTTAGGGCCCACTATATGACGCCTAAATTAAAACAAGGTTTAAGTGGGCTAGATTTTTTTAGCAAGAGTAATATATTCGAGGCCAGAGTTACTACAGTTCCCGTCACGCAACTTTACCTCCCCGAAGTACGTCGCAATCGAGTGCGCAGAATGTCAATTTGACGAAAACATAATACAGCGCATGCACGAGCAGGTCGCGCATGCGCGTGTTTGCGCAAGATGGCGGGTGTAATGGCTTCTCACTCTCTCGTATACGTTCGATGCATACGTGTGACCCGCTTGCTCAATGCAATACGACTGTTGATGCGAAAAGTGTTACACGTTGTTATTTTTTATAATTATCAATTTTGGTTATTTCTTACTATTTGATTTGTTTTTTGTGTGTTTTTGTGGTGTCTGTATTTGTGGTGTTACTTTTTGATATTTTTATTGTTACTGGTAGTCTTTGTTACTTATTTATAATATAATACGTATAAACAAAAAAATATTCTAGGAACGTAACACTTGTTTACTCGATTGCACCTGCGCGGTCGTCACTAAAACCTAACTTCGGAGGGGTAAACAACGGTGATGCGAACTGTACTTTACTAGCACAACCGTCATCATCAGACAGCAATCCACTGATGGACATAGGCCTTTCGATCTCAATTATCGGCATCTCTCATCCAGCTTTTACCGGTCACCCTGCGAAGACCATTGCTTCACTTAGCCTAGGGCGTCCCACCTTACATTCAATAGGGAATATGCACGAACAAAATATTTCTTATCTAAACAGTTTATCTAAAAATATACACAAATATAATACTAACAGTGAAAATAGAATCAAAATGGCTCGAGAAACAAAGATAGAATTATTTTAAACAAATATATCTGTCCCTCTCGCGAAAACGCTGTTTTCTATGGCAGCTATATAGGCTCCAAGAACTTTGATGTCACAATTCATATCGGACTTCTCTTTCTAATTGTAAACTTTGAAGCTTTGTAACTTCATCGCTGATGAAGGTATTTAAAAAATGATTTCATAATTGTTTATTAGAGCTAATAAGTATTTCATTTTGCAAATAAAAAAATCGCATGCATATTCCCAATTACACTAGCACAATCTTGCAATCCTGTAACGCTCGAACCCCAAGTCAAGTTGTATAACACGTGCATACGCGCCAGGTACCACATGGACCACGGCAACCTGCCCGCTGCCCTCCGCTACGTCAACCTGCTGCAGGGCGCCCCGCGGGCGGCCGCGCAGCCCTGGGTCAACGCCGCCCGGCGACACCTCGAGGTCAAACAAGCCGCCGAGACCGTCATGGCCCACGCCTCAGTATCCGGCCTGCTGTACCTCTAGGCCACGAGATACTCTTCACGGGAGACAGTTCCGCCGAACTCCACACGCCAGGCGTGCTACACACTTGATTGGGTCGGTGCATACGATTCGGCAGTATTTTGTTGAAGAATAACGGTAGCCTAAAACAATATTTTTGGCTTGACAAACTCCTTTCATCCTCTTTCGCTGAAATGGCAGTATACCGTTTGTTTTTGCCGGCTTAACCGAGCGGCATTTTTCCAGAACATATTTTTTTTCGTTATTAATAATTATCTTGAAGCGTGGCTGTGCCGATTAATCCCGACCCGAAAAGATGTGTAGCACGCGTAGCAAAGTTTTCAAATAGCATGTCATCTTGAATAAACGATTTGAGTTAACTTAAAACTTTACTGCAACAGTGCTGTGTTTGGATTTACAAATATAACGTAATATCAATTTCGTCGTGACTAAGAAACTAATTTATTGTAGTTATTTTAGTAGGTTTTTTTTTTAAATCTGAAACTTGTACAATGTTGAAAAATTATAAAATATGTAGTATTTTATTTTTTTCATTGTCAGCCCCCTTCGCTATTACAATGCTTTGGCCAGTAAGCCACTTTATATCAAAATACTTCAAAGTACCTTAATAAGTAATGGAATACATCAACAGTATATTTCGGCTTTCTGTATTTAGCATGTTTATCTACGGTGGCATAAGTATAGGCGGCCAAATAAGTATTTTATCTCTCCCAAAATAACAATTTTGCCACTTAAGTTTGGCGATTCTTCGGGCTATGTTAATAACCCTGTTTTACGTGCGAATATCTTCAAAGTTAATAACATCAAAGTTCGAGCTCAGGCCTCCCAATTGCCCTTAGGGTGACTGAACCTTCTGATGAGGCCTATTGTGAGCTTTCATCATCGTCATTCATTTTAAGACCCACTCTTTCGGATGCTCGACTAAGGTTTTCCAGCATTGTACTGAGGTCTTCCATAGTTTCACCCATGACTACAATATCTATCGGCGTTAAGTCTAGCTCTCTCCAGGCTAGAACCTTCAAGACATCCTCCATTGCAGCAGTAAACTGTTTCGTAGAGTTGACTTCTCCCTGTCTCACACCCCGCTGCTAGATGAAAGATTCCGTGGTCTGGTCCTGATTTGGTGGCGTTTTCGTACAAACACTTCAGCACCTCGAAGTACCGATAGTCGATCTGGCACCGTTGGAGAGACTGCAGTACAGCCCATGTCTCGATCGAATCGGAAGGCTTTATCGTAGTTCACAAACGCTAAGCAGAGAGGCAGGTTATACGCTTCGGTGTTGTGTATAACCAGCCAAACGTATGTATATAGTGTACTGTGCAGAAGCCTTTTCGGAATCCGGCTTATTCGGGAGATTGGAACTGGCCGACCGTACCATATGAATTGTCTTGTAACTGATAAAAACTTACATTTTTAGTGAAAACTTTAGGCGATTACCTATATATTCTATTATAAAATTCAGGTAGGTAGTATCCATGTAGCTTAGAAGGTAAAATTGTATTTATGTGATAAAAATACCGGAAAATAGGAAGTTTCTCCAAAACGGTGGAATTTGTTTTGTTAGCACAAAATGTGTATGCATTTATTCCAAAACAACTTTTAGATCCAGTAGTAAATTATGGTGCCAGCGAAGTGAATTTGTGGAGGTTTCCTTTAATATTAGTAATTTATGTAAATATAAAAATATTGTATGTAATAAATTAAAAGATGATTTTATGTCAATTTGTTGTTTAATTGCGTATTTCTCACACACATCGGTTATGAACCGACGTATATATCGTCAATGCTCGGCATATTTTGTAAACTTCAACTGTATCTACGACAACTCTGTCCGTGACAACCAAGGGACAACCGACGCCAATCGCTTCCATATTTGGTAAATAATTAGTACTCAATTGGTACTAATTGGTACTCTAACAAAAAAAATTGATACCTTCGTAGTTTTCGAGAAAATTGACTTTGAAAGTGGTCCCGCGGTACTCACGCTATTTTCAGCGGGACCACAATGAGCGCCGAAAGAGGGGATATGCTACAGCTATTCTAAGTATACAAATAATTAGTACTCTTATTTACCGAGAAATCCACGATGATAACTCGCGCGCTCGTTCAGCAGGACCACGACTTTAAATGTTGATTCCAAGCTTGAGAAGTTTGTCGCTTTCCTCAGACGTATATAAAAAATTTGTACTCGACGAGATAAAATGATTTACCCAAAACCCAAAATTAGTACTCCAGTAGTTTACGAGATATACCATACCATTGGTGATGTTCGTAACTACCACGGGACCACAGACGCCAATCGCTTCCATATTTGGTAAATCACTACTACCCAATTGGTACTCTAACAAAAAAATTAGTACCTTCGTAGTTTTCGAGAAAATCGACTTTGAAGGTGGTCCCGCGGTAGTCACACTATTTTCAGCAGGACCACCATGAGCGCCGAAAAAGGGGGCATGTTACAGCTATTCTAAGTATACAAATAATTAGTACCCTTATTATGTGATTAATTTCGAAAAAAAAAAACAACTGAAACATTATATTCGAGAAATCAACGATGATAACTTTCGCGCACTCATCAACAGAACCACGACTTTGAATATTGATTCTTAGCTTGAGAAGTTTGTTGCTTTCCTCAAACCTATATAGAAAATTAGTACCCTGCAAGATAAAATTAGTACCCAAATCCAAAATTAGTACTCCAGTAGTTTACGAGATATACCATGCCGTTGGTGAGGTGGCGGTAGTCTCTGTTTAAAATTTCATTTCAAGAATTCCCTAATAAAAACTGTGATTTCTTCCCGACCAAAAATTCAGATTCCTAAGTGTTGTATTGTAAGTTGTCAATGATATTGAGCTTTGTAGGAGATGTCGAGCACATTATGGATGTCGGAATAGTAATAACAACAGTTCAATATCTATATGTATTTTTAAACGGTTTTAAATACATACTTGTAAGTACATATTATTTTAAGTAGGTATCTAAGCAATATTATAGTTACTGTTATTACATGCACGTTATCTAGGTAAACTTATATGTATATGTTTAGTCAAAAAACGCGTTCAAACGGAGATCCACTGACTATAAGTTATTACTAGCTCACCTGCGCAACTACGTCTGCGCGTCAGTTTTTTAGGGTTCTGTACCAAAATGGTAAAAAAGGATCCCTTATGGTGTGACTATGTCTGTCTGTCACAGCTGGATATCTGAATAACTACTAGTGCTATGAACTCGAAATTTGGAACAGTTTTAGATGACGTTTAACTATTTTGCAAATAAGGAAAATAATAATACATATTTTTCTTGCCACAGCGACTGAAAGGGATTAGGGATTATTAAAAACTCAAAGTGGGGCTACTAGGGCATGTACCTAGGGTATCATATAAAATAACTCTGTTTACACATTCTTAAACATTTTTTAATTTTTTTTAGGTCGCATGGTTTTCGACTTACGTCGAAAAATATTGAATTGTTTACCATTAACTTTTAATTATAAACATTAAATAAATATTCTAAATGATAGAAGTTTATGTAAAGATTACAAGAAAAATAAAACGATGTCTCTAAATAGCACAGTTTTTCAGAAATCATCAGATTAACAACATAAATTAGGTCCACAATCTGTAAAGAGATCTGACCTAAAACTGCTCTACACCACAGAACTTACAGCGCCGTAGGATCTTATCACGGAGAAAGAAAATTTAGTTCTTATAAATTTTAATAGATGGCGCGATATGTATCGATTTTCATTGAAGTTTTTGTAAAATGAAGTTTTTTCTTTTTATTTATATTAAGAATGGTATGTTCTTCTACACAATTTTTTTTAAAAGAGGTAAAGCTTGTGAGGTACTAAACTAATTTTTGAAAATTCTTTTACCAATATAAAGCCCCATTATTTGTGAGTGTTATAGGCTATATATTAACCCGAAAAATACCGCCCAACGAAGTGGGCACGAGTCAGCTAGTATTTAATAACCTCCCATGGAATAATGGGCTCCAAATTCAAATCCGTACAGTACCTATGTGCCAGTAGATGGCGCTATTTGAATGTTTGCCTTACGCTAGAACCTTTGTGAGAGCTGGAGTCTGAACTAGGTTCAGGACCTGTATTAGAGATTTTCTGTTCAACTCAATCATTAAATTAAGTTTACTACTATCTACTCGGGCGAGTTAACTTAATAGGTACATGGCCCAAATGATGTTAGTGCAAAGTACCCACAGTTTGAAAAAACTTTCGCTAACATTTCATATGCGTACGTATAGATTCGTGTATTCGATTTAATAATATACATGTAAGTATATTATTAAATCGAATACACGAATCTGTGATAGGTAGTATCTTGGATTTACCTAAGTACTGTGACACAACCTCCTTGGATGGCTCACCCTCCGGGGACCTCAGTCAATTTAATCATAAAAAAAGCTTTAGAAGAATTGGGAATTTAGAATAGGTTCAAATATTGACATACGATGATTGATTTGTTTTTCTGACAGTTCTGTAAAAGTTTTTCTTGAGAGCACCCGCTTAATATAATGATCTCTTAAATCGCCAAAAGTATTTTTATTCATATCGATCCCCAGACGTTTCAGAAGCCCCAACCTGGAACGTCTACAGTACCTAGGTATTTGGTTTTAAAGCAAGTTTCAAGATCGAATTACAAGTTTGCCTATTACCTACCTACCATAGATATAAAATTAATGTAATTTCAAATTAATAACTATCGATTTCTGCAGACGCAATTCAAGTTATTTTTCATGTCTTTTCATAAGCATGCACCAAATGTGAATTCTGATCCTATTGTCAAGAGTTCTCATAGAGCTCTTTTTGTAAAAACATGGAGTGATCGAGTACTGATAATATCGCATTACACAGTATTTCTATTCTATGATAGTATATCTATTTACACAGTAAAGGTTTTCTCCCTAAAAAATTATATATATAGGTAGGTATAAAGAGTTTGCAATGTGGAGGGGCTGAAACGTTTTTCATTCACCATTAGCAGTTGTGGCTAAAATTTCTAAATTCACAATAGTAAAGTACCTACTGTCCGCCTGGGCCCCAAGTCTGCTATTACAATTTATTTATTTATTTATTAAGTAAGGCACACCAACGACATATTTACAATTAAGTATAACAATAACTGGCAATCACAAATCTTCAATTCTGTGTAAATATATCACTTATAGGTCTGCACAGCATTCTCAATTAAAGATTTACAATTTATAATTAATTTACAGAATTTGCATGAATAATTAAATTAAATCATTCCATTATAAAATAATTAGTAAAAATATAGGTACATATCTACATGATTATTATAAAAATTACAAAAAAAAAATAAAAAAAAGGAAATAGAATAATCAATACATTTGGATTGTATACTTAATAATATTCGATTAATAACAGATAAAAAGATGTCACAAAATACAGATGTCAAAGATACGAATGTCAAAAACAAAATGGCAAAAATTAAACAAAATTAAACAGGGAATACAAAAAAAAAGTGAAACGAGGACTTATTAACTAATTATATGAATTATTATTAAATTAAAAATAAATTAGATTAAATTGTAAATGAAAAAAAAATACAAATATATGTTTGTTTGAGATAAATAAACACAACTATAATAGGCAGCTGATCACAAATCTATATTAATAATTTTGCTTTTGAATTTTGGGAGACTGTCAAAGAATATATCGATACCGCTGTCGGTAGAGCCGGTTCTATTGTAGCAACCCAACATTCTATTTAGGGGAGCATGTCGACCCAAGTTTGTGCGGCATGGTTTTGTAACAAAAGTTCTAGTGGTACGCGTGGATCGCAGTTGAGAATGGCGAGGTACGTCTATGTTGATTTTGTCTAGGAGATCTGGAGTTGATGTTAACCCATTTACAATTTTATAAAGTATTATTTTCGTTTCAATGAGTCCAACTCGAAGTATTTTAGCCGTTCCGTGTAATCCGCTCTGTAAGGACATTTATGGTCTTTAAACCGCAAGCACCTGGTAAACTTTTTTTGAACGCGTTCAAGTCTGTCTATGTGTATATTATAGGCCGGACTCTAGACGGGAGAGGCATATTCAACGAGACTGCGCACATAGGTATTATAAAGCACTTTCAAAGCAAAGGTCCCCTTAAACTCTTTGCCAACTCTGGTGATAAATCCGATCATTTTCATTGCTTTTTTGATGATGTTATTCATGTGCGTAGTAAATGAGAGATCGCTGCTAAGAACTACACCTAGATCCCGTATGTTTGGAACTTTTTGCAGTGCTGTTCCACTGAGGGAGTAAGTTGATGGTAAGGGGTGCTTTTTCCGCGTCAATGTTATGTGATAACATTTATTAGCATTCAAAGCCATCCCATTCACCACACACCACTCTTGCAACGAGTTTAGGTCGGATTGCAACAGAATGATGTCTTCATGAGTTTTTATTTGGCGAAAAATTTTAAGGTCATCGGCAAATAAGGAACACTGGCTATGTTTACTGCAATTAACTATGTCGTTTATGAACAAAATAAAGAGAATTGGCCCGGTATGAGAACCCTGGGGCACACCGGAGGTTGCAAAATACTCCTGAGATTGATAGCCGTTTACCACCACTCTTTGTGTCCGCTCGCATAAATATGATCGAAGCCACCCCAGCAGCGGACCGTGTATGCCGAAACTGTGCAGCTTTAGCAGCAGGATTTCATGGTCAACCTTATCGAATGGGCTGCTGAAGTCAGTATACAGAGCATCGATCTGTTGGCCAGAATCGATGCCCATACAGATCTCGTCCACGTACGAGACTAAATTGGTCACCGTGGATTTGTTGCTACAGAAACCATGCTGTTGAGTGGAAAGTTGTGTTTTAACATGGGATGTTACGATGGGGCAGATCATACATTCAAACAACTTTGAGAAAATGGACAAGATAGAAATTGGTCTGTAATTCTTTACGTCTGCACTATCGCCTTTTTTGAAAATTGGCACAACGTTAGCTTTTTTCCATTCTGTTGGGAATGTAGATGTTTTAATAGATTTGTTAAATATTAAGGTGAGAGGATATGCCAAATTATGAGCACATTTTTTAATAAAGAGCGGGGGCAACCCGTCCGGACCAGCGCCTTTAGTAACATCAATTTGGTTCAGTGCTTTAAGAACTTCCCTCTCAATGAATTGAGGAAATACTTGGGTATTCGTTGGTGGTCCAGTTTTTCTGCTAGCAACAGAAAACGTAGACGAGAATTGTTTAGCGAAGAGTTTGCATATGTCGTTGCCAGTTGTGGCCACTGTTTCGTTTAATGTCATTTCTGACGGTATAGAGCTGGTTTTAGAATTTTTCGATTTTACAAAGGACCAAAACGCTTTAGGGTTCGACTATATGCTATTCTCAACAAAGTAGACGTATTTTTTATAGCAACTCTTAATTATCAACCTTGCTCTCTCATCGATAATTCTGTACTCGATCTCATCACGCGGATTACCGTATTTCTTAAAACGTTGTCTGAGCTTTTCTTTTTCATTGAGAATTTTCACTAAAGTTTTGGAATACCATGGAGGAAAACTTTTGCTTATATTCCGAATTTTGGGAATATTGTCATTTATGATTTTGCAAACGGTGGCATAAAGGACCTCAGTCATTAGGTTAACATTTTCACATGACTCCAGTTGCTCTTTCCAATCTGTTTCTCTTAATTTTTTGTTAATAAGTTCGTAATCAGCTACCTTAAAATTAAATTTAGCTATCGTTACATGTTGTAGTGGTACATACGTATTTAAAATAAAATCTATATCTAAAGGGGGGTGGTGACAATCTTCTCTACAGATAGGTGAAGCAGACTTTCTGACCACCGCATTTAGCATATTTGAAAACACTAAGTCTAGTGATCTATTATTAGTATTTTTAATAACATTATACTGTGACATATTGTTTAAAGACATAAAATCAATTAGAGAATACCCTAGGTTATTATTGTAATTTGACGGCATAGTACAAGTTGCGTGAGGATGTTTTGGGTCCTGGTTCCATTCAATGAAGCCGAGATTAAAATCGCCGACTACTATGATTTCCTCGCCAGTAGTTTCATTAACACTCGTGACCGAACTGAGAAACATGTCTAGATGCTGCTGTGATACAGGGGGTGGTAGGTAAACAGCGCAAATGTTTATTTTCTTTCCCTCATTCACTTTTACTCGAACCCAGAGGTCTTCTGCAGTAGTTTCCCACTGACAAGCCCGCGCTGAGTCATATGCCTTGGATACAGCAACAAGAACGCCACCTCCTTCTCTTCCTGTAAGCGCACTAGACGCCCTATCTCTTCTGTAAATATTATAGCGGGCGTCAAAAAGCTCCCCGTCTTTGATGTTATCATTAAGCCAAGACTCAGTCACTATAATCATATCATATTTATTTACATTAACAGCAATATTAATTTCATTTAGTTTTGTTCGCATTCCACGGAGATTCTGATAGTACACTGTGAATTTTTTTTTTCACTGTGGTTTTATTTTTTTACATTAATGTTGCAGCGTGTAGGCTTTTTATCTGTATGGGCCGTGCTCCATCATCCTTACGGACTAACACTCGGCCATCGCGAACCCAAACATATTTATAGCCCTTCTCACGCGCCATTTTTCTAGCCTGTGCATGTATGGCTTTATTGAGGGATGACAGATGTTCGGAGACGAAGACGGGTTGTTTAGTGCCGCCGTACCCTAAATGGCTCGAGTTGAGTTTATCGGAAACGTGTGCACGGTTAAATTTGGTTACCGACGCTAGAACCTCGTCCCGCTTTCTTGTGTTTTTCAATTTAACGATGATTGAGCGCGGGCGACTATTCTGTGAGTCGAGTTTCCTGACGCGAGATACTGAAGATACGTCGGCAGCTTCAATACTGCACGATACAGTTTTGCCCAGTTGCACCAGGGTACTCAACAGATTTTCAGCTTTATTTTCGGGAATGCCGTTTATTTCTAAGTAATCTTGGCGAGAATATTGCTCCATAATGTTAACTTTTACGGATAGGTCAGACACACTGTTTTTTAACTCTTCATTTTCCTTTTTTAACTGGTTAATGACGCTTTTGTTCTGGTCCAATTCGATCTCCATAACATCATAATCCTTGCTCATAAACTCGACTGATGCCTCTAATCCTTGCAGTGTTTTTTCAATTCAAGAAACTCACTTTCGAAGTAGGATTTGAGCGAGGCCTGTAGATGCACAGTCAACAAGGACTCCATTTCTTTGCGAAGCTCAGAAATTGTTGCTCTATCCAGTTTCAGGGATTGAACAGCCGAATCCGGGCTGGTTGAGCCATCTTCGGGAGTTTCCAAGTATGCGCCGTCGTTGTTAGGCGAGTCGTTCAGTCGCGGACGCTTTGATCTTACAGAGACATTACTATTTGCTTCTGTAATATTACCACCATTACCGCTAGCACCAGGGGCGGTAGAGGCCAAACCGGGCGCAGACACTTGAAGAACACTCTGCTTAGCAGAACCCGTCGGAGGGGAACGCTCAACGCGTGGCATTTCAATATTTATGTTGTCTTCCCGTTTCGCATCGAGCGCCAAACGACGCTCGCGAGATAGATTAAACGTAGTGTCGTGTCGCGAGTACAAGTGCGATGTAGTACTTTGTCACAAAGGTTGATTCACAGCAAGCGCAGGCGACGGCGGGGTTGAGGCGCGGTAAGTGCGAGGAGTATCGAGCGCTCTGCGGGTTGGGGTAGGTCCGGGTTCGGACCCGTTTAGTAAAAATTTTAAAAGTTTTTTACCTATTACTTTGCACTCCGTGTTCGTATTGCTGTTCAGTTTTCACTATTCAAAAGTTCACTTTACTAGCAACGCAACGGTATAATAGTATGTAAACAAACACTTTTTACTAATTTTTCGTAAAAAAATTAAGGAGCAAAACAAAAACGATCTTTCTTGAGCGGCGGTAATCGGAGATACCGCCGCTAATAGTGTCAGAATGGTCTACATTGATTTCACAATGGTTGATTTTGACACGATTCTATGCCATTTCTGTCAATGGAGTTTCAGTGGTTGACCACTGGATATAAAAGCGTCATTATGACTTTCCAGTGGGTATTGTAATAGCAGACTTGAGGCCCTGTTCGCTCTTCCACCTGTCCTTCTGTCTGCTCATCCACCTGTTCGCCTGTTGATCTATCTGAACATAAAGTAAAATATCCAAAATATTTATTATGATGGTACGGAACCCTCGGTGCGCGAGTCCGACTCGCTCTTGACCGGTTTTTTCATTAATGCTCTGCTCCTATTGGTCGTAGCGTGATGTTATATATTACTAGCTGACCCGCGCAACGTCGTTTGCGTCACATTTTTCATTACTGCTCGGCTCCTATTGGTCTTAGCGTGATGATATATAGCCTATTTAGCCTTCCTCGATAAATGGACTATCTAACACTGAAATAATTTTTAAAATCGGACCAGTAGTTCCTGAGATTAGCGCGTTCAAGCAAACAAACAAACAAACTCTTCAGCTTTATACATTATTATTAGTATTAGTATAGATTAGGGTTCCGAAAAATAAGGAACTCTTATAGGATCACTCGGGTGTCTGTCTGTCCGTCTGTCACAGCCAGTTTTCTCCGGATCCACTGGACCGATTCTGTTGAAATTTGGTATACATATGGACTTCTTTGACCCAAACACGGACGCATTACGTAAATCATTAAATTTTTAGTATGGGGGTCAAACTAGAAAATTAAAAAAAAAGTTTTTTGTACAATATCGTGTGACATATCAAATGAAAGGGCTTACTGTGAGGGTTTTAATTTTTTTCATAATTTTAAAATAAATGGTTTAGAAGTTATTCAAGAAATTAGACGAAAAATGACAATTCCCCCCCTTATCTCCGAAACTACAGAGCCTAAAATTTTGAATAAAAATGGAGATAATAGATCTTTACCTAAAGATTACAAGAAAACCTATTAGAAGTCTGTAGTATTAAAACAACATGTTAAAAAAAATAAATTCGTTCGGAACTCTTTCCACGCGAGTCCGACTCGCACTTGGCCAGTTTTTTTTTTCTTAATATGTACCCAGGTACACAGTATAAAAATTATAGAGGTAGCTATTAAACGGTTGATATTAGTTTTCTGACATCCATTAATTTATGTGCATGAGTGTACACCTCCCAAACAGCTCAATACCATTGACAACTTAATTTGGCCGGGTTATACGCGGAGATTTAGTATGGAGAAGTAGTGAAAACTAATTTCTCTGAAAAAAAAAACTCTTAGGAACCTGAATTATTGGTCACTATAACTTCTTTAGGAGTACTAATTTTTGTGCAAATTTGGGAAGAAATCACAGAGTTTTAATAGGGAAATCTTGAAATGAAATTTTACACCGTGACTATCCGCCACCCCACCAATGGCATAGTATATCTCGTAAACTACTGGAGTACTAATTTTGGATTTTGGGTAGGTACTAATTTTATGTTGCAGGGTACTAATTTTCTGTATAGGTTTGAGGAAAGCGACAAACTTCTCAAGCTTGGAATCAACATTAAAAGTCGTGGTCCTGCTGAATAAGCGCACGAAAGTTATCATCGTTGATTTCTCGGTAAATATAATGTTTCAGTTCTGTTTTTTTTTTACGAAACGTATCACTTATTATTTATTTGTGTATTTAGAATAGCTGTAGCATGTCCCCTTTTGCTTGCATGCTCATGGTGGTCCCGCTGAAAATAGCGTGACTACCGCGGCCACCTTTAAAGACAATTGTCTCGAAAACTACGAAGGTACCTTTTTTCATAGAGTACCAATTACTACCAATTGAGTACTGATTACTTAACAAATATGGAAGCGATTGGCGTCGGTGGTCCCGTGGTAGTCACGGACATGATTTCGCATCTTAAAAGCCGTCAACGAGTTTTCATTCTGGTATCGTAGAATACCACATTCATGAAAAAAAACCACGCCTTTATGCAATCGATCGGTACAAACAGAAACTCCTTTTGATTGGTTTATGGAACAGGTATAAAAAGAGTTTTCAATGAACATCTTACAAAAACTGGCAGCAAACAAAAAGAACAATCTAACTAACAAAGAATTTAGCAGTCAGAATAAGAATGAGAAGTGTCCAACTGTCTGAAATAACCAAACAATATACTTATCCTTACAATATCACAGCAAGATTCATAGCAAACAATAAACAAAGAAGATATCCAAAATTAATAAATACCACTTTCGACTTTCAAACATTATAGAACAATGCTAAAATCCATTTCGTCCGCATTATCAGTAAGGAAACTTTTCGTAAGTGCCTACTTGGAGTGATTTCGATTACTATACCTACTAATAATCCTACTAATATTATAAATGTGTTAGTTTGTATGTTTGTCCGTCAATCACGCAAAAACGGCTGAAGGGATTTGGATGAAATTTGGCACACATGTAGTTAACAATTTGGAATAACATATAGGCTATTTTTTATCCCGGTAACTTACATGGCTTTATAGAGACAGAGGAAGCAGTGAAAATCTAGATTTGCTGCTGCCTTAGTACTTCAGATTAAAAAGTACCAGGAGAACAGAAACATATCGAAGTATTTTTGGGGCTGGAATTGGAGTGCTAACTATTCACAAGTATCAGGAGACCAGAACATGTCGAAGTATTTTAGGGGCTGGAATTGTTAGCGCTAAAGCTTCACCAGTACCAAGAAACCAGAAATATGTCAAAGTATTTTTGAGCAAAATATTTTTTTTTTCACCAGGAATACAGCAGTGCGATTCTGTTAACATGTGTGAAGTAAAGAATTTGGTGAAGTGATCGTAAAGTGACCTGTCGATCTATGTAATCAAGATGGAATGATACTTAGGGGGCACTTCACCCAAGCCTTCACTTCGACATATTTCAGAATCGACCGGCTGATACATGTCGAAGTATTTTCCGGGCTGGAATTGTGAACGCTATAGATTCACAAGAACCAGGAGAGCAGAAATATGTCGGAAGTATTTTTGGGGCTGGAATTGCGACCGCTAAAGATTCATAAGTACCAGGAAACTTGAAATATGTCGAATTATTTCCGGGGCTTTAATTGCAAGCGTCTAGGATTCAAAAGTACCAGGGGACCAGAAACGTGTCGAACTATATTTCTGGCGCTGGAATTGTGAACAGTTAGGTTTCAAAAGTACCAGAAGAACAGAAACGTATCGAAGTAAATCCGGGGCTGGAATTGTGAGAGGTTAGGATTCAAAACTACCGAAAGACCAGAAACATGTCAAAGTATTGCCGGGGCTGGAATAACGAGCGCTGCAGATTCAAAGTAGAAACCAGGAGACCAAAAACATGTCAAAGTATTTTTTCGGCAAGAATCGTGAACTCTTAAGATTCACAAGTACCAGGAGACGACAAACATGCCGAAGTGATTCCGGGGTTGAAAGTAAGAACAGTAAACACTCACAAACTATCAGGATACCAGAATCATGAAGGGGTTTTTCCGAGGATGAGAATATGAGACAAAAAGTTGTGCGTCAGCTCTAAAGTCTATGCTGACGAAGTCGCGGGCAGAAGCTAGTATGTAAATATATGGATGCTTTCACATAAAAACGTAGTAGCTGGTACCTACCATTCTCCCAGCACGAACTGACGCCAAACAAAGCGGATCTGGGCTTGTCAGCGCTTTATGTTGGTGGTTCTTACAGGTTCGTACAAAAAGTATGAAAACGCTAGCCTACCAGTGCTACAATCTAAGCGATTCTGCAGCTGTAAGCTCTGAAAACTCTATTTTTTAGTTTGTGAGCAACCATTGTCCCGTTGGACAATGGTTAAAGTTTGAGTTTTCCTGCTTTTTTGGAAAACCAAAGGAATGAGAATATTATCAATAGCTGATTGATGAAAAATGAGTAACTATGAATGAATAGTGCTTGTACATTGACTCAAAACTGGCATATAAGCAATACTACCTACTTAACTTCTGATGTTTGACCCAACAGGCAACAGGGCCACCACTCCTCTCGCGGTTTCAACCAAGACAACAGCCATGTAGCCCGTATCTATTCTTCGTAAGTTCGTACCTAATACACTCAAATAAGTAGTGTTATAGATAAATTATTTTATTATTACGAAGTAATTAGATTTTTCAGTTTGGTTACCAAATTAGTAAAAGATTTCAAAATCTTTGAAGTTCTAAATAGCTAAACTTTCGCTGAGTAGCTTTCCTTATCTCGGAAGTAAGTATGTTTGGTTCTTGTACTACTTCCCAGAATTTGGTCATTACTTCCCAGAATTTGATCATTACTTCCCAGAATTTGATCATTACTTCCCAGAATTTGATCATTACTTCCCAGAATTTGGTCATTACTTCCCAGAATTTGGTCATTACTTCCCAGAATTTGGTCATTACTTCCCAGAATTTGGTCATTACTTCCCAGAATTTGGTCATTACTTCCCAGAATTTGGTCATTACTTCCCAGAATTTGATCATTACTTCCCAGAATTTGAGCATTACTTCCCAGAATTTGATCATTACTTCCCAGAATTTGATCATTACTTCCCAGAATTTGAGCATTACTTCCCAGAATTTGAGCATTACTTCCCAGAATTTGAGCATTACTTCCCAGAATTTGATCATTACTTCCCAGAATTTGATCATTACTTCCCAGAATTTGATCATTACTTCCCAGAATTTGATCATTACTTCCCAGTATTTGAGCATTACTTCCCAGAATTTGATCATTACTTCCCAGAATTTGAGCATTACTTCCCAGAATTTGATCATTACTTCCCAGAATTTGATCATAACTTCCCAGAATTTGAGCATAACTTCCCAGAATTTGATTATTACTTCCCAGAATTTGATCCTTAGTAGTGAGACTTTCGAATGATGTAACAACACCGGGTGTGTTATTTTTTCAAAATCAACCGTTTCGATCCCCGGCTAGGAATATCCGATTTTTCCAAAATTCAATGATGCAGTTTTAGTTTTCATCAAAATCGGGCTCGAGACTCCTTTCAGTGTTTTCGCTATTCCTCATTAGTTTCGGATTTGGCCATTCTCGCACACTTTAAAAATTCATTCTGTATACCTATTTCCATGCGTATTGTGAGACCAGTCGTTGTGGACAGTACTAGGACAAGGCCTTTGTGTTTTGGCTGAAATATGTCTGCAATAATGACGATAAATAACGATGTTTTACTTGCACTACATTCTTTCAGTACAATCGCCAACCAGCAGACTATCAAAAAGCGACATTCAGTCGTTCTCCTACAAACTTTAAGTATAAGGACCCCAAGGAGCGGGAACCTTGCCCGCAGCCAGAGCCTCCGCCGCCGCCGCCGCCCAAAGACGACCGCATGCTGTGGGGCACCATCGCATTGATGTTCCTAGCTGGGGGATTTGTGGTATACGCAAAGTAAGTAGTAGGTACTTGGGTAGCTTGGATCTCGTTGCACGCGGAGGCGGCGTTGTACCGTGTTGTAACAGTGGGTACTATACTCAGGTTTTTGCGAGTTTTGTTTAAAATCAATGTAGGTAATTGCTGGCAAGTCTATTGCTATCCCCCGGGCACAAAGACTTTGGGCTGCTACTATGAAATTTCTGATAGAAAACTATACCTTTTCTCGACTTTGGAATCGAACTCAGGATCTCATAGTAGAATATGCCAATTTTCTTCAATCCGACTTCTACAAACCAGTAACTGTCAAAGATCAGAAATGACAGCTGACGGCCAAAGGAGTAACGGTTTAACGAGCTTTTCGAGGCACGAGGCACGGTCTCAGTATGAAATGGAATGTCACCCATCCACAGACCGACCTTGGTAAGCCTTGCTTAACCTTGAAAGCCGTTCTTATTAGCCACGAGCCCCTTCTATTTCCTTTTCAGGGGTTCACCAGAAATACGAGATTGGTTAACACTAAACGCGTCGTGGTTCGACGATATCATAGCTATACTGTACCAGGAGAACATGACTTACGGAGAGTTTGCTGCTGCTTGCGTAAAAGAAGGGAAGAAGTTCATAGATAGGCTCACTGGAAAAAATAAACCGAAGCAGTGCTCGATTGATGGTGGACCTGTGCCGGGTAAGTTATGATAAACATTTCGTATCGTTTGCTGTCTTTAGAAAGTACCGGTAGGGACGTCTCTCCGCGGTCAAATTAAGGCCTACGCACACCGGGACGATGGTAGAGGCGTTTGCTACCGGTCAACGCACACTAGCCGCTTAGAACTGTAGCATTCCGGCGGCCTACCAAGCGATCCCGCGACGTGCCGTAGGATTCCTTAGCGCGCTCTCCAATGCCGTGTCAAGAAATCCCTGTCGATGCCATGGAATCAATTTATAACATTGTCATTTATGTCGTATTTCTACTAGATAAGTTTGAAGGCAGATCAACAATTCTGGAGCAACACGTAGCAGGTGACCATTATACGCTATTTTGGAATTTAACTAAAAACTGCTCGAGCATTAATGCTCTCGTCAAAAAACCTGATGAGAGGTGGCAAGAAAGCAATTATTTCCATCATATATATTACTAGCTTTTAGCCGCGACTTCGTTTGCGCATATCCCGTTTTTTCCCGTTCCCGTGGGAAGTTCGGGAAATCCTCTCTTAGTGCTCCCTTACACTCCCCAACGTACTTACATGCCAAATTTTATATATTAGGATTGCCATCCATTGCCGACCAGTAGTTTCGGCTGTGCGTTGTCTGTCAGTCACTCAGTAACGGAAGAATTTTATATATTAGGATTGCCATCTATTGCCCCATAATTTGCAAAGTTTTAATCTTAAGTTTCTCATCTAGATGTTCCTAAGGACCCAAAAGAAAAACCGAAGAAAGCTGACCTTGAAGTTACAGGCGGTAAGTTTATTATGTCTCTTTGGATACAAAACTTGGCGGCAATATTGCCTGTAGCTCCGTAGTGATATTGCAACCAGTTAGGATTGTACCAAGCACAACACATTGCTTTTAGCGTTTTTTTTCTCTATTTATTTTTAATTAAGTAGGGACTTTTTTTAAGGATGGGAAATCATCAAATGACTCCTCCCGCTCTGGGTAAAGCAGAAGACTCAGACTCTTGCTTACTAATACCCATCCGTGTTCCTCCAAATGCTCTTTGCGTTTCCTGGTTTTTCTATCGAACAAAGTCCGCCACTTGCACTTGATATCGTCTACACCTAGTTCGGAGGCTGCCTTCAAAGTTTTTGAGTTCGATCAGTTACGATTTAGTAAGGTAAGCTATTTTTAGGGTTCCGTTCCTCAAATAGAAAAACGGAACCCTCATAGGATCACTTTGTCGTCCGTCCGTCTGTCTGTGAAGACCGTGTGAACCGTATCTCGGGAACGCGTGGAGGTATCGAGTTGAAATTAAAACCATATACTCAGGTCTACGGTCCCTTAAGCCTTAAGCTGTAAAAAAATCTTCTATGTAAACGTAAAAACAGATACGGCCGTTTATGCCGCAAAAAAACGTATATTTGGACACTCTCAAGGGAATCAAAATGTATAGTGTATTTACCGTTGACCTAGAACTATGAAATTTGGCTGTTAATACCATCTTATACTACATGTAGTAATACTGTATTATGCTATAGTGAAATGTCTGAAAACTATACATTTGTAATTAAATCATAAAAAAATAGTCTTTATTTAAAGTGTCATATGTACCTACAAATTTGTACGGAACCCTTCATGGGCGAGTCCGACTCGCACTTGGCCGCTATTTTTTTATTTGAGATGGGTTTGCTCTTGACTTTAGTCCAGGTCAGAGATGAGAAACACAGTCTACGATGGAGCGAGCTTACCCAGAAGTAGCCTGTTCACTCTACCTTTGAAAAGATAGACTGCTTGGCCTAGTGTTACAAAACCCCATGGTATATGAGGGGGCTCCGATACCATAGAAATAAACCATATCCCTTTATTCTTCGATTTTTCATCTAAATATTCTTTAACGCCTAGATTCTCCTCTTTATGAAATACTGAGCCAAGTTCTGCAAGCGGGTTGTACGTGGGGCACGTTTTGACCCCTTCGGCCACATTCGAAACCAAGGTTCGAAACCATTTTCTAAACAAGACTAATGTTACTTCTTTCGAAATTAGTTTCGATATAAGAATTATATTTCCTATCTCGTAACTTGTTTCGACAAAAGAATAAGATTTCCTCATTCGAAACCGACAAATGAAAGTCAAAAGCTCTTTAGATGTATAGGTATATACATATAAAGAGCAAAATTTTCGTATTCGTAGTATCTCCGTTGGCCATTGCGTTGAAATTATCGCCCCTTTTCACTGCATTATTAAGTCTTAGTTGTTAAATTATTTCAATTAAATATAAGAGTATGGAAACACACCGGATTTTATTTCCAAATAGTTTCATAAAACTATTTTATTTGACACGCACAGTGTTTACATATTTGTAACTTCCTAAAAGTTAACTCTAATAGCTCAGTTAAAAAAAACATATGCATGGATTGCCTAGTGGAATCCCGCTAATACGAAAATATCTATACATATAATAAAATCGTAGACTGACCGTGTCTGTACATTGAATATTTTTGCATCAAAATTACAGGAAAACTCAGGAAAAAGGTATAAAACACAAAAATGCAATTTTTGAAATTTTTGTCTGTTTGTCTGTTTGTCTGTTTGTCTGTGCGTTTGTGGGAGCATCACGCATAAACCACAGATTGGATTGCAAATCTAAGTACTTAAAAATATTAAGTGATATCCCGAGTAACACTTAGCGTTTATTTCATCAAAATCGACCCACAAAATCAAAAGATATTGAATTTTTAAGTTTAGGAAGAAACTTCCTTATGTATTCTGATGAGTCAGAGCGCCATCTATTGACAAAAAAATAAAATGCATGAAAGCATTCAAAATTGTTGAGTTATTTGAGAAACTTTTAATACGTAGACGTAACAAAATAAAAGTTAACATTTTAATACCTTATCGTTATTTACTGTTACATACGGGCTTCTTATTTAACGTCTTCCGCTGCCAAATATTTTGTCAGTTAACATGGTCGATAGATGGCGTTGCACTGATGACGCGTTTTTCTGAATCCGCAATTCAGAAAAACGCGTTAAGATTTTCCGCTGGAGAGTGACCTCACGCGATTTCTAAACACAGTCGTATTTCGAAAGAATTTGGGTTCGGTCTCTAAAAGATCTTAAACTGTTGGGGACTATAATTGGTTAAATCTCTGAGTTGTGGTGGTATCGTTTAAAGTGCATTTATCGTAGTCTTAAACTGAATTAGTGTTGCGAAGTTCTGGACGGTTCGACTTGCGGATCAGGCCTGTAGGATTACGTACCAAAGGTGCTGTGCTGACGGGACCCTACTGCTAAGCCTCCGCGATTGATTCCGTTTAGAGCGAAGCAACGAACGGTTCGATTGGCGAAACAAGGCTAATAATAATAAATAAATAAAATTCTCTTAATCTTATATTTCAGACAGAGTCCATTTTTTGGTTAGTAGTTAGGTTTAGTTTAAGTTAGTAGTTAGGTTTTTTATAATAAGGTACCGTACCAAAGGTGGTAACGGTGACGGGAGCGATCGATTTTGGGAGGCTACTCTCTAAGTCCGAAGTCCGTAGTTTCGGGCTTAGTTGCGACGTTAGTTCTCATTGGTTAGGTGATACGGAGTAGAATATTTTTTTTTTTTACAATAGATAGGCATACATTTGACCACTATCTCACCTGATGGTAAGCGATGATGCCACTATCTCACCTAATGGTAAGCGATGATGCGGTCGAAGATGGAGCACGTTTACCCAGAAGCAACCTATTCACTTTTGTCTTAAAGACTCCCAGGTTGCCCGCAACTAAGTTTTTAATTCGTGCTAAGTATCAGACGGTTCGATTTGCGAGCAAAAGCAAATTATAGGGTTCTGTGCCAAAGTTGCTAATGGGACCCTATTATTGAAGCCTTCGCGTACGATTTTGATTCGTGCTAACCAAGTCGATTTTTAGGGTTCCGTACCAAGTTTGCTAACGGAACCCTATTTATTAATAAGCCACAGCTGTCCGTCTTCCTTCAGTTTATGCGTTTTATTCTCTTTCATGTCTCGCTAATATAAAAAATGTCTTCTAGAAAAAGGTCGAATCTTTCACAATATAGCAAAATTCTTAATATATAAAACAAAGTCGGGCTTTTTCGAACACTTTTCTAACTAACTCGAGAACGGCTCGACCGATTTTCATAGTTTTTGTGTTTTTGGATTAGTCTTCGTCCGGAATAGCATAATCTATACATATAATAAAATCGTAGACTAACCGTGTCTGTACATTGAATATTTTTGCATGAAAATTACACAAAAAACTCAGGAAAAAGGTATAAAACACAAAAATGCAATTTTTGAAATTTTTGTCTGTTTATTTGTTTGTCTGTGCGTTTGTGGGAGCATCACGCATAAACCACAGATTGGATTGCAAATCTAAGTACTTAAAAATATTTAGTGATACTCCGAGTAAAACTTAGCGTTTATTTCATCAAAATCAACCCACAAAATCAAAAGATATTGAATTTTTAAGTTTAGGAAGAAACTTCCTTATGTATTCTGATGAGTCAGAGCGCCATCTATTGACAAAAAAATAAAATGCATGAAAGCATTCAAAATTGTTGAGTTATTTGTGAAACTTTTAATACGTGGCAAAATAAAAGTGATCATTTTTATACCTTTTCGTTATTTATCGTTACAATCGATCCACAAAATCAAAATATGTTGAATTTTTAGTTAAGTAAGAAACTTCCTAATGTATTCTGATCAGTCAGAGCGCCATCTATTGAGGAACCAAAAAATGCATGAAAGCATGAATGTTACACCAAAACACATTGATTGAGTTATTTGTGAAACTTTTAATACGTAGACGTAGCAAAATAAAAGTAAACATTTTAATACCTTATCGTTATTTATCGTTACACTTCTTTTTTAACGTCTTCCGCTGCCAAATATTTTGTCAGTTTACAAGGTCGATAGATGGCGTTGCACTGATGACGCGTTTTTCTGAACTGCGGTGTTAAGATTTTCCGCTGGAGAATGACCTCTCACGATTTTTCGAATTTCGAATTTCGGTTTGGTCTCTGAAAGGTTTTAAACTGTTAGGGACCAAAATTGCTTAAATCTCCGAGTTGTGCTGGTTTCGTTTAAAGTGCATTTATCGTAGTTTTGCGATGTACTGGACGGTTCGACTTGCGGATCAGGCCTGTAGGGTCCCGTACCACAGGTGCTGTGCTGACGGGACCCTACTGCTAAGCCTCCGCGATTGATTCCGTTTAGAGCGCAGCAAAGAACGGTTCGATTTGCTAATAATAATAAGGTACCGTACCAAAGGTGGTCCCGGTGACGGGAACGATCGATTTTGGGGGGCTTCTCTCTAAGTCCGAAGTCCGTAGTTTCGGGCTTAGTTGCGGACGGGCGTATTCTACTCCGTATCACCTACAGACTTACGATTAGTCCCGAACCCGAACTAAGAATGAATGACAACACGATTTCACAGTAACTGTCAATTCGTGTTATCATTAGTTCTCAGTGGTTAGGTGATACGGAGTAGAATTTTTTTTTTTTTCTTCTTAATATGTAAAACAAAGTCGGGTTTGTTCGAACACTTTTCTAACTAACTTGAGCGATTTTCATAGTTTTTGTGTTTTTGGGTTAGTCCGGAATAGCATAATAAGAATGAAAATACAAAAAAAATTAGTATGTTGGTAGGAAGGGTAGGTAGGTAGGCAGGTAGGTAGGGTAGGTAGGTAGGGTAGGTAGGTAGGGTAGGTGAGTAGGGTAGGTAGGTAGGGTAGGTAGGTAGGGTAGGTAGGGTAGCTATGGTAGGTAAGTAGGTAGGTAGGTAGGTTAGGGTCGGTAGGTAGAGTAGCCAGTTGACGGGAGCGAAGCCGCGCGGGTCAGCTAGTTCTTTTCTATAGTTCATCAATTGCCATGTTCTATGGATATACTTAGATATACATCTAAAGAGGTTTTGATTTTCATTTGTCGGTTTCGAATGAGGAAATATTATTCTTTTGTCAAAATAAGTCTCGAGATAGGAAATATAATTCTTATATCGAAACTAATTTCGAAAGAAGAAACATTATTCTTGTTAAGAAACTGGTTTCGAACCTTGGTTTTGAATGTGGCCGAAGGGGTTTTGACTTTGTTAGATGTATCGGAGCCAAACTAGCTTCGCACCCTCCGGGTAGTAAGCAGTTCTTGTCCCTGCCGAAAGCGGTTGAAACGAATTTCTGTCGACCCACTTTGCCTCCAATGTTGATACCTGATGGGTCGCTGGCTCACTCTGCAATTGAGAAAGCAAATTTATTTGCATCTCTCTTTGCAAGCAATTCACATCTGGACGCTGGCTTCAAGCAACCACCAACTGTATCTCGTTGTGACTCTTCGATGCCGGAGATCGCAGTTCACATTAAAGAAGTCCGAAGAGTACTGTGCAGTTGAAGCAATGTGCGCCTGAACTGTTTCCTGTGTTGACACGCCTGTTCCGCCTCTATCTTGAAAAAAGAACGGTGCCAAAACTCTGGAAGCTTGCAAATGTGCAACTGGTGCCCAGAAAGGGTGACCGTGACCCTTCTCACTACCGTCCGATCGCCATTACCTCCATCCTAAGGTTATGGAACGGATTCTGAACAGTAAGTTGCTGACCTACCTTGAAGACAATGATTTCCTCAGTGACCTTTATATGGCTTTCGCCGGAGGCGGTCAACTGGCGATCTTCTTGTGTATGTCACGCACTGCTGGGGCGAAACCATCGAGAGACACGGCGAAGCAAGTGCCGTGTCGCGCGATATTTTGAAGGCCTTTGACAGGGTCTGGCACGCAAGTCTATTCAGCAAGCTTCCTGCTTATGACTACCCAGCTAATTTTTGTGGTTAGATATCAGACTTCCTTAGTGAACGGTCGATCCGAGTAGTCGTTGATGGCTGCTCCTCTGACTTCATGGTTCTTGATTGAGTTCCTCAGGGGTCTGTTCTCTCTGCAATTCTTTTCCTGTTCCGTTTCTGTCTTGTTGGGTACGCAAATTACAGTAGAGAGATACTTGTCCAGCGCAACAACCAGTGGGGATGAAGTTCGATCCTTGATAGAGGCCATGGTAGAGCGGACAAATTTGACCTTAAGCCGTTTCTCCCAGTGGGGTGATGACAATCTGGTCTTTTTTAACGCCACCAAAACACAGGCGTGTCTTTTTACCGCAAAAAGGAGTCATTTCGACCAAACTCTACTTTTCGGGATACATCTGTTCCTGTGACTGATCGACTCGAGCTCCTAGGCATGGAGTTGACATCCAGTCTCAACTTCGGCGGCACCCGAAGAAATCCACGTCCCGTAGGAATTTCTGGAAATCCCCTCCGTGCTTCCCTACACTGCTTTATGTTTTAAAATTTCATTAGGCTAAATTGCCTTACGCAATACAAATTAAAACATTTTCTGCTCTACCTTTTGTAGGGGAAAGTCTCTTTTTTTTTGTTCTCACTGATTGGATCAAAACAGCGTATTTTATTTTTGTTTCGAAAATGACGAGCTCATTGTAGAAAAATGAATAAAAGTTTTCTCTTTTCCTCGATCGCGCCTGTTATTTATTATTATCACGACTATTTTATCCAATTTCTGCTGTTCCCACAAGTGGGGTCAACCGGAGTGCTCCATAATGTTGACTGTTTGTATTAAAACGTTCGAGGTATCTACTGTTTTAGAAAAAGAAGACGTCGAAGTTTTTGAATGTGAGAAGATACCCCCGCCAGTCATCACGAAAAACATTTGCGACATCGATAAGTGCATAATCGAACTGGGCGAGTGTGCGCTCAACAATTACTACACTGCGAAGGAGGCTTGTGCCTGTTACAACAAGGTATGTACCAAGGTCGAGGTTCGGGAAATCTACTAATAGAGGAGGTCTGTAGAATATAGCTTTTATTTTTGGATGGGAAATTATCAACTTCCCTAGTTCTGGGTAGAGTGGGAGGGAGTTTCTCCTAGAGAGACTGACTAAAACCCCCCTGTGTTCCTTCAAATGTCTTTTGCACGTTCCAGGGTCACGGTAACTGTTTCAAACAATTCCACAACTGTAGAATATAGCTGTGGTTTTTTAAATTTTAGGTTTTCCTTTGTTTTCGCGCAAAAAATCAGCGTGACCTGAGTTTAATTTTACCGGATTCCTATTTTAACAAACTATCCAAATAACTTTTAAACTAACACCAACCACGCTGCGCTCCGTAGCGCAAATTGCCGATACAGCTCAGAAAACTGCAGGACTGAAGTGGGACTAGGTAGGCCATGTCTCGGTATGTCGCCGTCAAAGCTGTGGGCCCGTTTATCCCAAGATCCCGTGTATGGAGCCCTGATACAGCTAGGCGGGATCACGGCTAACCGGGGAGAAAATGGCGGGGTGCCTTGTATGGCTTGACGTGAAGAAGCCCAACAAAAAGAGAAATGCAGGAAGCCTTTGCCCTGGAGTGGTACAGTTCAGGATCTTTTTCTTTCTCTCCTTAGCCTATTATTTGGGGTCGGATCTCCTCGATTCGTGCGCCAAGTCAAACGATCTTGGGTTGCCGTTTTGTCCAATTGGGCTTCCTTAAGGTCGCTTTCAATGGAGCTCCATCAGCTGGTCGACTCTGTAAACATGTCATAGTAAAGGCTTGGGTGAAGTGATCACGAAGTGAGCTGTCATTCCATCTTGATTACATGGACTGACAGCTCACTTTGTAATCACTTCACTCAAGCCTTCGCTTCGACATGCTTACAGAATCGCGCTGCAGGTCCATGGAGGGCAGTCTCGCACTCTCTTTTGTTTTGGAAGATTCAGTGCGATTTTAACCACATGGTCTTCGCTTCGTTTTCTGACATGACAATACCAGCGGAGGCAGTTTTTGGTGATTTTGTCTGCAATTTGTGCACCCTTGAAACTCTACGTACCGGAGGTGTAACGCGGCTGGATAAAATAAAGAATACGTATCCAGCCGTTACACCTCCCGCGCACCTTGGCATCTTAATTTCGCGTATGGCTAAGAAAATAAAAACGAACATAAACCTGTGCCCTAAATGAGTGGAGGTTTTTTGCAGTCTAAACATTACGTAGCGCTTATTTAACAAAGAGTGGCTTGTTACAGCTCGTAGAAGATACGATGAAGGCTTTCACGTACAATGGCTTGAAAGAGTTACGTCATGCTAAGAAGGAGCGCCTGAAACTGGTCAAGGTGTCGCTGATGAACGCATCTTCTTGCATTCATAGAGTCGGTGAGTAGTTCCATTAAACCTTATCAAGTCCTTGTTTTTTAATTGATTGAAATTGATGCTATTTCCTGGTCAATACATTTAATCTTTACCTTACACGTTTGGAAATAGACTAAAAATTAATAAAATAGTAATAGTCCGAAGTCAAACTTAATAGGCAATGAGCAGGGTACGTTGCTTGTAGAACATATGTTTTTTGAAATGTTGCCCCACACTAGGAATTTCTCTTGTATCGTGGGTGCGTTTTCAAACTTATAGACTCACATACACAGCCAGACCCGAAATAAGTATCTGTAGGCCATATAAATATTTGTTTCTTGTGGGAATCGAACCCGCGACATGCAGCGCAGCAGTCAATCGCTCAACCACTGCGCCAACCGTGCCTTCGTAGTCGTTTAGGTCGATGGGGTCAAAATGTTCTGGAGTGGCGACCGCTTACCGGAAGACGAATCGTTGGAAGGCCTCAACAGGGTGGACCGATGACTTGACGTGAAGGCTGCGGGAATCGGTTGGATGCGAGACGCTCAAGACCGGTGGTCGTGGCGACTCTAGAAGGAGGCCTATGGCGTCGTCTTAATTTGCTAACACGGTGTCCTACGTAGGCGATTCAACGCGAACGGGATCGCGAAGCAAAGTGGCGCAAAACAAACAATGACACTTTATTGCGGTGGCCTATGTGACCAACGCGGGTACGGCGACTTGCGAAGCAAAGTGGACGCGATCAGTTGGTTTGATATTTTCGCGTGAACTCTTGCGGTGCGGTGGCTTACTTTAAATAAATTAAAATACCTAAATAAAAGTAAAAATGGTGTAAGTAGAAATTTTTATTAGTGCTATATTCAAGAACGGGATTGTGAAGAAGGGTGGAAGAGTGAACGCCTACGCTTAGGTTCTAAGAAAATACTCCATTGTACATCATTTATGAATAGAAGAGCTAAGGCTCTTTGTCTGTCAATGAGTCGTCCATTTACAGCTGTCATACCGTGTGTTACATATTTTATTTTATTTTATTTATTCGGGTAAACAAACAATTACACATTAAGAATTACAAAAAAAAGGTATGAAACAGAAATGATACAAATGTGAAATCAAGTACGTTCTCCACAGATACACAATGAGACAATTTCGTAAATTTAAGACAAGCGTTGTGAACAATGAAAAAGAAGAATATTAATTGAAAAGTATCAACAAAACATAAAACTGTCAAAAGTGCCGCATAAGTGGAACATCACTGTCGCATCAATTTTTTAATAAGCTAAGCAAAATAACTCTAAACTTTCTATGTGGTAAAGCAAACAGATCCAAACTGTAGAAATTCTTATTAAAATTGCTCGTAAGGCGACGAAGAGGTGCACGCAAGCCTGCATTTGTACGACTAGAAGTAGTGGCGAATACAGGTCGTGCGCGCACCTTGCGTCCTTGGCATGTTCTGGGAACTATACAGCACAACTTGTTACTTAAATCTAAACAATCATACGAGTTATTGCATAAGTCGTACAATAATGTAGTTTCAAAAAAAGTACGCCTTGAACTCAAAGATAGCAGATTGTATTTTTAAGTAGCTCACTATAAGAGAGATAACAACTTTTTAAGCAGCGATAATGCATAGACTTCAGAAAGAACATCGGCCAAATACGACCTGACCGAAATATGAAACGGACACCAATGAGTGGTACGACAAAGAATAGAGACTTTAAGTGTTTATTAAATTCCGGGGCTCAACTTATTTTATTGGAGCCGGTAAAATAATTTAGCTTTGTAACAAAAATCTCATTTCCTTACTACTTTTATAGGTTTTGGAACGCATCTAAACCCGTCCCGTTTTATCTGTGGTACATGTTTCATCTTGGCACAACCATTAAGCGCTTACTTTTTTTTAAATACTAGATTTTTTTGAAGATATTTATTTATTTTTGTAGTTTATTCTAAGTTACATTACATTACATACACATTTTTAGATGGAGGATATGGATTGAGTACTCCGAAATGAGTTGCAAATGATAGGTTGACAGTAATATAGAATGCATAGAGCGGATCGTATTATGACATGAGAGCTATCAAAGCGTTTACCGCTTTTTTTTTTGCTCTTGCGTCGTTGCGTTAGGTGCGATTTCTTGTGGTTTTAGTGTTTTATTTGTGACTTGGCTACTATTACGGACTCCGACCGTTTTCATTTTGTGGTTTGAGCCGAGGTTCTAGTCATTGCAGTAGACTACAGTATTACCTAGATCATAACCTCAAAAGTAAGGTTCTAAGATCCTCGGCTTTAAAAAAATATATTTTCAATATAGGATTAATGGTTGTGCTTAGGGGAACGAATTAATCCATACACTATTCATGTCCACGATATTTTGAAGCCAGGTCACACGATGTATGGACCGACCTTCTTTGTGTTGTATGCTTTCTATACACTAAATATATTTATTGTAGTAAGAGTTCCACACAAGTACTGCATATTCTAATTGAGACCTAAGTAATGATCGATAGTGGTATAAATATGTACTAGGGTGCTTGAATTCTGTGGCTGATCTCATCACAAAGCCCTACCATTCGATAAGCATTATTAACAATTTTACCAACATGTGCGTCTAAGTGCAATTTATCGTCAAACAATACTCCCAGGTTGCGGATTAAACTCTCCCTTGCCAGAGTTTCACTATGTATTGTAGTAAATATCCCTAGATATTTAAATATATTTTTATTTTTAGTGAAGCTTATACAACATTTTGAAATACTGAGTTGGAGTTTGGTTTTTAGTGCAATAATCTGCAAGACGATTGAGGTCCTGCTGAAGCAGTTGACAGTCAAGTATAGTTTTGATGGGTCTAAAGACTTTCAGATCATCTGCGTAAAGTAAAAATTTAGAATTAAGAAAGCACATGTCAATATCATTGGCAAATATAATAAATAACGAAGGGCCCAGTATCGAGCCTTGAGGCACCCCTGATGAAACCGTAATGGATTTGGAATGGAAACCGTTAAACACCACTTTTTGCGTTCTATTTTTAGCGTAGGAAGTAAACCAACGGAGCAGATCCCCACGAATGCCGTTAAATGCTATGTTGCTCAAAAGTAATTTATGATCGACCTTGTCAAAGGCTTTTTGGAAATCAGTATAGAATATCTGTACACGTGAGTCTAAATTATTGAATAAATAGTCAGTACATTCAATCAAATTAATAGTTGTAGATCTTTTCTTGATAAACACATGCTGTTGCTTAATAATCTGATGATGAATAATCGGATATAGCTGATTGTGGACAAGCCTCTCGAAAAGCTTTGACAAGATCAACAGAATGGAAATAGGACGGTAGTTCTCAATTTCATATTTTGGGCCAGATTTATGGACTGGGGTGATATTGGCTCGTTTCACACTTCTGGGAAAGTTCCTTCTCTCAAACATCTATTAAAATAATATATAGTGGAAGACTTAATGTGTCAGCGGTATTTTTAAGGAAGAATGGCGGGATACCATCAGGTCCTGGGCCTTTGGAACAATGTACGGATTTCAAAGCACTGCGTACCTGTTCAATACTGATCACAAGACTGCTAACGAGACGACTATTTTCAGCATGGTCAGAGGACTGCCGCTGAATATTGTTGAGAGTGGCAGGCTCATAAACAGAATGGAAGAAGTTTAAAAAGAAATCACAGATTTCATCTGGATTATTGGACGACTGTAATGCATAGTTGAAGGAATGGAAGCCGTGGATTTACGGTTAGATATATAAGTCCAGAAATATTTAGTGTTAACTTTTATACTATCCTCAACTGACTTTATGTAAAGGCTATAACAAGTTTTTGATTCAGAATGAAATCTCGACCTATATAATGAAAATTGTTCATAATCTGACACATTTTGATACGCCTTCCATTAACACCCAGCCTTAGTTTTATTTTTAAATATATATTAATGAAGGTGAAAACCAGACCGGATACTTAGAAGACTTGACCGATGTCAAGGGAACATGAGCTTTAATAACTCTGAAAATAACTACATAAAATGTATTTACTGCATCTTCTGCAGACAGCCCCTGTAACATTCGCCCCAGTCAACTTTGCCCAAATCACTATTAATTTCTTCGTAATTCGCGTTATAGTAATTGTGCCTCTGTGTAGATTTACGTGACATGGCTCGGTTACCTAAATCGAAAGAAGCCAATATACATAAGGGTGGATGATAAGGGTCTGATGTTTATAGTGTGTCATTGGGTGTTATAACAGAACACTCATTGTTACTGATCACCAAATCCAAAACCTTTCCGGTCGAATTTTTTATATTATTATACTGGTAGGCATTAAAAATGGACATAAAGGTGCTTAAGTGTGTACAAGTTTGAGAGTTCCTGTTATTTGACTCTTGTATTGAACCTAAACCTCCAGTAAATAACCAATCAATGTCGGGGAGGTTGTAATCACCAAACAGATATAAATTTTGAACATTTTCACTCTGAACAACTGCTTGCAAATCCTCCAAATATGCAACATAAACACGATGTATGCTGCACCTATGATATCATACTTTCCTCTAGTCGCGCTACGTAGAATGACATGCTCAATGTGTTGGTTTAATAAGATAGTGGGCTCAGAGAATGGGTCATCTGAATTTCACAAGTCTTAGCAAAATACCATTCTGTGCAGAAGGCGGGGAATTGTCATTAAAGAAGGAGACTTATACTTGCCTTGAGGGCAAGCAGACGAGGCAACCATTCCCCGTTGAAGGCTCCCGAGCAACAAGTTTGCTAGAGCTCATTCATAGTGATGTTTGCGGTCCTATATTTCCCTGGGAGGGGCAAAGTTTTTTGTTACCTTCATAGATGATTTCTGGCGACTTGTACATGTTTATTTCATCAAACATAAAAGTGAAGTTTTTGAGTCATTTGTGGCATTTAAGAATAAAGTAGAGAAAGAATTGGATAAAAAGATAAAAATTTTAAGAAGCGACAATGGAACCGAATATAAATACAATAATTTTGCGACCTGCTTAAAGAGACATGGAATATTGCATCAAACATCTAATCCGTATACTCCTGAGCAGAACAGTCTCAGTGAGAGAATGAATAGGACGTTAATAGAGCGCGCTAAATGTATGATTTTAAATGCTGAGTTACAGAACACATTCTGGGGAGAAACGGTGGCCACAGCTGCATATATCGTGAACCGCTCACCAACGTGTGCTTTATCCGATGTGACGCCCTATGAAATATGGACTGGGAAGAAGCCAGATCTCAACCATATAGAGATTTTCGGCTATTCCGCTATGGTGCATATACCTAAAGAAAAAGAACCAAGCTTGATGCCAAGTCACGTAATTTGATCTTTGTTGGTTACAGTGACAGCACAAAAGGATACAGGTTCATTGATCCTAAAAAACAAAAAAGCAATTTTAAGTAGGGATGTTGTATTCCTAGAGGCTTCAATTAAGAGCAATAAAGTTCCTGAAATAGATAATAATATAAGTTTAAAAGACATTACAAAGGAGCATGAAATTAAAAAGAGAAGTTATATTAAATTAATTTAATCAAAATAATCCAAAAATTCCAAAATAATGTACTCAGGGATGCTGTCAATGCACCCTGGTACATAAGAAATGACGACCTCTACCGTGGCCTTAAAATGGAATTCGTCATCACCATTATCCAAAAATTTGCTGAAGCCCACGAGTACAGTCTTCATCGACACTTGAATGTTGAGGCAATTCAGCACAGACTTAGTGCGTAGGCTAAAAAAGACTAAACCTTTTGAATTAGTGTAGTATACAAAGTGAGTGAATAGTAACAATAGTGTTGCACTCCAATCTCGATCCGGTCCATCACCATCTTGAGACAGAGAAGCCGCACCTGTTTCTCCTAACGGAGACGAAGATAACAACCCCGCCGGACGTGGCGTACCTCAACTACCCGGGCTACTCTCTGGAACACAAGTTCAAGAAGCAGGCTGGGGTCTGTGTGTACGTCTGTGATGAAACTTGCTGTCGTCGTCTCCGTTGCTTTGAGAAATCGGGTTTTTCTGCCATATGGCTTCTTTTGGAAACTGGCGTGGAGAAATTCATCTACATATATACCGATCGCATAGCGGTGACCAGGAGACAACAGCGCTGTTTAATTCCCTCGTGGAGTCGACCGACGTAGCCCAGCAAAACGGTACCCAACAGCGAAGCTCATTTTTCTGGGGGACTTTAACGCCCACCATAAAGAGTGGTTGTTCCCGTACCAGAAAACTGACCATGCCGGGTTAGAGGCGCGCAAGTTTGCTTTAACGCTAGATCTAACCCAGCTGGTGAATGTGGCAATGCGGGTACCGGATGTTGACGCCCATACACCCAATTGCTTGGACCTTCTGCTGACAACTGATCCGGGCAGTCATTCAGTATCGGTCTCAGCCCCGCTGGGAACGTCTGACCACTGCCTGGTGAAATCCGTATTGACTTGCTCTCCTCCAGATAAGAGTACTAGAGGCACGAGACGAGTATGGCGATACGAGTCAGCAGATTGGGATGAGATGCGGCACTTTTTTGCATCTTATCCATGGCGGCAAGTGTGCTTCTCCTCGGGTGACACCTCGTGCTGTGCTGACATGATTGCGGACGTGATTCGGCAGGGGATGGAGTATTTTATTCCATTCTCCGACATCCCGCTCGGTCACAAATCCCGGCCTTGGTATAATTCAGAATGCGCCCACGCTGAGGCCCGTAAAGAGTCTGCATACCAAGCGTGGATCAAGGCTCGCGACCGAAAGGTTAAAGCACGTAGGGTTCGCGCGAGGAAAAAAGCCTTTAATTCTGCTGCTAAGTTCTGCAAGCGGGTTTTACGTAGGGGGCACGTTTTGACCATGTCGGACGTATCAGGGCCAAACTAGCATTGCACCCTCCAGGTAGTAAGCAGTTTTGGTCCCTGTCGAAAGCGGTTGAAACGAATTTCTGTCGACCCACTTTGCCTCCAATGTTGAAACCTGATGGCTCGCTGGCTCACTCTGCAAGTGAGAAAGCAAATTTATTTGCAACTCTCTTTGCAAGCAATTCGCGTCTGGTCGCTGGCTCCAAGCAACCACCAACTTTACCTCATTGTGACTCTTCGATGCCGGAGATCACAGTTAACATTAAACAGGTCCGAAGAGTATTGTGCAGTCTAGACGTGAATAAGGCCAGCGGGCTTGACGGCATTCCAGCGAGAGTGATGAGGCAATGTGCACCTGAACTGTCTCCTGTGTTGGCACGCCTGTACCGCCTCTCTCTTGAAAAAAGAACGGTGCCGAAATCATGGAAGCTTGCGAATGTGCAACCGGTGCCCAAAAAGGGAGACCGTGCTGACCCTGCACATTACCGTCCGATCGCCATTACCTCCATCCTATGCAAGGTTATGGAAAGGGTTCTTAACAGTAAGCTACTGACCTACCTTGAAGACAATGATCTCCTCAGTGACCGTCAATATGGCTTTCGCCGGGGACGGTCAACTGGCGATCTTCTTGTGTATGTCACGCACTGCTGGGGCGAGGCCATCGAGAGACACGGCGAAGCACTTGCCGTGTCACTCGATATCTCGAAGGCCTTTGACAGGGTTTGGCACGCAGGTCTACTCAGCAAGCTTCCTGCTTATGGCATCCCAGCTGGTTTTTGTAGCTGGATATCAGACTTCCTGAGTGAACGGTCGATACGAGTAGTCGTTGACGGCTGCTCCTCTGACCTCATGGCTATTGATGCCGGAGTTCCTCAGGGGTCTGTTCTCTCTGCAACTCTTTTCCTGCTGCACTTCAATGAACTACTTCAGCTTGGTCTTGTTTTTTTTTTTTATTTATTTATTTATTCACTCAGTAGTACACATACATTTTACACATTAAGTTGATGCCAGCATAAACTCATTAGAGTTTTACCGTGCACCAAAATCATCGACTACACATTCCGACAAAAAATATAACACCCTAAGTAGGTAGTTAGAAAAAAAAAAAAACAACAACAGAAAATAAAAATAAAATTACATCGGGTATATGCGAAAAACATTATCTAAAATACTAATGAGCGTCATCAGTTACCAATCCGGTCGTCCATCCTTAGTACAAAAAAAAAATGATACAGGTTGTTCCCAAAAGTTATTAGTAATGTTTTTAATAGTAGTTAAATTTCAACTTTATTTGTGTAGTAATAACATTATATGGTATTAATTTATGGTTTATTATTGCTTCGTATTATTTATCCATAATTAATTAAATAATGTATTTTATTGATTTATATATTTAGGTATCTAAATTTTGTAAAAAATGTTCCTTTAATTTGTGTTTTATGTTTTTCTGAGCTATTTTGTCTCTCAATGATATAGGTAGTTTATTAATAAGGTAAGGTATTTTATACTTTAATGATCTCATGCCGTGTAAGTTCGTGTACTTTGGAAGTAACAGCTGAGCATTGATTACGCTACGAGTTCTAATTTCAGTACTATTTACGCTTTTTGTTTTCTTTAGGTTTTCATTAAAAAATTCTTCTTTTAACAGTGAATATTTAGTTTGTTCATGTATAGGTAGTATGTTACAGAATTTAAATAATTTGTGATAGTCATTTTTGTATTTCTTCTTAATGTTGTGAGGGACAATTACTTTCAATATGCGCAATTGAATTGCGTAAATTTGATCAAGGTGCGTCTTATATGTCCTACCATAGCTCGACAGACCATAGGATATAGTTGATTCGACCAAAGCTTTGTAAAGCATTAATAGAGTTCGATATGGTATTTTGCATTTAATAATAGAAAATTTAGCCAACATGCATCTCAATTTATCACACACCCCGTTAATGTGCTCTTTCCAATTAAGTCGGCTATCAATGGTAAGTCCTAGGTATGTTTGGCTATCAACGAGATCTATGGAGTCACAGCTGCAAAGGACGGCTACTCTATTGTTGCAATTGTCATGCAAACACTCATGACAGTGAACTGTTAATTTAGGCAATAAAGAGCTTCTATTTTGACTGGAACTGATGTACATTAATTTGGTCTTACTAGCGTTTAATACCAGACCAGCGTCATGAGACCATTTAGTCAACAAGTCGAAATCCTCTTGTTGTTGCCTTTGGGCATCACTAACACTCTGTCCAGCAGCTATGAGGCACGTCGGCGAACTGATAGATCTCACAATTTTTTATGACATTTACCAAGCTATTTACATAAGTGAGGTAGTGCAACGGTCCAAGGACCGAGCCTTGCGCCGTTCCTTCCGTTACTATGACTGGTTCACTAGTCGCGTCACTGACTCTGACCATGTATTTTCTGTCATCAAGATAGTTTCTGCACCAATCGTGTAGTTTGCCTCTAATTCCGCTGTCATGGAGACACTCCAATAACCGCTCATGTCTGAGTGTATCAAATGCCTTGCTGTAGTCTATAAATACTACTAAAACGTGCTGTTTTTGATCTAGATGATTATGAATACTATCTGTGAACGTTGATAACAGTTGTGTGGTATTTTTTTTTGGTTGGAAGCCATATTGTTTGTTAGTTAATATTTCATTTTTTTCATAAAACTCGTGTATTTGTTTACAAATGTATTTTTCTATTATTTTAACAATAGAAGGCAATATAGTAATAGGCCTATAGTTGATATAATCCAGCCTGCTTCCATTTTTATGAATCGGTCTGACAATCCCTGTTTTTAGGGTCGATGGATACTTGCTTGTTTGTATGCATAGATTGATTAGGTTAGCAATCACTGTGGTAATTGACGTACATAACATTTTTATATCCATGGCTCTAATTCCATCTATTCCTGGGGCTTTATTGTTATTCAAAGACATAATGATTTTTTTAACCGAGTTAGGATCCGCAGGTTTTATACGCATAGAAACGTTAGCTGGAGTTGTGTAGTCAGTTTTATTTAGCAAGTATTTCGAGCATTTAGGCATAATTAGCTTCACGCTTTTATCAAAAGTGTCTGCAAAATTATTAGCAATATCTGTAGGAGTTAAGTTAGTTTTATTAAATGAATTGTGAATAGCCTCATCAATAGAATGTTTTATTCTTCCCGTAATTCGATTAAGTATTTGCCACATTTGTCTAATATTGCTCTTATTTGATAAAATTTCTGACTTTATGTTATCGTTTTTAGCTTTTTGTATTAAATTGTTTGCATAATTTCTTGATTTATTATATTCTTGTTTTAAGACTACGTTATTAGAGTCTTTTATCCAGTTCATAAATAATTTATCCCGATGTGTACAGGCTTTTATTATTTTTTTATTAATCCATTCATTTTTACCACGCGATGAGCTACATTTAACTTTTATTTTATATTCAGATTTCTTATAACATTCTTTGAACTGGGAATGCATGAAGTTATATAGGGTTATAGGGCATTTTATATCATGTGATTTTTCCCACTGGGTTTCATCAAAATATTTAATAAGTTGTTGATTATTTATGCACGTCTTATATTTAGGGACATCCTGTATTCGCGCGCCAGAACATGCGAGCATCACAGCGCGATGGTCAGCTAGTGTGGTACCGAGTGCCGACGTAAAGAGGTCTTGTGTACGGGATCGCGCATAAATATGATCAATTCAAGATTTACTTATTTTCCCGTTAGATATTTCTATTCTAGTGTATTCAGTGATCCCGCACAAAAGGCCTATACTACATAACATGTTATTGTATTTATGCCTTACAGGATTATCAGTTTTTAAATCTATATTAGTATCTCCCAATAAGAACAGTTCTGTGTTTTTAGTGAAGTTTTGAAGTGAAGTTTGTAATTCGTCAATAAATAGAATTTTACTGGAGCTAGGTGGTCGGTATACCGCACACAGGTTCGCGGTATAGTTCGAATGGGTGGTGACGGTGCAAAATAAACTTCAGACGACAGTACGGTTTCAGAGAGATACTTGACCAGCGCAACAACCAGCGGGGATGAAGTTCGTTCCTTGAGAGAGGCCATGGTAGAGCGGACAAATTTGACCTTAAGCCTTGTCTCCCAGTGGGGTGATGACAATGTGGTCACTTTTAACGCCACCAAAACACAAACGTGTCTTCTTACCGCAAACGGAGTCGTTTTGACCAAACTCCTACTTTTCGAGGTGCGTTCCTGTGACTGATCGGCTCGAGCTCCTAGGCATGGAGTTGACATCCAGTCTCAACTTCGGCGCCACCATTGAGCACAAAATCCAAACCCCTGCCAAAAAGCTGGGCATCCTAAATATGGTGAAGCGATACTTCAGGCCTGGACAGCTTTTAACCCTATATAAAGCGCAAGTCCGATCCTGCATGGAGTATTGTAGCCACCTTTGGGATGGCTCAGCTAAGTATCAGCTTGCCGCGCTTGACTCGGTGGAACGCAGAGCTAAGAGGCTCATCGGTGACGTTAAACTGGTGGATGCCAAGCTACACAGCTTGGCTCATCGCCGCAAGGTTGCCTGCTTGTCGGTCTTCTTCAGATTGTACTTCGGTGAGTGTCCCCAAGAAGAGAAGAGAACTCCACGACCTCTTCCCACCGGCCCCCTTCTACCATCAGAAATCCAGACGCACTGCAAGTTACCATCCCTACCTTGTTGCTATTCCACCAATTCGCACTAAGCGTTTCCAAACATCTTTTATAATGCGCACAGCAAAGGAGTGGAACTCTCTGCCTGCGTCTGTGTTTCCAAACGCTTACAACCCTAATCTCTTCAAAGTTAGAGTGAACAGGCTCCTTCTGGGTAAGCTCGCTCCATCGTAGACTTTGTGTCTGTCATCTCTGACCTAGACTAGAGTCAAGAGCAAACCCATCATGTGTAACAATACATATGACACATGAACATAGTGTTTTTATAAATTATATCAGACTAAGAAAGTGCTACGGACATCTGTAAAAGTGCAAATGGACACTATTCTTAGCTTTAACATAATCTATCACGTAACATATTAAGTTAGAGTTAAATTGCTTATTAGTCTATCGGGCTAGATCTTAATTAATTATTAAGAATATAATTCCTACTAATAAAGTACAAAAAAAAAACAAAAGAAAAGGAAACTTGACTTATCTTCTGAAGAACATGTGGAACCTGTAGAAAGAACCCTAGATGGTGACATAAATGAAACAAGAGAAAGCCAGGTTACATTTCAAAGTATATCCATTTCAGATGATTTCGATCAGTTTGAAGCTGTTTATGATGAAACTTACTTCCCTGATGAAACAGTTGATTCTCCTCCGGAATTAACAAAACTTTGAGACCACTTCAACATCGAATAAAAAGGCAAACAAATAATAATAATCGAAGCCCTTCGACATTCATGTGTATGACTGGTGAGTCAATAATGAGTTCATCATGACTTTGTAGATCACAGTTTAATAAAGCTCCAAACAGTGATAATGCTGATAAGTGGAAGAGAGCTATGAGTGAAGAATGTAAGTCTTTATTAAAAAAAATAAAACGCGGACACCAGTTATCTCACCAGAAGGGAAAATAGTGATTCCCTGCAAATGGGTTTACAAATCTAAGGGGTATGGTTTAGTAACCCGTTACAAAGCTAGTCTCGTAATCAAAGGATACAAACGAGTGCGATACAAAATGCACACGAGATATGGTTGCTGACATTTTGACAAAAGGACTTCATCGACCAAAGCACGAAAGTTTCTCCACAGCAATGGGTTTAATCCTAAAGCGTCTGTGATCAGGAGAGGATGTTAGAAGAGTGAACGTCTACGCTTAGGTTCTAAGCAAAAACTCCATTGTACATAATTTATGAAGAAACGAGTATATTTATGTCGACGATTATTATTTATTATTATTATTTATTACGATTATTATTTTCTAAGGAAAGAACCTCGATTTCTGTACGAGCGCTCTGTAATTCTATGGTGAGATTCATAACTTGCTCACGCAATTCTTTAATAAGTTCTGTATCGTCATCATCTGATAATTCCGGAACACTTTTTGCAGTTTCATTTATAGTTTGCGCAGAAACTGCGCCACTGTCATTTAGGATAGAATCTGACTTTGTTCTAGTACGACGGAACGTTATATTTTCTAGAAAATTCATTTTAAATCTTTTTAAACTTAACCTCACTATTTTCCTTCAAAGTCTTCAATAACAATAATTTTCTACCAGATACTAAGAAATTTTTCTACTGGTATCCCCAATTATAGCGCCCACTGGCGACAAGTAGCGGTACTATTTTTGTTTATCTATTCACCGCTCAGTGGTGTACTGGCGCCAGATGTCGAACATTTATTTTAGTCCAAAGGTCGATTTCGAAAATATTTTTCGTAACGGTGTATATGTTATTGTCTTTTGTAATTATTTCACCATTTTAGTGGTAAATCTGCACTTATGTTCACTATTTCAAGTCACTGGGTTAAAGTTGTGGTGAATTGTTATTGCTATGACTGGTTTATTGTTTGTGAAGCGTTTAAACTGTGACAAAATATTATAAGCTTATTTGGTAGAGGTACACTTGTCATTAATAGTCACTGATAATATCACTTGGATGTTATAGATATTGCACTGAGTTCAACTACTTTTTAGTCAATTTAGTTCATTTTTTCTATTAATTATCGAATTTTAAATACGCGGGCTATGTAAACAGTACCGGTGTTGCCAGAAGGTGTAAGGGTATTGTGATGATGTTGATATAGTGACCATATCTCTTTAGCGTCCCAACAACAATAGCACTAAGCGCTTCGATCTATTTCTCTACCAGCGGTAGCAGAATAATATCGCTCCATCAGCATTATTTGAAACGCCTTAACCAGTAACACCAAAGCTATAGCGCCTAAACTACTACTACACTAAGACAATAGTCATCATGAGAATAACAGCCTCACTTAAGCATAGAGCCATAAAGTTACAAGTCAATTATCAAACATCGATAATTGTCAATCATGAAACCGTAGCTCTTTGCGAGTCTGCTTCCGCAGCAAAAACGTTTACTCGTAAACAAAATAGAAAATGTTAACTACTGAGCGCCTCAACTCCATAGCAATTACAAAATGAAAACAGCTCACCAGATTCACGTGATGATCCTCGCACACCTCCACACACTTCTCCTTAAACTTCCTAGAACTGGCAGCTGTTGTGAAGTTGCTTGCCTCCATTCGACACTGGTTTTCATTGTTCACCTTAGAATGTTCCTTGAATTGGTCCTACGTTGAACCCATATAGGTTATCTATGGCTGGCATACAGGCGCGAAGCTCTTCAGCGCCTTACTTATAGCCAAAATAAGCTGCACTGCACAACACTGCATCCTCGACAAAACATACGATCGCGGTGACGCACTATGATCGCACGTCGAACTTAGGTTTATTGGATTGAGTTCCACGGCACATCATGGCACACATCGAGTGTTTAGACTCTGGATAAGCGCACGTGTTTAAAAAAAAAACGAACCGCGATTTCCACCATCACTGTCACCACGTGTCCCGCGTTTCAAAACGTAACCGCCACGTATTTCACTAGCATTGTCACCGCATGTTACCTTCCCACAAAATAACATCTGTTCTGTGTAATAGACTGAATACACGTGTTTTCCAATATTCGTCAACGCAAAAACATTACGTAAATTAATTAGGCCAAACCACAACAAACAATCAGCACTAGAAAAACAATACGGTTCACGTTTTCTCATTTGACACGTCTGGTGGTTGTACGACTCGAGCATCTACTCGCCGTTCACTGCCTGCCGCAGCTGCTCCGCTATCCACTTAGCAGCTTGCACTCTTCCATCGGGCTGCGATATGTTCTGGCCTTCCACAGGCACAGCATACGAAGGACTTCGCTGCCAACTGCGATGCTGCTTGCCTCGATACTTAAGGCGATGTAGCACTTTCTCTGCTGTCGTGCACCATGATCTTGCATCCGCGTCTACCTTGTTTGGATCAACGCAAGCCAATGCATTCCGCTTTCGCACTTATAGTGCTTCAATAAGCACTCGTATGGTTTAAATTTTTAATTCAACGGTCACATTTTTTTTGCACGGTTACACAGATTTAAACAACCCAACTGTCACTTTTGGTGTTTTCATTTTGCGTGTGAACCAACACGAATCCCACTTTCTGATGTCGACGAAGGTACAACTCTCCAGGTTACACCAGCCAGGATATTGAAACTACAGTGGGCGTACTTTGGGAAGTGTTGGTTATTACGCAATAGAAACACCGGTTGCTTTCAAATCAAATTATTATTCACACTCGAAAGTCTCACTTACAATATTCTCACAAAATAGGTACACTGAACAAATATTCGGAACACGCGGCGGTTTCTAGACGTGGGCACGTCTGCACTGCTCGACCGTCACTCGTACACTGAGCTCAGCCTCTGTCGAGCACACCGTCCTAGACTCCGTCGAACGCCACTAGATGGCGTTGGTGTCCCGATTGTTCTATTGACTGACTTATTTCCGACATATATTTTATTAAATTAGTTTATACCTCATAACATTGCCTTTGCTCATTTCCTACAGCGATGAACCCGTAATTCTTCGTACAAATTATGAAATTCCCCATAAATATGTCTTTCTAAGTATAATTATGCTATTAGTTGCACTCCTCTATCGTACATACTTCTTGAGTACTTATTTGATATTTCAAAAATGAATTCTCCAGTAAAAATTGTTTCCCTCCGTCCATGACAAATGCACCTAACAGAAACACAACGTTTAAACAGACGAAATGGCCCGCTATCTCGACTGCGGCGTCCTAGCCACAAAGGATCAGATCAACAACACCAAGCTACTGCATAAGGACTTCAGCGAAAAGTTCAAAGCCAGCTTCATGGCTTACCAATGGGAGAATGACCGCTCCACCGTGATGGACAAACAGTGGAAGATCGTAAGCTAAGAAATAAAAGCAAGGGCAAGATTCTAAGACCGCTCTTAAAAGCTCGCTCGCTCTCTCTTCTAAGTTAGAAGTGAATACGAGCAAGCGTTTTATGCGAATTTAAACTGTTTTTCTATTCGAATAATGATTATTGTCGTATGTATTGCTCACTTAGTACAGTCAATGAGTGATTTTTCAATCTTGTCCTAAAAAGAAAAATAGATAATAATTAAGTTGAGTGCGCGTTACTATTTCGGTTTTTACAGTTATAAATAACGTTTAATAAATAAACGAAATTAATTCGCAGGTAGAAGAGATGGTTGATCAATACACATCACAGAATGAATTCATCTTCTCTGGTTTGAAGTATTCTTCTGAGAATCCAAAATTGTCGGGGAATGTGGACGTAGTTTTTACTAACACCTTAAGATACGTAAGTTTTGAACATAATTATCTATCGGAAATCATCTCAAGAGAACATAGGTACTCCCGGGATAAAAGGTATCCTATGTGGTATTCCAGGCTAAAATCTATCTCTTTGCTAACGTTCATCCGTTCTGACGTGATTGAGTAACTAATAATTATTATCCAATTTAGTGATGTAACGAATGTCATATTTTGGACATTGCAATGCAAAAATCTGCTGCCAACATTCGCGAATGCGAATATTCAGGTTTTGTTTAAATTTGGCGCCATTTGTCATGGCTTGGTGACTTTTAGTATATAGTTTTGTTTTTTTTTGAATTGTTTTGAAAGTTTGATTGTTAAGCTTCATTGCCCAATGTTAAATAAATAAATGATAAAGAGAAGACTGATAATGTGATTACGAGGTTGAGTTAATTTTTATTGCATTAAAAACATAAGAAATTAATGGAATTGGATTTTCTTATATTAACCAACTATTATTACCTACTTAAAAAAAATATACAAGCAAAAACATTCGCAATAATTTCGCGAATGCGAATATGCAAAAATATACGAATATTCGCGAACGCGAATATTCGTTACGTCACTATATCCATCCAAATTTCGCATTTATAATATTAGTATACACGGTGCCATTTTAATCGTCTTACAACGGCAGCCCACTTCAGCTATCCAATGACTACCACAAATTCATTTAAAAAAATATGTATTTATGAACATTTGAATTATTTAAAAATTAAAATATTATTCATTATCATGACGCATGACGTAGTTTGAAACATCCAGGGCCCCGAGTCTGCTATTACAATAGTGTCAGAATGGTCTATCATTGATTTCATAATGGTTGATTTTGACAAGATTCTATGCCATTTCTTTTAATGGAGTGTCAGTGGTTGACCACTGGAAAGTCATAATGTCGCTTTTATATCTAGTCAATGATAGACCATTCTGACACTATTGTAATAGCAGACTTGGGGCCCTGGAGTGAGCGCAGTCCAAGCCTTGTGTTCCAACGAAGGCGCGGAATGGTTTTCATGTTGTTTTGATATAAACGGGTGTTTCATACTTCTATTGCTTTATTTATTATTGTTATTGTACCTGTTCCTTCATCTGCTTAGCCTTTTCCCAACTATATTGGGGTCGGCTTCCAGTCAAACCGGTTTCAGCTTTATACCAGTATTTTACTTTGAGCGGCAGCCTACTAGACCTCCACAACCCATTAACAGCGTAACACGGTACTTCTTGGCAAGACTGGAGTCAGATTGATTGGCTTCTGACAATCCGTACCGACTGCCAAAGATCTACAAATGACAGCCGGGACCAACGGCTTTACGGCTTTTTAATTGTACCTATTATCTTAATGAATATTTTTTTTAAATAACCGCGCCCAGAGGTAGTTTATATCGGGCACATTAAGGTGGCCGCCTTTGTAAGACGACTAAAATGGCAGCGTGTATAGATAATATAGATAAGTGAAAAATATTTATTTAAACTTACCTATTACTGCTGTCATCTATGTCTACACTAATAATATGATAAAGAGGAAAGATTTGTTTGTTTGTATGTTTGTTTGTTTGAATTGAATAGGCTCCGAAACTACTGGACCGATTTGAAAAATTCTTTTAGCATTGGATAGCTACATTATCAGGGAGTAACATAGGCTATATATTATCCCCGTATTCCCACGGGAACGGGAACTACGCGGGTGAAACCGCGTGACGTCCACTAGTAAATAATAATACTAGCTGACCCGCGCGGCTTCGCTCCCGTCAACTAGCTACCCTACCCTACCTACCCTACCTACCCTACCTACCCTACCTACCTACCTGCCCTACCTACCCTACCTACCCTACCTACCCTACCTACCCTACCTACCCTACCTACCCTACCTACCCTACCTACCCTACCTACCCTACCTACCCTACCTACCCTACCTACCCTACCTACCCTACCTACCCTACCTACCCTACCTACCCTACCTACCCTACCTACCCTACCTACCCTACCTACCCTACCTACCCTACCTACCCTACCTACCCTACCTACCCTACCTACCCTACCTACCCTACCTACCCTACCTACCCTACCTACCCTACCTACCCTACCTACCCTACCTACCCTACCTACCCTACCTACCCTACCTACCCTACCTACCCTACCTACCCTACCTACCCTACCTACCCTACCTACCCTACCTACCCTACCTACCCTACCTACCCTACCTACCCTACCTACCCTACCTACCCTACCTACCCTACCTACCCTACCTACCCTACCTACCCTACCTACCCTACCTACCCTACCTACCCTACCTACCCTACCTACCCTACCTACCCTACCTACCCTACCTACCCTACCTACCCTACCTACCCTACCTACCCTACCTACCCTACCTACCCTACCTACCCTACCTACCCTACCTACCCTACCTACCCTACCTACCCTACCTACCCTACCTACCCTACCTACCCTACCTACCCTACCTACCCTACCTACCCTACCTACCCTACCTACCCTACCTACCCTACCTACCCTACCTACCCTACCTACCCTACCTACCCTACCTACCCTACCTACCCTACCTACCCTACCTACCCTACCTACCCTACCTACCCTACCTACCCTACCTACCCTACCTACCCTACCTACCCTACCTACCCTACCTACCAAAAAATGTGATAAATGAAGAACCGCTCGACCAATTTTGTGCAAACTTCACATAAACTATCTACTAAATAGTCCAAACAAAGCCTAAATATTTTGTTTGGATAGGTGAGCGGTTGTTGAGTTATAAAATTACAACGAAAAGTGGCATTAATTTATATATATATATATAGATTTTGAAGAGTTTGTTTGGTTGGACGCGCTAATGTCAGGGACGGCTGGTTCGAATTGAACAATTATTTTAGTGTTGGATAGCCCATTTATCGAGGATGGCTATAGGCTATATAACATCACGCTACGACCAACAGGAGCGGAGCATTAATGAAAAATGTGATCCAGACGAAGTTGCGTGGGTCAGCTAGTTCGTTATAAATGTTAGGAACTATCATTGATGTATAAAAACCCAAGATACACACTTAGCATCTCAAAAACGTCCGCAAAAAACAAGCGCACAATGTATAATGGTGCGCTAGTTTCAAAAAGTCTCGCATCGCTCGCCATACTACACTGTTTTGTAAAAACAACTTTAAGCGATCCTTGTAAGGTTGAATTTGCAAAAAAAAATGCGCAGCACTCGCCATACTGCACTGCTTTGTAAAAACAACTTTAAGCGATCCGTGTAAGGTTGAATTTGCAAAAAAAATGTTTATAGTATAACTACAAACAACTCACACATGACACTTGATACATGTCAGTTTTTGACGACAGTTTCGAGTGTTGCATTTGTTCGAGACTGTGCATCTTGTGTTTTTTATATATCAATGGGAACTATTTAATCTTTTAAAAATTGCAAGGTATTAGACCCAGGTGTGCACGATATGAGTTGTAGTTCGTATACTTATTATGATTTCCACTATTGCAGTTACAATACTTACAGCAAAAGTTGGCAGATGTCTCCGCTGGAATGACTGAGAGAGTGGACCGTGCAATGGAAGGTACGTACCAAACAGAAGATTTTTTATTTTTACTTTAATACGACTATGTTTCTGTAACTTAGCTAAGGTTAACGTTATAATTTAACGAGAAATAGAACGAAGGGCCTAGTGATAGTGAAACTCCAGACAAAGGCACATATTCCATCAGCAAAATTGATTGGCGAAAAAGCCTGGGCTTGTCGTACACCAGGAAACGTTAGGAACGTGGCTGATGATCATTGTCCAGCCCTCTTGTCGTTATATGAAGTGCAACTGATATTCAACATTATCGTGATAAAGTTATTTTGGCCTATTACACGGGTAGCCGATGGATGCGAGACGCATGCAGGACAGGTTGTTTTGGCGGCACTTGGGGGAGGGAGGCCTATCCATGTCCAGCGGTGGACGTCTTTCGGCTGATGTAATAATGATGATGACACGGTCAGACTTCCTTCTAAACCAATGCCATCATGATTCCGTTGTCAGAGAGAGATGAAGTTATACAGGGCGAATAGCACTATCTCTCTTTCACAACGGAGTAAGGAGATTTTTTTTTTTTAAGATTTGCCGAAGGAAGGTGCTATCATGATGGCAAAAAGAGAGGTCACGTTGGCAAACGTCCTTAAAGATAAGAGAGCTGAATCTGAAAATGATTACAAGACAAGGGTTAGTGCTCATTTTCCAAATTAGGAATCTAATACTTTTCATTAAATTAATTTGGGGTCAGCGCATAGAGTTGATTTTTTTTTTCTTTTTACTATAGACAGGCATACGTTTGACCACTATCTCACCTGATGGTAAGCGATGATGCGGTCGAAGATGGAGCACGTTTGCCTAGAAGCAACCTATTCACTCTTGTCTTAAAGATTCCCAGGTTGTAGCTATCTGGAAACACAGACTCTGGCAGGGAATTCCACTCCTTAGCTGTACGCAATATGAATGTGTTCCCAAAACGTTTTGTGCGTGTGGGTGGGATGTCCACCATGTACCTATGGCGCATCGCCGATTGATTGTTAACATGTATACTTCTTCTATAAATTTCTATGTAGGTACAGTCATTTCATTTTGATTTCTACTCGTAAGATAAAAGAATAGGTATATTTCTCCATAGGCGTATATAGGGGGGGGGGGGGGGGCTTATGGGCCGTGATAAATCGCATCTGTGTAGGTGTTAAATAGGTGTCGAGATACAGCACTTCAAACATCGGAAAGATTTCCCAAAAAGTTAGAAAATGTATTTTTAAACATTCTTCTTCTTCGTCCTGGCTTGCGGGGCGGACAGCCGCTAGAAATTTCAGTAAGAACCGGCTCTTACTGAATGCTGTTACTAACAACCTACATACTTAACTTGATAAATTATCCAGGTTGCAATACATAATTTTCGAGCTCGCTTCGCTTGGTTTTGCATTCTACACTCAAGTGCTTGAAAGTTTGTGCATTTCGTCAAAAAAAATATATTCTATTTAAGTATAAAAAATCAAACCTAATGAGAATGAGGAGTGCAAAAATTTTCAAGCTCGCTTGGCTTCGCGAAGATATTACTGGCAGAAAATCAAACCTACCTGATAAAGGGTACAAACATTTTCGAGCTCGCTTCGGTCGCTCTTGTATTCTACACTCTAATTCTTGAGCTTTCCTGCATCAGTCAACAAAGTTACTTTTATCGTCCCGGGCCCCGGGATGTGAGGATCAACCTTTTGACTATGACAGATGACTGACCTAAAATTCCACTTTTGTTCGTACACACCGCAACAATTTTTCTTATTGGGCGTCGCATCTCAGGTTGGGGGCTAGAGGCCCGCCCTGGAAAAAATCCCAAGATACGCCAATGTATTTCTCATACCAATCTTTCACTGTATTTTCTAATAAATTTCGTTGCTGGATCCATCGTAGAAGATAAATTAAATCAAATTCCTTTATTTCAAATACCTAGACCATTTACAGACACTTTTTGGAATAGCCCAGCTGCCTTGTCCCATTTTTTTATGATTTAATTACAAATGTATAGTTTTCAGATTTTTCTCTATAGGTACTTGTAGTATAAGACGGTATTTCTTGCCTAATTTCATAGTTCTAGGTCAACGGCAAATACCTTATACATTTTGATTCCCTTGAGAGTGTTGAAATATACGTTTTTTGCGGCATAACGACCGTATAATTTCATCTCAATGCCTCCACGCGTTCCCGAGAGAAAGGGTCTTGACAGACAGACGGACGGACAACAAAGTGATCTTATAAGACAGACTATCCGTGACGCCCTTTTTAGTCTGTGAAAATGGAACTCGACCGCACAAAAAGTGTGTCGTCTGTGCTGCACCTTAGGGTTCTGTTTTTCATTTTGAGGTACGGAAACCTAAAAATAACCATTTAATCTTCAAGGCAATATATTTTTTTCATTTATTGATATCATCTATTTCAAACTTATTAAAACGAAGATACTTAATTTTGCATCATCTCTGTGCAGATAGATGAACAAAAAGCAAAGAATGATAAATACTTGAATGATACAATGAAAAAACTGAAAGACAATCATGAGGAGAGCATGGGTAAAAAACTATTGCAGATAGAGGAGCAGGTTGGTATAAAAACAAACTCCTAACTAACATAAAGCCGTATCGTGTAATGTAACACGCATAGGCATAGCATAGTCGGCCTTCTATAATGTTCCCACTGTTGGGACTCAGGCCTCCTCTCTAGGAGAGAGAATGGGCCGTAATCCACCACGCGGGCCCAATGCGGGTTGGTGAATGTCACATATCTTCGAATTTTTGGTTCTAGGACATGCCGGTTTCCTCACGATGTTTTCCTTCACCGTTTTGAGAGCAGTGGTGATGAAATAAATTACACAAAGTAATGTGCCTGGCTGGGTTTGAACCCGCGACCTACAACTCGCAACACGCATAGGGTTAGACTTGATATCCCCAAACTTTTTTGTCACGTGGACTATTTGGCGAATTATTCTTTATCGCATAGAACCCTGCTGTTACCACATAAGTGCATCTTTTTGTTTATATTTTGTTTTTTTTTTTTAATTGATTGTAATATGATGCGAAGCTGAAATCACTATAGGCATTTATGGTCTCACAGACCATCAATTATTTCATCTTTTCCTTGTTATACACCCCTTGGAAGGTCTGCGTAGGCCCCTGGGGTTCACTAGGCCACTTTGGGAATGAGCGGGTTAGACTATTAAGCTGCGTCCTCTCTTGTTACAAAAATATCGATATTATTTTTGTGATTCGTTTAAAATTTTAAAGACTAAAATTAAATTTATTAATACTTATTAATATTATTTTAAAAATTCCACAAAAACAGGTAATGAAAAAATTCGATAAGATGGTTAGCGACAAAGTCGCATCTGAGAAGAAGGTTATGGCTGCTGAACTCGAAGAAATGTCTGTGAAACTCAGAGTAGTCGAAGCTAAACTCCAAGGTATGTACTAATTTTAAATTAAATTACTTTATGAAATTATACTGTAAATTACGTTATGAAACTGTACTGTGCCGTGTGGTGTCGGCCGGTACCGTATGGTGCCGTAAAAGAATAATACCATCGCATCACTTCCCGGGGGAGTCGTAAGAGGCGACTAAGGGACTCGCCGGATAATGGGAAGCAGCGTTCTCTGTAAAAATCAACATCATACACTGCGATCGCCAACCCGCCTGCCAAGCGTGGCGATTATGGCAACCCCCTTTTGGGGGAGGCCTATGTCCAGCCGTGGACGTCTTTCGGCTGATATGATGATGATGATGAAATAATGTTTTTCTTTCACTCCTCCGCTGTTCTTTTTAGGGTTCCGAAAAAAAAAGGAACCCTTATAGGATCACTCGGGTGTCTGTCTGTCTGTCTGTCTGTCTGTCTGTCTGTCTGTCTGTCTGTCTGTCTGTCTGTCTGTCCGTCTGTCACAGCCAGTTTTCTCCGGATCCACTGGACCAATTCTGTTGAAATTTAGTACACATATGGGCTTCTATGACCCAAACACGGACGCGTTACGTAAATTATTAAATTTTTAGTATGGGGATCACTTCTGGGGGTCAACTAGAAAATTAAAAAAAAAAGATTTTTGAACAATATCGTCTGACATATCAAATGAAAGGGCTCACTGTGAGGGTTTAAATTATATTTTTTTCATAATTTTAAAATAAATGATTTAAAAGTTATTCAAGTAATTAGACGAAAAATGACCATTCCCCCCCCTTATCTCCGAAACTACTGAGCCTAAAATTTTGAAAAAAATGGAGATAATAGATCTTTACCTAAAGATTACAGGAAAACCTATTAGAAGTCTGTAGTGTTAAAATAACATGTTAAAAAATTTAAATTCGTTCGGAACCCTTTGCACGCGAGTCAGACTCGCACTTGGCCAGTTTTTTTATTTAACTTGTTCAGGATCCTAGACAGTTGACGCGTTCCTCCAGGACTCGTTGAGCTTCATTGTCTCGACGTTTACCTGTTGATCGCTACTGTAGCTTCAGACTCTCAGCAGTTGCAGTGGTAGAGGACAGTGGCCTTTGGACGGATCCGTCAATGTAGTCAACGATATTTTTTTAAATATCAGTGACGTAATTGCCGCAAAATTTATTTGTTTAACATACAGCCTAAAACAGGAATCAACATGCTAATAAACATAAGGAACTTTGTATTACGCGGACTGCATTGACGGAACAACCTTAATATAAAAATGTTGAATGATTACTACTCGGCCAGCGCGTCTTAAGGCGGAACAAGCGACGCGTCGTTCGCAGGAGTTGTGGGCGGCCGGAGCATCACTCCTTGCGGCTACCAAGAAGGGCGACCCTTACGTCAAGGTGGACAAGGAACTAAAGGCTATTGAGAAGGCATCAGGTATTTAGTTCAGTTTGTATCCTTAGCTAAAGCTGTAGTATTGATGAATATTGTTGTTTGTTACTTTTTCTTCTGTTTCGATGGCAAATGCAAAAGTTGTAACTAAGTTCAAATATGTTGGCCCTTCATCTTTTTGCTGACTCTTACACAGTTCGTGCCTAGAAGGTGGCCACGTGTACAGCGGCATCGTTTGGCCACATTTATCGTTGGTATTCATAAGGTCCTCAATGGTGTAAGAGCACTTGGAACACTCCAACAAGTGCACCATGTTTTGAAAAGGGGTTTTGGCCCAAAACTCGATCATGCGGACTCCAGTCGCTAATGCAGCCATAAGGTCCTCAAGTATACCTGAAGATGTGACATAGGGCGTAAAGACACGTACCAGCAAATATATATTTACACAAGAGCTAAGTGGTGTGAGCCTGGTATGAACCCGGCGATGGCAAAAATTCCTAGGGAAGATCCAGTTTAAAGACCCTTATATCGTAATAACGATGCCGATATCAAAATATTTGTCCAATAAAATGTTACTGTTTTATAGGCGAAGACGACAAGTTAGTTTTAACAGTGTTGAAGTCGATTCCTAAGTCTGTCCGGGAAAAGGGGATTGTCCCTGAAAGTGTGCTGCGAGATAGTTTCCGTACAGTAAGTAACTAATACCTATTGTATTTTGTACCACATCCTTCTAAGAGTTGGTATCTGAATTGAGTATTAAGAGTTAAGATCAAACTCATTAATGTCAAAGTTTGACAGGTTTTTAGGGTAAATAGAGAGTTTAAGAAACACTAAACTTCTAATTCTTCTACATATTTGTGAAACGAACGGAGGGTAACACGTTACGTTACTTTAAGAAGTCGTCATAATTATTGTGACAAGATTACAGACTTCTCTCTTCGATCATTTAGCGGTTTACACCTCCAAAAATCTCAGCAAAAAACACTTTGGGTCACCTCAACATACGTCTTTTATAATGCGCACAGCAAAGGAGTGGAATTCTCTGCCTGCGTCTGTGTTTCCAAACGCTTACAACCCTAATCTCTTCAAAGTTAGAGTGAACAGGCTCCTTCTGGGTAAGCTCGCTCCATCATAGACTTTGTCTCTGTCATCTCTGACCTAGACTAGAGTCAAGAGCAAACCCATCACAAAAAAAACCTTATAAGTGGGTCTATAAAGGCCACTTTAGTAGAATCAGAAACACATTAACACATCGCAAGTCACGGTACCTGTCACTGTCAAATTTTCCCAATTAACCTTGAACCTAATGTGTTAGCGATAAAGATGAAAATGAATTTTGACAGATTGTTGTGTGATTATTATGATTTAATCATTATGATTCTGCTAAAGTGGCCATTTTAGACCCGCAGATCTCTCTCCGGTGGTGTCGGATTGCCTCCCACGAGAGTGATGGAAGAAGAGTGTATTGCACTATAGAGAACGTGTAGGAACTATAGGTAGCACAGAAGTGTCATTGCCAAGTATATTTTATCTATAAGTTTCGAATATTCAACACTAGATGCCGTGCATATTCAACACCGTGCACGTTCCCTCCATGTATATGTCCCGCGCAGATGGTTAGACTTCGTTGTGAAAGGCCGAAGTCGGTCAGGAGGACTATATTAAATGCTTGTTGTGTGTTCAGATGCAGAAGATGGCACGAAGTGTTGCATTGGTTGAGCAAGACGGTGCCCCAATGCCGGTCTACATGCTCTCCTGGTTGCAGGGATTGCTGCTCTTTATGACTGTAAGCGTTTATTTACTAAGTTGTAGCTGTTAGGTCTTATGACCTTCGGATATACCAAAGGGACGTATTAACCGGATAAAAAGTACGTATCTTATGTCCTATCACAGTCTACCTTTGTGCCAAGTGTCATCCAAATCGCAGAAGCGTGGTATGGGATTTGTCTCGTGCTTTATCTAGTTGTAGTAATGTTAATTTTAAAGAACTCAAATCTCGGATTTATGCTTGCACAAATTTTGTTTTCTGAAACCGTTTTGTTTTTTTTTCTGTTTAGTTACCAGGAATCCCGCAGAAAGAGTTTGAAAAACCGCCATTGGTGCCCTCTCCACATTTAGACACTTTTGATTTGCTGCAGAGAGCTAGGTAAGTGTTATATATTCAGATTCGAAGATCGATAGTTTTTTGCGTTAACTTTTTCGAACAATGTCGCTGGCAATTGTAAATCTTGCCCTTAAAGTTCACTTCAGTTATTTAAGATTTTACCTTATTAACTTTGTCAGTTTCTGGATCGATCGCGGGAACTTAGCCATAGCGGTGCGCTACGTGGACTCCCTCAAGGGTGCGTCGCGCGCGGCCGCTGCCAAATGGTACGAAGCTGCGCGCGCGCACCTTGAAGTGAGGCAGGCGGCAGAGGCCGTATTGGCGCATGCCGCCGCTATGGGACTGCGGTATATCTGAATGAGGTAAGCAATCAGCATGCACTCGCCACGCCAGCAGAGTCTAATAACGGAAAACCAATAAAATAAAATTCGTGACAGTTTTTTGTTTGTATAAATATTTGAACCTGAAATACCACTGGTCCTCGTCGCTGTTCGACTTTGTACCTGTGTGTTGCATGAAGTTTTAATAAATAAATGGCAAATTAAGGGTAACAGAAAGAACGCGATTCAAAGTTGAAAACGCGACAACAATATTAACCTATCCGTACACTCATGCATAACTCGATATAATGTACTGAGTACTTGAGTGTACGAAGTGTTTTGAAAAAGCAATATTACGCGTTAAACTGTGCATTGTGACTTCCCGGGGCGGATGCGACGCGGTGCTTTCCCAAAGGCGTCACAAACCGCCACGGATATGAAACGCATATGCGGCAACAGGCAAATAAAATGGCAGCGTTTCAAAAGAAGTTACTATTATAGAAATGGAGTAAGGGCGCCTTCAAATTTGTTGCGCTGCTGCCGCGCGGCACTTTGCGACTAATTTGAAGGCGCCCTACGAAAAAACTTTGTTTTCCTGTTTTTAAAAGCATTCTGCGTGAAAAATGTGAGTGCCGGATCCAAAACCAAGTTTACAATAATAGTTATTTATAATAGTAGTGCGGTAAGTTGGTTTTTACAAACGAGTAGACTCTTACCATAGTCACGCTCACGAGTTTGTACAAACTTCTTATAAAAATGGCACGAATTTGCAAATTTAAAACTAGAACTACATCGTCGTCTCATCTTTGTCTCATTTTCTCTTTAGTATTAAATTGAGACAAAAGTGTTGAGCAAGAGCGCTTCCAAGGAGGTTCGATCATTCAGCTTTTTAGCTGATCTTTTATTATTTTGATGATGTTCTATTTTTTTTAAAACTGAACTTCAAAATACTTGAAATGAATAAGCATTCGTTTTCGGATGTTCCATTTTTAATTCAGTTGAATCTTACCTAGGTACTTAAAATGAATGAGCTTTAGTCAGTGGCGATCATTTTTAATCTGTGGTATTCGCTATTCTCCCGCCATGGAAAGTTGAAAATAATTTTGTTAATAATGAATTGAGTATTGTTACGCGCCAGAATTAATGTTGGGTACATGGCGGCATTTGCGTACTGCTAACGCCATCTAGTTTCAACCAACCAAACATTTACGTGCTGCCATCTAGTATCGAGTAGCAGATACTGGCATACTGCTGGCGCCATCTAGTATCCAGTAGCTGACATTTACGTGCTAGAACATTCTCGATGTTTTGACGGGACCTGTGTGTGCCCGAACTTTCCAGAGGTTTCCATACAGGAGGGTTCTGGAAATGACTGTCGGTATATAAAGGGCGGACATCCGGCGACGGCAGTCAGTATTGAATTGGCGATACAAACGATAACTTCGAGAGCGATCTTCGACTGCGAATTATAGTGAAGTGAAGTGTTCAGTAGTGCGATTGTGTTTTATAATTAGTGTGTTTTAAAGTGATAATTAGTGTTGTGGATTAAAGTGTCAGTTTTGGTTGTTTAATCGGCTGTTTTTATTGTAACGAACCCCAAGCTCGTAACAATTGGTGTCAGAATAGTGGATAATCATGCCGATTCTGCCAAAGGACGACACGGAGGGTATCCGTACCCGTAGTCAACGCCAGCAGGAGACGGACCAGAGGCGTTTTGGTGGTGCAACGCCGCAGACGTCGGCAGGTCAGCTACCGACCATGGAGGCCGGCCCGTCCACAGTAGCTCCGGCATCACCACCACCAGACTTTGCTGCTCTGATGATGATGCTGCAGGAGCAGGCTCACCGACAGGAGGAACAGGCCCGCCGACAGGAGGAACAGGCCCGCCGACAGGAGGAACAGGCCCGTCGGTTGGAAGAACAGTTGCAGCACGACAAGGCGGAGCAGGCCCGACGACAGGAGGAGCAGGCCCGACGACAGGAGGAACAGGCCCATCGTTTGGAAGAGCAGCTCAAGCTTGACAAGGAGGAGCAGGCGCGCCGCCAGGAAGAACAGATGCTCCTCATGAAGGAACTTCACGCGTCCTTCAGGAAAGACATGAAGGAGGTGAAGGATAAGGTTGCTCAGCATGACAACCGCTTATCAGACGCTGAAACCAGGATCAGCAAGTTTGATGACGTCATTGCTGATATGAAGAAGGAGTTGGGCAACCTTAAACTTGGAGATGGGATTGCTACTTCAGCAGCCACTACACCTTCGCCACGTGGGTTCAAAGTGCCGCCGTTCGATGGGACGTCTTCTTGGTCGGCCTACAAGATTCAGTTTGAGGCTGTCATGAAGGCGAACGGGTGGAGTAAAAATCAGGCCATGACTGCCCTCACCCTAGGCCTGCGCGACCAGGCCTTAACTGTCCTGGAAGCTCTCGGTAAGGAGGTGACTTACGAGCAGCTGCTTGAGGCGTTGGAAGCTAGGTATGGCGACGCCCATCTGGAGCACGTGTTTCGTGCGCAGTTAAGGGATCGCGTGCAACGCAGCGGTGAGAACCTGCAGCAGTGGGCCCTGGAAGTGGAGAAGCTGGTGCGAAAAGCATACCAGTCTGCACCAGCGCTCATTGAAGGGAACCTGGTGCAGGCATTCATCGACGGCATCCGCGACCTTGAGGTTAGGGCTGCAGTGAGGCTCGGGCACCACGGGACGCTTAAGGACGCCTTGGCCCATGCACTGGAGGTGGAAGCTGTGCGGCAAGATCATCGTTCCCACCGCGTCAGGGAGGTTGCAGCGGTTACAGTTCGCGATCGTTTAAAAGGATACAGCCCTAGGTGCTACGGCTGTGGTGAAAGGGGCCACCTTCGATCCAGTTGCCCTAAGCGAACTGCAGAAGGGGAAGGGAGCCGATCTCCAGAGGGCAGGGCGGCTAATAGCACCGCCCAGCAACAGCAGGGAAACGAGTAAAAGCCAGGACTGCGGGGCGGGTGCTGGCTGATGTTCAAGGAGCCCCAAGGATTTCGATCTCACAAACCCGTGACGGGAACAGCCTTATCATCAAGGGTGAGGTCAACGGGACACCATGTAGGCTGACGATAGACACTGGAGCTTCTCGCACGGTTGTCAGTTCCCAAATTATAAGTCGGTTCCTTGGGGACTCTGCATACAACCGAGAGCGAATAAATTTGGTAACAGCCACCGGTCAGCGCATATCCGTCCGAGGAGAAAGAGAGATGCAGTTGAAGCTAGGCAACAAAATCTACCTGCATAATGTTGTTGTGGCCGATATAATGGACGATTGCATCCTGGGCTTAGACTTTATGAGGAAGAATCATTGTGAGATCGACGTTAATCAAGGAGTTATGAAATGTGGACAAGAGGAACTTTTCATGGAAGGGGCTTTACCTGGAAATGTGTACAACCTAAAGAAGATTGTTCTTCTTCCGAGATCGGAAACGGTTGTACCGGTTAGTCTTCCTCGGAATCCTGGGCAAACTCATCGTTGCGTACTCGTGGAAAGGGTAGACAATGAACTTCCATGGAAAGTGGCACTAACATTGGTCAGAGCCACCGACATCTCAGGAGTACGTGTGCTGAACCTTTGTGACAAGGAGCAGGTGATAGAAAAGGGCACACTGATGGGTACCTGCGAGGAAGTGGATTGGTTGCGTCGATGCCAATATCTATCAACTGGGACCCTCAGCAAGGATGCACAAACGAGAGTGACCACACTTTTAGAAGACTGTCGCAGCGCTCTGTCTCAAAATGAAATGGTCAAGGCGAAGAGGATGTTACTTAAGTACACCGATGTTTTCCCTTCGAACGATGCTGACATCGGGAAGACTGGCTTAGTTCAACACAAAATAAACACGGGAGAAGAATTGCCTATCCGTCAACGGCCAAGGAGATTACCGGTAGCACGTGAAAAGGAAGTGGAAACCATGATCGAGGGAATGGTGAAGGATGGTGTTATAGAACCTTCATCCAGTCCATGGTGTTCACCGGTAGTGCTGGTAAGGAAGAAGGATGGCAGCATGCGGTTTTGTGTTGATTATCGTCGTCTGAACGACGTGACGAAGAAAGACAGCTATCCCTGGCCAAGAATTGATGACACGCTGGACATGCTTACTGGAGTAAAGTGGTTTAGCACACTAGATCTAAAAAGTGGCTACTGGCAAGTAGAAATTGACCCGAAAGACAAGGAGAAAACTGCATTTTCGACAGGAAAGGGTCTATGGCAATTTAAAGTTATGCCATTTGGATTGTGTAACGCTCCGGCAACGTTTGAAAGATTGATGGAACTGGTACTAACCGGGTTGATTGGTGATGCCTGCCTTGTCTACTTGGATGACATCATCATCGTAGGTCGTACGTTTGAAGAACACCTTCAAAACCTGGAACGCGTGCTCATGAAGATCCAGAGTGCCAACCTCAAGTTGAGTCCGAAAAAGTGTTCATTTTTCAAACGGCATGTTAGCTTTTTGGGTTATGTTGTGTCGGAAGAAGGTATCCGCACGGATCCAGAGAAAATTGCCGCTGTCAAGGATTGGCCAATTCCAAAAGACAAGACGCAGGTCAGAGCATTTTTAGGTTTGTGCTCCTATTATCGGCGTTTTGTCAAGAACTTTGCAGATATAGCCAAACCCCTGCACAAGCTAACTGAGGAAAAGCGACATTTCTGTTGGGATGAAAGTTGCGACATCGCTTTCCAGGAGCTAAAGGACCGTCTGTGCAAAACACCTATTTTGGGGTATCCTGATATCAGCAAGGAATTTATAGTTGACACAGATGCAAGTGATATCGGACTTGGCGGTGTGTTATCTCAGCGGAATGGCGATCAAGAGGTTGTGATTGCGTACTTCAGCAAGTCATTGTCGAAACCAGAGAGGAATTATTGTGTCACGAGACGGGAATTGCTTGCTGTGGTAAAGTCATTGCAACATTTTAGCAAATATCTACTGGGGCGGAAATTTCACCTACGAACTGACCATGCTGCGCTGAAATGGCTATTGCAGTTCAAAAATCCAGAAGGACAAGTTGCGAGATGGATTGAACTACTGCAGGAATACGACTTTGTGGTAGAACATCGCAGCGGAAAATCTCATGGCAACGCTGATGCACTGTCAAGAAGACCTTGCCCTGAAGACTGCAAGCATTGTACTAGGCAAGTGGGTAAAGAAGTCATACCTGTGAGGATGCTCAAGACAGACCTCAGCAACGAGTGGAAGGAAAGCCTACAACATGCTCAGCACGAAGATTCAGACATCAAGCCGATTCTGGAGTGGATGAAGGCCAGTGCTCCTAAGCCCACGTGGAGTGATGTCTCAGCGATGAGTTCGATCACAAAAAGTTATTGGGCCCAATGGGACAGCTTAGTGATTCAGGATAGAGTACTGTGCCGTAAATGGGAAAATGCTCGAGGAGACAGCTGTCATTTGCAAATGGTTGTCCCTAAAGCTAAAGTACCGGATGTTCTACAGCTGTACCATGATGGCTGTTCAGGAGGCCATATGGGAGTCAAACGGACTCTACTGAAGATACGGGAACGGTTTTACTGGGTCCATTGTCGTGCCGATGTCGAGGACTGGTGTCGCAAATGTACAAGTTGTGCGGCTGTAAAAGGACCTCAAACTCGTAGCAGAGGTGCATTGCAATTGTACAATGTTGGTGCACCATGGGAAAGGATAGCTCTGGATGTTGCGGGACCGTTTCCGGAAAGTGAAAGTGGTAACAAGTACTTCATGGTTGTAATGGATTACTTCACTAAGTGGCCGGAAGTCTTCGCTATTCCAAATCAAGAAGCTTCAACAGTTGCAGATAAACTGGTTCATGAAGTCTTCTGTCGTTTTGGAGTACCTTTGGAAATTCACAGCGATCAAGGAAGGAATTTCGAGTCACAAATATTCCAGGAAACTTGTAGAGTGATGGGTACTCATAAAACGAGAACAACTTCTTACCACCCACAATCGGATGGAATGGTGGAACGATTCAATCAGACATTGGAGAGATACCTGGCAAAAGTTGTGGAAAACCGGCAACGCGATTGGGACAAGCATATACAACCATTTTTGCTGTCATACCGAAGCGCTGTTCACGAAAGCACATCGGTGACACCAGCTTTCGCAAACTTTGGTAGAGAACTACGGCTGCCTGCAGACTTAATCACCGGAATACCATCTGATGCCCCACGCAGTATAACCGATTATGCGAATGACTTGCGGAACAAAATGAATGACATTTATGAGCACGTCAGAGAATCGGGCCAGCAAATGTCTGAAAAAATGAAAACCCGTTATGACCGCAAAATGAACAATAAAGGTTTCGATGAAGGTTCACTTGTGTGGTTGCACAATCCAGTTCGCAGTAAAGGGAAATCTCCTAAACTTCAAGCTAAATGGGACGGGCCGTACCGGATTGTGACAAAAATCAATGACGTGACCTACCGTATACAAAAAGGTACAAGTGCTCCTAAAATCGTCAACGTGGATCGACTGGCGCGTTATTATGGGGCCGATAATGCTCGGGACGAGCATGTCTTAGGAGGGGGCAGTGTTACGCGCCAGAATTAATGTTGGGTACATGGCGGCATTTGCGTACTGCTAACGCCATCTAGTTTCAACCAACCAAACATTTACGTGCTGCCATCTAGTATCGAGTAGCAGATACTGGCATACTGCTGGCGCCATCTAGTATCCAGTAGCTGACATTTACGTGCTAGAACATTCTCGATGTTTTGACGGGACCTGTGTGTGCCCGAACTTTCCAGAGGTTTCCATACAGGAGGGTTCTGGAAATGACTGTCGGTATATAAAGGGCGGACATCCGGCGACGGCAGTCAGTATTGAATTGGCGATACAAACGATAACTTCGAGAGCGATCTTCGACTGCGAATTATAGTGAAGTGAAGTGTTCAGTAGTGCGATTGTGTTTTATAATTAGTGTGTTTTAAAGTGATAATTAGTGTTGTGGATTAAAGTGTCAGTTTTGGTTGTTTAATCGGCTGTTTTTATTGTAACGAACCCCAAGCTCGTAACAGTATTATTGAAAAATATAAGGAAGCATTGGAAAGTATACTGCGCTTTTTTCACCTCCTAGCTTCTGAACTTTTCTTATACTCGTATTGTGAAACTCCTTGGTGGAATTCTTGTAAACCTACCTTGACTTACCTATATTTTTTTAGGAAATTAAAAAAAAGAATCGTTAAGGATACGCACGGCACATAAGTACTTACTTTACCACACATTCCATTATATAGTGCGTAATTTTTAACTTTCGAACAATATACACAGGTTTCGTAAATGCATTTTTTGAGCAAGTGTGTTGTAAAAAAATATAACACATAAAGGGTATCGCAGTATAAAAAAGATTGGGAACAATGGGAACTCCTGAGTTAGACAATATAGTAGATTAAGTAATTAATAGTTTTTTTTTTTACTTTCAGTATAGAAGTCATCCTCTTCACAGACTCGTGGACGTTATTGTCGAGTGGAAAATTAAAGTTTTTATGCGGATAACTTTATCATATTGTTTACTTTAGCTTTTAAATTTTTTTTGGTACCATTATTAAAAAAAAATTGTAAATAGCTACTTGTTTTTTAATCTGAGGCCTTTGCAAATCAAAAATCTCCCTTTTTTTTAAAAAAAAAAACAATCTTAATCAAAAATACTGATTGCACAGCAAAAAGTTACTTAGAAATATTATTATTTTAGCAACAATTTGAGTTCGTGACGCATTGCTATTATTAAAAAGCGAAGCTTTTTCTTGAACGCATAATATCCTACTTCCTACTAAAATTATGAATGCGAATGTTAGATGTGTTCGTGAGGATAGATGGATGGATGGATGTTTGTTTGTTTGTTTGTTACTCTTTCACGTCAGGACGCCTGAAGGGATCTTCATGAAATTTGGCACAGAGGTAGATTTTAGTCTGGAATAGGGACATTGGCTATATACATATATTTCGGGAGTATGTTCCCTAGGGATCACGCGGCCGAAGCCGCGGGTAGAAGCTAGTCTAATAATAATTAGCGCACAACAAACTTTGTATTTATGAAATGTTTAATTATGGGAATTCTAAATTGAATGACATGACGTTCGGTTTTTTTTTGGAATGGTTCGTTTCATCTAATTTACCCATAATTTTTAGACAAATGTTTACCATCCATGCATTGGCGGGACAAGACTAAAATTTTATGTGGGCAAGATGGCATTTTGCGAGGCCCTTTAGGTCCTACCTAAGAATAGTGTTTTTTTTTTAAAAGACTTCCAAAAAGGAAGAGGTTCGCAATTTGGTGGGTATTTTTTTATGTATGTACTCCGATTGATTGATGATTGATGTAAAAATGATTACGAGCAAGACATAAATACTGCTTAACAAAATATAATTAATTGGTTACATAATAATAATTTAGTAATAAACCTAAATAAGACAATAATCGTGCACTTTCATCAACGTAATGAATACCCGAACGTTCGCATTGATTACCATGGCTGTAATATTGAGGAAGCAGAAGAAATGAAGCTAAGTTTTTAGGTCTGCGTCAGGATGACTGGACCAAGAGAGATTTTGGTAGTTTGAGTTATACCAAGTTTTAGTACCTATTTGGTACCAGACATCAAATAATTGGTACCTCGCTAAAGAGGGAAAACTATTACGAGGAAAGTGGCCAGCCATTCTGACTTCAGAATGGCTGGACCAAGCCGGTTTTACCTAGTTGTAGGCGTTATAACTAGTTTATCTTTCGTTAAAATTTAGTACCTTATTGGTATCTCAACATATGTTTTTCTTATATTTTTTCGATAAGACAAAAAAAGTTACACCTAGAAGAAATTTTGCATTTAATCTGGAGCACGTTGATTTCACCTATTTGTAGGCGTCATAATTAGTTTATCGTTTCATTAAAATTTAGTACCTCATTGGAAAATCCTCATCGAAAAAATCTAAGAAAAAGATATGTCCTCCACATATCTTTTTCTTAGATTTTTTCGATTAGCCTAAAATAAGTTACCCCCACAAGAAGTTTTGTGTTTATCAGGAGGGCGGGTGTAAGCCTACAAATGATCATGCTATATGCGTGACAGCAATGTACGACCAACTACTGATTGTACGTAAAAGTTGAAGCATAATGCGCTATTCTAAAACCAAAGTTATTAGTGAAAGTATGTGAGCCGCCAACCTGATGTCGGGAAGGCGGGTCTATTCTAAATCTGAACAAATTATCAACTATCTGAGTGTGAAATGCCTACCGTAGCAATGTACGAGCAATGTTCGTTACCATAAAAATAACGGTTAAAGAGTAACTTAAAAAATAAAAATTCTCCACATTCAAAGCCTGTCCAATTTAATTAACAACTAGTTGCGCCATACCCATACGTTGCTATGAGTATGATTTGAGTAGCGCGATTGGTAGTCGAACACGTACTAACTGGTATAAGTTGAGATACATGCATTTAAAGAAATGCACGCAGCAAAAAGTGCTGAGCTGTTCGGTTGCAAATATTGTACCGAACAGTATTGTTATACTTTTATTTTATTTTAATTTGAGAATTCAATATTATTTGCATGCCCTTGCGACGGTAAAATATGGAGTACTAGGTATACTATGTAAAAAATAACATCTGTGTATCAATCACACATGTTTGCAAATAAATAAATGATTGTTTGGAAGTCGGTTATATTTTTTTTTTAATTTTTAGAGGTTGGATTCCACAATTGAGGGTGAGATGCGGCGAACTCAATTGTACCATTTGTACCCCGCCACGAGTAGTATTGATTTTCTTTTGACTTTTTGTGCAGAAATAGCGCGAAAGTGGGAAAATTTAAGAAATAACTAAACTAAAAGTAGCTATGATGTAAGAGCGAGCGTAGTGAGCTTGAACGAGTAAATCATAGTGCCTATCCTGCCGCGGCTAATATGTTGACAAAACTTAAGTAAGAAGTAAACCTTAACAATAAAAATAATTCAAATAGCAAGAGCAAGTAAAGCGAACTTATTTTTTTTGAAAATAGACCGATAAGTTGGCTTAACTATCTAAGATTTTTCTGAGTTGTTAAAAGCTAAAACTGCGAGGCCCTTTGGACCGCGAGGCCGAAGGCGGTGGCCCACGTCGCCCACGCCTTGCGCCGCCTATGCATTCATGAATAATGTCTAATGATATTTCAGTTTTTCTTCTTCGTGTCGCTGGGTCGACAGTAATTTCAATTTAATTGGCCCTAAACATTGCAAGATTTTAAATTATTGCTTGTAATAAAATAAGGAATACACACATTCATAATTAATTATTTTTAATTGTTTTAATTCTATTATTCTACCCATCACAAGTAACAACAATCTGTTTTTTGTAAAATTAAATTGTAATAATATATTCAATTAAAAATACTTATAATGTTGCCTTTATTGAACGCACGTCAATCAGTCCAATTTATACCTTATTTACAATAGCACAAGAGTCGCAAGACAAACAAAGTTAAAGTTTGTTGAGATATAACAATAGACAGACGTCACACTCACGTGTGTCTTGTTACGATGGTCTCATCAAAACAAGATTAGCAATGCTTGTTATGATAGATATAATCGCAGTAAGTGGGTTAGGAAACTCGATCTCATAAAATTGTTTAGTCACCCTAATAGTGGGTCCACACGATACAAAACTTCCATATAGTATTTAGTCCGTGCAAAAAAGCAATGCAGACAAAATTCGCTCATTTGCTGCAAGGTCGACTTTCCTCAAAATTGAGGTTTTTAGGGTTCCAAACAAAAAAAGGAATCCTAATAGGATCACTTGGGTGTCTGTCTCTTTGTCTGTCCGTCTGTCACAGCCAGTTTTCTTCGAATCTACTGGATCGATTCTGTTGAAAGGTACACATATGCTCTTCTGTGACCCAAACACGGACATGTTATGTAAATTATTAAAGTTTTAGTATGGGGTTCAGTTTTGGGGGTCAAATTAGAAAATTTAAAAAAAAGTTTTTTGAACAATATCGTGTGACATATCAAATGAAAGGGCTTACTGTGAGTGTTTTCATTTTTTTTTTCATAATTTTAAAATAAACGGTTTTGAAGTTATTTAAGAAATAAGATGAAAAATGACCATTCCCCCGTTATCTCCGAAACTACTGAGCCTTAAATTTTGAAAAAAAAAAGAGATAGATCTTTACCCATAGATTACAGGAAAATCTATAAGAAGTCTATAGTGTTAAAATAACATTTAAGAAAAAATGTTTGGAACCCTTTGCACGCGAGTCCGACTCGCTCTGACCGGTTTTTGTTTAATAATAATAATAAAAATGAACACATTCCACTGTATACATTGCAGATTATATATTTACAATTGTCACATTATAAGCACAATTATATAGACTCTATCTCTTAAATTAGGTCTAGCCTGTATCTTAAGAGATATGGTTCAGCCATATGGGTACAGTTAATAATTGGCATACTATAACAAGCGAAGCAGTGTCGATGTTACATATTAGCTAAAGTTATTCTATTCTATGAAATAAGTTGGTAACTTTGTGTGTTGTGTATGTGAGTGAGAGTTCGTGTATGATCGTGTTGGTGTGAGTGCGCGTGTGTGTGTGTATATTGCGTTGTGTTTTTACGAGATGTAAGCTAGATTCTCCGTTGTGAGGTAGTCCTGTTCTAGTAGCCATTGAGTAATTTTTTGTTTTAGCATGTGTCTGTTTAAATCAAGTATGTTTAGTATCTTGTGTAGTTTCTTATATATATAAGGACCTGTGACGTAATATTGTCGTTTGGCAAATGTATAGTTCTATGTGTTACACCTGATGGGACATATACTGTTTGATAATAAAAAATATTGGTATTCAGCTGGATCCGGTTTGACTGGGAGACGACCCCAATGTTGGGAAAAGGCTAGGCAGATGATGAATACTACATTGTGCTAAACAAATTGCGCTCCGATTACTGTAAAAAAATTGCCAAGCAGTGGCGTAGCTTTACCTTAAGGGGCCCTGCATCAAACGTTTTTTGGGGGCCCCTTTTTACTCGAGTGCGAAAATGCTCAAAAGGGCAGTTTGCAGGGTTGTTTCTTTTTTCTTCAAATTGGCACTACTCGCCACAAAACTTTCGCTCATATCATCATTACTCGTCCATCATAGGCGTCTTATTGATTGATTATACAAAGTATGATTTGAGGTTGCAGACAGTATTGTATTCTTGCTGCCATAAATCGGGGCCCCTGTGATCCGGGGGCCTCGTATAATTGATACGGCAAATACGGCGGTAGCTACGCCCCTGTTGCCAAGTGACAGCTGGAGGTTTTTTACAATTTATCATATGTGGTATATTATTAGGGTAACTACTTGAATTTCACAACTATATGTTACAAATTAAATCTAAAACTCAACTAAACCACTACTACCCAGTTCGTTCCTGCAAGCTGTCGCACATATTCCACTATGATCAGTCGACTTCCAGTTGTCTGAAGGAGCCAGAAAGAAATTCATCAGAGGTTTCTTCTCGCGGCCTTAGACTCTCGTTGGACACCATTTTGGAGCACTCCAACAAGAATTCCGTTATTTTCGGTTCTCTATAGTAATTTTCAGTGATTTCTGAAACAACAAATTTAAAAAAGTTAAACAAGGTTTTTGTATGTATTGTTTGTTGTAGGTCGAATCATTGTGCAGAGCCTGCTAAATATCAATATACTAGCTGACCCGCGCAACTTCGTCTGCGTGACAATTTTCATTACTGCTCCGCTCCTATCGGTCTTAGCGTGATAATATATAGCCTATAACCTTCCTCGATAAATGGGCTATCTAACAATGAAAGATTTTTTTAAATCGGACCAGTAGTTCCTGAGATTAGCGCGTTCAAGCAAACAAACAAACAAACAAACTCTTCAGCTTTATATATTAGTATAGATAATTTAAATTATATAGCAAAAAACAATAGCCTCCAATTTAAATATTTTGCGGAAAAAAATACAATATTTAATGAGGTAGGATTATCAAGGTGAACCACCATTTATTAAATAAATAGTTGAACAGTTTTGGTTAACATGAAACGCTTTTTTTTAAATACCTAATTAATAAACTAATTCACATTTCAGAACTCGTTTTTGTATCTGTTTACAATGTTTTGTTTGTTTTTAAATTTAAGATGGCTAAAGAATTCATTTTTAAAGCACTAACGCTAACCTGCCAGTTTTTGCGAACTCAACTCTTTGCCCCCGTAGTCTTCGGGGAGGCATTCTTTAGGCAAATACTTGTACAGATCCTCCAAAGAGTCGTGGATGACAACTCTATCCATTATGACTGAGGTAATGAACTGCTTGAAGAAATCAACTATCCGCTGAATGATACCCGCGGGACCTGCTAAGTTTATGACGTGGATGCCGAATATCCTCCAATTTAAGGCTTTCTGGAACATAAAGCACTTGCGTGAGGTTAAACTGCTCTGTTTACATATCTACACTTAATATTATTAAGCTGGAGAGTAGGTTCGATCTGGAAATTGCTAACAACCCTATGTAACAAAAATATAAAGTATTTTTTACCGTAAAAAACGACGTAATTTTCTTGAAAACCAAAGGATTTAGAGTGAGAATCTGTGCCCAGCCCACATGTTCCATGTCGACAATCCATATGTCCCCCGCCATGTAGTCGTAAATCATTCGCAAATCTAGAAGCTGAATTATGATCAATGTTAGACACTTATATCACATGAAAAAGACAAGTAGTTAGTCTAGGTACTAGGTAATATTGAAAGTCGCAGTTAAGGAACAGTTCACACCAAGATAAGACGCGATGCGTAAACGCTTGAAGAGGTAAGTTAATTCGAAGTTAAAGGTGTTCGAACATTTTTGTATGGAAGCTGTCATTTAGATTTTCTATCAAAATCGCGATGCGCGACGACGGCAACGTGACACTTTAGGGCACCATGTTCCTAAAATTTTTTGTTTGTTAAGTATCCTCTACCCATGTAAAGGTTCTGAAGGCATATCCATGTTTAAGATAACGGTCACTAATCATCACTGAAAATAATACCTAGAACTGTAGCGGCATCCATGCCGCTATAAGAAAAAGTAACAGCGAAATTTGTACGGCAACAAAAATAACCGGCAGCGAACTACTAACGAAATCCTGCATCGCCGTATCAGAGTTCTTCGTGCAATTTGAACACAACAGTCCAAATATTAACTATAGGGCAGTTGCCCACCAGATACACCAACCGTCTGGGCGAAAGGATTCCTCCCTTTTCAATGGAGGTTTCCGGGACTTTACTCTCTGTACCACATACCTCTATAGAACCCTTAGGCGTCGTTATAATACAAAACGATCATTGCGCGTAAATGCAATCGCACTATGTGAGCTGCTGACCCTAACTTTATGTTTAGTCGTTCAACAAGTCACATAAATTTTCATACCAAAGCAACTCTTCTAAAAAATTCTTCAATGTCAAACTTGCTCAAATCTTCTCCAAATTTCACTATGTAAATTCTTCTATTGTCTTGTAGTTTCGGCAGTGCAAGAATATCGCTGAAAAATAATTCGAAAATACATAATTATGTAATTATGGCTCTATATCTCTGTAATGAATGACTTTATTATGTTAAAAAAGCTTCGTATACGGGTCTAAACTTTTTATTAAAGATTTAATTATCATATTCAACGCTTGATCACATTGGCATAAACGAGTATAGACTTAAAATAAACAAAGAAATAAAGTTTATCTTTGATAAGCAAAGAAAGTTTTGTCTATGCATAAGTACCTAAATATTGCATTCAGATGAATAGTCATTTTACTAGCCACTAGCCTAAGCGCATGTGCGATATATAGTGTTGTACAATATTTCGGGTCCGCGGACTGTTGAAGAAATATATAGTACGCAAAAATACTATATTTTCTACCTATGTCCTCCACCACCATCACTCAAATAGGAAACGCCTCTTTCTCTTGTTCGACTAGTGTATCCGAACGTATTTATTTATTTATTTATTTATTAATAAGCATACCAACAGCACTGTCTTACGTACTGCTTATGGCGTTCCAAACTTGTTAAAAAAGAATGTTTGGTCATTTGGTCTGTTTTATTTTTGTTTTCGGATTTGGTAATTATTTTCAATTAAATATTGTTCTTTTTTTTGAGAAGTTGAATTTCGAATCCTAAAAAAATTTGCTATAAAGTTAGTTTTTGATTGACATTAATTTAAAAATTGGATATCATTACTGATAAAGACGACACTTTTATTTTGGACAAAAAATGTTGAAAATGCAAAAAGTGCCATAATTATAGGTAGTTTTTATGCATAAGGTTGTCGATTTTTGGCTTTTTCCATAAAATGCTATAGGTACTATTTTGAAGTGTACCTACTATATTTTTTTATAGCGTATTGTGAGAAATACAATATTTCGTCGAAGAAATGTTGGCTAATACTTACTACATATCCCATACTTTATTAGAGCCGCAAAGTATTTGTTGTCTGTTTTGAAATATTTCTGGTAACAAGAAACGGTATTTATAGAAGTTGTCTAACTTCTCTTTCGTTCTCTCTATGGATCCTTTTGCTACAATTATCATGGTCTCCACGACAGTTCTGCCTGGTTAAGAAAAGGAAAATTGTAAAACATGGAGGTAGGATAAAGCTCTTAGGGCGTTATTTACACACACATTTTGACTTCACTTTGATAAGTAAACTTAGCTGATTCGCAAAACCGTAATGGCTCATTTACATTAGTTTGACCGATTCGGTTGTGGTTAAACCCAATATTACGATCAACAGTTGGTGCCTTTACAAGTCTAATGGAGTAGTTAAGAAAGGATCCACAAAAATTCCGACGACGTATTCGGTTTCAAGATCCGGTAAAAAACCGAATCTACCTCTGCGTGTATCGTATGAACGCATGTATTCAATGCGCTACACCACAGGGGGGCTACTCTCTAACGAAATCTGTAGTTTCGGGCTTAGTTGCGGGCGGGCGTATTCTACTCCGTATCACCCACAGACTTACGATTAGTCCCGAACCCGAACTGAGAATTAATGACAACACGATTTCACAGTAACTGTCAAATCGTGTTATCATTAGTTCTCAGTGGTTAGGTGATACGGAGTAGAAAATGCCCGCCCGCAACTAAGCCCGAAACAACGGATTTCGTTAGAGAGTAGCCCCCTGCACCGGATCTTACATTTTACAGTACCTACAGCCGGATCGGTTTGTAGTCGCAAAATCGGATGTCAACTTCAGCAAGATTCGGTTTTTTTGCCGTGTCTTGAAACTGAATGCATGTGTGAACTCATTCATTGAAATACTGTTGCCACTAAACCGAATCATGCAAAAAACCGATTCGGTAGAGAAACACTCGACGCCGTGTGAACGTACCGTCACAAGAACCGTTCTTGAGATACAACCCTCTGACAGAGAGACGGACGGACGAACGGACAGCGGAGGCTTAGTGGGTTCCTTTGGTTACACTTAGGGTACGGAACCCTAAAAACGGTTCATTAGTTTCCAAGAATAAGAACTTGCGTGTGTATGAAACACTGTGTGGGCAGTAGGTAAACGCTTTGAAGTACCTTCGTCTACTTACTGATGTCGAGATGAACTAGATGAGGCTGTTTCTGGAGCCATTCCATGATGGCGTCCACCCCAACCCGCATGCTGTTCTCATTCAAGCCAAAAACTTGACGCACGGCCTTCACTTCTTCGTCTGTTCGATGGAAAAGTGGACATTTCTCGCCTGGATTCAACATGATGAGCAGCTTTTCCCTGAAAATTTACGTATTTTTAAGGAAAGTTCACATTCTTATTGTAATACAGTCTTGTTTAAAACTCCCGTAATTATTCCAATAATTTAGACAAGTTTTTGGTATCGATTGTCGCATTTCAAGGCAACAATAGCTTCTTTTTTTAAGACGCTGCTTGGTAAAATAATCAACAATGATACCTAATGAATTTGTTTTTGAGATACTGAAAATTTCATAAAATACAGGCAGTAGTTTTGGCATGACGGTTGTTTTTTTTATTCGCGTTAGACGCTACTTAACAAATTAACTAGATAAACTATAATATTGATGTCATGATTATCATCATCATCATATCAGCCGAAAGACGTCCACTGCTGGACATAGGCCTCCCCCAAAAGGAGGGGGGGTTGCCATAATCGCCGCTTGGCAGGCGGGTTGACGCTCGCAGTGTATGGTGTTGATTTTTACAGAGAACGCTGCTGCCCATTCTCTGGCGAGTCCCTTAGTCGCCTCTAACGACACCCACGGGAAGTGATGTGGGATGGTTTTATTATTTTACGGCTGAATATTTAGGTACATAATTTAAAATATTCCTAATCAAATCATTAAAATATTTAATAAACCCTTGCCAAAAATCATTAAAAAGTAAAAAATCATTTCAATTGATACTTTTAGTTTAATATCGGTACGATTCTTTGGGCCAAGCGTCTTCGCTTCGGGAGACCGCAAATCTTTTGTATTTACTAAGTATAATTATTACTATTAAACAAAAGTTTCTGCTGAATATCAGTACTTTTCGTGGAGCGGCTGCCTACCAGACCTCCACACTCCAGTAACTGGGTAAGACTCGTGTCAGATTTTCTGGCTTCTGACAATCCGTAACGTCTGCCAAAGATCCACAAATGGCAGCCGGGACTAAGCAAGGGCTTGACATGCTTTCCGAGGCTCGGACGAATCTCGCTCGGTAAGTACATATGTTAAGATGGTCACCCATCTACATACCGACCTCGGCAAGCGTTGCTTAACCTTGAAGATCCATGCAGATATAAGCAAAAAATCAGTCAAGTGGGACTTGCACACGAAAGATGGTTTGTAAAAAAAACGATAAACCGCAAAAATCACGTTTATTGTGGATGTATAAGTTGATGTGAATATGATTTCATAGTGCCCCTTAAGAGCCTAGGTTACTGACAGTTCGAAAGGCGTGGCTTAGCATCCCTCTCCCCGAGCGCACCGCACACTCTCCTCGTACTTCCATACCGAAAGTTCAAAAAATCGAATAGCAACACCCCGTCAACAAATTCAAATCGCCAAATGATTCAGTGTTGCTCGCACGCAAATTGTATTAATATATATCAATACTCTTTGAAACTACCTTTTTAAAGATAGCTGACGGTTGGATTTCACACGAAGGCGGCAATAGAAATACACAATTTGTGAAAATTTCAACTGTCTACCTATTACCGTTCTTGAGATACAGCCCGCTAGCAGGCAGACGGACGAACGGACGGACGGATGGACGGACAGCGGAGGCTTAGTAATAGGGTTCCGATAGTTAGTTACCCTTTGGATACGGAATTCTAAAAATTGTTAGAGGAATACCACATTTACATTCTAAATAAAATAATAGACATCAAATTATTTAAATAAAGACGTCAATGACTAATAGAATAACAAAGAAGTATTTTCGTGGCTGAAATCATGAGCAATCGAGACTCAAGACTCACAAACTACAATGAGATAAGAAACATGGAGTAAAATTTTCGGAACTAAAAACTATTTATTTACTTTTCATTTCTTTTCAGTAGGACTACATTTTTTAAATTATTCTCATCGGGAGATGAGAATAATAAAAATAATAATAATAATAATAACTAGGTCAAGAGGGATCTTGACCTAGTTCTGAAATTCACGCAGACGAAGTCGCGGGAAGAGACTAGTTTCTAAAATCATTTTTTTCCGTGAACTGGCAAGTTTATTTTACTTGAAATATTGATGTTTGACGTATTTCAAATCCTGAAATAAAATAATTTGTTTTAGCCTGTTTCTTGAGTTAAAATATGAGATTAATGCTATAAAAAACGTACATTCTAAACTAGAAAAAAAAAATGCTTTCGCAACATTACCTTACGAGGAGGAATAATAATGTTTGTGGATGTTCTATACACAGAAGTGAAGGTAGTGATTTATCATCATTTGCCGGTGTTTTAAGCCATTATTAATTCCCTGTATATGAACCCATTGTTGCCTTCAAGTATGTCCCCCAAACGTTGTGCTTTATCCAGTTTTTTTTTTTTATTTCGTACCATTTTATACATCATTTCAATGTTGGCACGAATAGGTAAATAACTACGATTATACATTGTTAAAGGTAACATAATTACAGAAATAATTTCATAGCACGAATTTTAATAAATTACAAGTTTAAGCTGCTGAACTATGTAAAATATTGTAAAAAAAATATATTTAAATTATGAAAATCTGACAGCTCGGATCTGCGAAAATGTGACATAGGTACTACGTTGACAAGGCCCACGGACCATCTAAATTGATCTGAATCAACAGTGATGCAAATACTTTTAAAAGGCAAAGATGAGATGGCGATAGAATGAGGGGGTGGAATGAATAACGTAATTGCTAAATTAATTTTCGGATTTTATAATATAAAAGTATAACGAAATCAAAATATGTTAAGAATTTAGCTAGATAAGATTATTTTCTATGTTCAAAAGCAGTTTTCATAAAATCAATATAATGCATTACGCCATGAAAATGAAAATGGCAAAAAGACAGACCGAACTTTACAATTTTTTTATATCGAGAAAATTTCTTCGCATCGTGTATTCCTTTAGAATTTAGGTAGATCATAAAGCCAAGAAACATGAACCGAAATATCAAATCCCTATTATAGGTACTTTACGAGAAAAAAACAATTCTCAAAACGGCCTTATTATTCGCATAGCCCCTTAATTTTATTTATTGACTTTTGCCAGCGGTTTCGCCCGCTTTGTCCCTAGGGAACATACTCCCGGGATAAAAAGGCTCTAGACTATCTGTGTACCAAATTTCATTTAAATCGGTTCAGTAGTTTTGGTGTAAAAGCGCGACAGACAGACCGACAGACAAACAGAGTTACTTCCGCATTTATAATATTAGTAAGGATAAGGATAGTAAGGACTAGCTTTTGCCCGCGACTTCGTACGCGCGTATCCCGTTTTTTTCCGTTCCCGTGGGAATTTCTGAAAATTCTCTCTTAGTGCCTACACTGCCCAAGGAACCTACATCACACTACATGCCAAATTTCAACTTTCTACGACCAGTAGTTTCGGCGTAGTTTGTCAGTCACTCACTCAGTAACGGAAGAATTTTATACATATTGATTGATGATTATACGGGAGCCAAAATCGATGTTTGTTTATTTATAATACATATTTTATGCGCTGCCATGTCGTTTATTGCGATAAAACAAGGTCAACTTATTGCTTGCCCTTGCTCAAACCTTTCTCCACAGTATAAATATCTACCAGTATTGTGACTCGGCCCTCTCCTTGAAATAATTACCTACAGCCGCGCGGTTCGTAAACACGCGATAGGGCTGCCCGCCTCCAGTATTTGAATTTCATCTACTTGCCTACTTCGAGTTTCTTTCTATTTTTGTGATTATAAATATAAGATTTTTAATTTAAAAGCATTAAAAAAGAAATCAATAAACTGTTGTCGCCGAAGTTTACCAATCTTCAATTCTTACAAACTTCATCACCTACCTACTCAACCAAAATGCAAGAAACAGCTGATATTAATAATTAAATCAAAATAATTAATAAAATTAAGTCCAAGCCTTTACAAACGCTTGGATGCCATTTACACGCTTGCGAATGCGTCAGTATGTTCCGGACAGGCAAGCATGGCGGACGTAGACGTTAAAGTTGTGAGGCTTCGAGAAAGGCCCTATTCTCGTCGTTAGACCAATTACTACTCAGTACCTGGATGACCGAGCCATGCTCGGTTTTTTATTTCAAGATGTTTTCTAAAAATGAAACCTAGCTAGATCGATTTATTGCTCCCAAAACCCCTGCCTAATAAATTTCATGAAAATCGATGGAGCCGTTTCCGAGATTCAGATTATATACCTATAAATACAATTATACATATAGTATACAATAATTGCTCGTTTAAAGGTATTCGATGATCGTAGCGTGAAACAGCTAAAAACATCCGTTCGGTGCGAGCTTGTGAGCGAAACTAAATACGCGCCAACGTGTAAATGCGTCGCAAACGTTGCCGCAAGCTTCCTTTGATCTGTGTTCAAAAACCGACACTAGTCCGGATCGGCGACAAGCTCACGCAAGCCAAGCCAAACACCCCGTTCACACGCTTGTGTTTGAGGACGCTTGCCAAGCCACGGCATGCGTGTAAACGTACCATAATATTGCACCTACGTACCAATACTTTTTTGCATCACTCCAAAAAGGATGGCTATAAAAAAATGGTGGCTTGTTAGTTAGCTACCTTTAGGGTACGGAAACATTAAAATTCGACTACCACTTTTACATAGGTAGGTACTTAAGAGCCCTATCACAGAATTGCGTTTTCACTCACAGAACTGCTGACTCATCGCATTATGTAGAAATTAGGCAGTTGCAATTACGTTTATTTTAGGGTTTATTATAAATTTATTTTATGAATATTTATTAAATTTTCATTTCTTATGAACTGTGGTTTATTTTGGAATAAATTTTACGTAATAATATTAATGTAAGGAGAACTTTACAGTTAATTCTGAGCGTTTTTAGTATTTTTTTTAGGTTTGAATGGTATTTTTTTACGGATATTCCATTCTTATTTCTTTCTGAGGCCGCTATGCACGAAATCACTATATAAGGAACTAGCACTTCGCCCGCGACTTCGTTCGCGCGGGTTTAGTCGGTACTCCATGAACTTGTATCTCCCATCTAACCTCTTAAAGGGTATGTGTAAATTATTTGTTAATAGACTAAACGTAGGGCGGTTCACTCGCAACATTTTTAAAACCGTAAGTTTAAAACTTACTTAGAGTATTTTTAAAACCGTCGTAACTTTTAAAGGAAAGGTCCGATTTGAATAGTTTAAAGTATAATTTACATGCACATAATAAACATTAATTATTAACTTAGGTAGATAATTTAAATAGATAAGGATTGATATCATGATACTAAAATCACCACTATTCCATTACACCCGGGTTTTGATTGAATCATTTGAACAAAAAGCGGTCATTGTGACTTAACCACAATAGTTAGATACATACCCTCGCCGTCTTTTTGTAGATATTTATGTCTTCTATAAAACTGTAGTAAATCACATTGCTCTATTGTCAATAGTTTCCACAGCGCACGCGATATAAGGATCTTTTTAGGTATTTTTTTCACACCTTGGGTTACATTATCGAAGTTTTCATACGGATCCCTAACTTTTTTGAAAATATTCTATAGCCTATGTTCATGATGAAAAAATTTTTCAAATCGGTCCAGCAGTTTCGGAGCCTATTCAATTAAAAAAAAACAAATCTTTCCTCTATAATATTAGTGTAGATGTAGATGTAGATATCATGATATATTTTTCATTAATTTGGTTAGTACAGTAGTTCCATCCACGAGCTCGAAAACGGTGCCCCTATAGGATCAATCGGGTGTCTGTCTGTCCGTCTGTCACAGTCAATTTTCTCCAAATTCAGTTGAATTTGTACACAAATATGAACTCCTGTGACTATGACCCAAACACGGACGAGTTACGTACATACATACATTTTGAGTAGGTAGGTAGGTACCCATGGAGGTCACTTTTGGGGAACAATCTAGAAATTTAAAAAATAAAGTTTTTGTAACTAAAAAAAAATACATACCTAGTTTTGAAGTTATCGAAAAATGACCATTCCCCTTTATCTCCGAAAATACCTATTGAGCCTAAAATTTTGAAAAAAATGCAGTTTCTGTTCTTCACCTATAGGTATAGGTTTTCATGTAAGTAGGTGCCTACTTACATGAAAACCTATCATGAATGAAGTCTACAGAGTTAAAAAAAAAAATACGCGTCGACTGAGAACCTCCTCCGAACCGATTCTGTTGGAATTTAGTACACAATATGGACTTCTGTGACCCAAATAAATAAATTTTGAGAATGGGGTCACTTTCGGGGTCAAACTAGAAAAAAAAAAAGTTTTTCTAACTGTATCGTGTGACATATCAAAAGAAAGGGCTTACTGTGAGGGTTAAATTTATATTATTTTCATAATTTTAAAATAACAATTTTAAAGTTATTCAAGAATTTAGACCAAAAATGACCATTTTCTCCAAAACTACTGAGCTTAAAATCTTGAAAAAATGCTTGAAATAATTCTTTACCTACAGATCACAGGAAAACTTATAAAAATTCTAAAGTGTTAGAATAACAACTACCTACAAAAAAATGAAATTGGTTCGGAACCCTTTGCACGCGAGTCCGACTCACACTTTTTTCTATATAGAGATTTCCATGAGCGGTATTTGAAAAGCACCAAATAAGATAATCGATTCGAGTATGGGCTCTGGTCCAAGGATCTGAAGAGTTCCTTGGACCAGAGCCCATACATTCCTCCCCATCTCCTTTACTGAATTTTTGACAAAAGTTGTCGTATGTACCTACCTACAGGTTTCCATATTAGCCATTTACGGGAACTTACTGACGTGACCTAGGTACTCGTGATTTTCTCGTGACTGAAGGTAGGTACCTGAAGAGTTTGTTTGTTTGCTTGAACGCGCTAATCTCAGGAACTACTGGTCCGATTTGAAAAATTCTTTCAGTGTTGGATAGCCAATTTATCGAGGAAGGCTATAGGCTATATATCATCACGCTAAGACCAATAAGAGCGGAGCAGTAATGAAAATTGTGACGCAGAATAAGTTGCGCGGGTCAGCTAGTTTATATCTAAATAGAAAAGGTACTTATATTAATTTTAATGATATAAGTACCTTTATATAGTTACTTACTAAGTTTATTTATTACTATATCATTCTGTTATAAATACACTAATAGAAATCCAACGTAGCTACTTACATGAACAGAAGGCACTAATTATGTAAAAACACTTAGGTATGTTATACAATCTGAATTAGGTAGGTATCTTGTTAGCGAGCACGACCGCTCCGAGTCTCACGGGTAAGCGAATGGTATGATAGTAACTTGATAATATGTAACTTATACTTTCCACACTAAGGTTCCAGTTAAAGCAAATGACCTTGAGGATATTTTTTTTAGGAGTGTCGATGACGCTTGAGTTTTATTAACATTACGATTTGAGTAATTAAGAGACTTAAAACCTTAAAAGGTAGGTACCTATCTACTGATCGTCATGTGCCGGTCGCAACCATCAGTCTTGAAAACTAGTAAGGAACCTGCAGTGGCGTAAGTCCTATCTATTTTATAATTTGGCGTCTAGGGCAAATATAGGATGCCGAACGCGGTAATGGGACTAAAGGGAAACTCTTCTCTTTTTGGTCACGATATTTCCGGCAATAGCGTAGCTATAGGGAGGGGGGGTGGGTGTGTGTAAATAGGTATTCCATCTTGTTTTAACAAACATTGGTGTAACAATATTCCTGAAAAAAAAGCTGAGGCACAAATTGAGCCTTCCCCTTCCAACGAAAGTGGCCGCCCATAATTATTTACAGTATCCGCACATTCCGCACCGGGTGTCACCCATGCTAGCTACGCCACTGTATTTAGGTAACCGTGATTCCAAAAAAAACAATGTGTAGACCTAGGTACACTACGTAACCTGATGAAAAAATAGAATTCATTGCTGCGTCCCATTATGGAACGCACTAGAACTGACTCAAGTAGCGGATGTTGGGAGAAAAAACGTTCTGGCTCCAAAAACGCACCAGGATAGATAGATAGCAAAAGCTGTCACACACTGGACGACTAAGTGATCCATCATCGGCTTTGAGGTCAACCGCGGTGTCTCGTAGCCGACACGAGTCGTGAGCACAGATGCTTAGTAGCGGGGTGATCTCGCCAATGTAAGGTGGGCGAACGAAACTTGCCAGCGAATAAATCGATGAGCATTGACTAACGAACCAATAACGTGAAGCGTCAGAGCTGCGTATTCCCTGTCGCCCTATAAATCCCAGTCCACATTGGTAAAGTCTGACCGCCAACCCGCTCATCGCGGCCATAAGACAGTAAATTGAAGTGGGGGCAATAACTTCCCAGTGGTCACCCGGTGGCAACTGGGAATTTTATTCCCGATTGGCAGGTGCCAATCGCGATGCAAATGCAATTCGGAATTTAATTCGCGCGAATAAAAATCGCAGTGCGGACAGGGTCCTTATAGGAAGATAGAATACTGTAAGATATCTTCCGTGGCTCTGCCCACACGGAAACGAATACGATTTACAGATTTTGTCAACATGGTCTCAACTAACTTGTATAGAGTTGTTCAAGGCATTAGCTACAAGAGTCGCGTAACTTCCAAATCATTTCAACAATCGATGCTCGCGTCCCACGAGGGTTACGCCTTGACGTGTTACCCTCCAGCAGTTTGTAGTCCTTTATTTATGTTTCTTTTATTAGGTGAAGTTCAGGTGGTCTAAAAAGGCTACTTTAGCAGAATCAGGAAGCACATCACGCTACCCGCCACTGTCAAATTTTCCTAATCAACCTTGAACCCAATGAGTTAGCGATAAAGATGAAAATGAAATTTGACAGATTGTTGTGTGATTAATATTACGTCATTACATAATATGAAATTGGTGTTTTGTAAGAGAGGAACACAAAGTCGATTTTTTTTTAATCAAATATACTAGCTGACCCGCGCAACTTCGTCTGCGTCACATTTTTCATTACTGCTCCGCTCCTATTGGTCTTAGCGTGATGATATATAGCCTGTAGCCTTCCTCGATAAATGGGCTATCTAACACTGAATTTTTCAAATCGGACCAGTAGTTCTCGAGATTAGCGCGTTCAAGCAAACAAACTCTTCAGCTTTATAATTATATTAGTATAGATTTATTTAATCAAAGTATGTACCATTGCTATCTATGCACTTTTGCCATCTCATAGGTAGTTCATTGATCCCTTTACTAAAAAAAACCATTCGGACGGGAATCAATAAAATCTTTGAAGGCACTGCCTTTTGGAGTTCAATTTTTTCCCTTGCAAGAAGTTATCCAAATTTCGAAAAAAATGGTAATCTGTTGGAGCAAGGTCCGGGGAGTATGGTGGATGTCTTAGACATTCCAATTGAAGCTCTTCTAATTTGGTAGCTGTCTGTTGTGCAGTGTGTGGTCTAGAGTTGTCCTGAAGCAGCAGTGGCCTAGAGCGATTGACCAGCCTCGGCTGTTTAGCTAGCTTTTCCATCATAGTTTGCAGTTGCTGACAATAGACATACGCCGTAATAGTGAACGACACCGGCACTAGTCCACCACCCAACGCTCATAAGTAATTTTTTTTTTGAGTAAATTTTCGCTTGGGGCAGGATTTGGCTGGTTCGCCAGGGTTCAGCCATTGCGATGAGCGTTTCCGATTGTCGTACAGGATCCACTTTTCATCACAGGTACCTAATGATTCGATTTAAAATCCCTTCATTATTGTGCCGGTCGAGTAATGTAACGCAGCAGTCGACGCGCGTTTGTCGGTTTGCTGCACTCAATTCATGAGTTACCCACCTTTCAAGCTTTTTCACCTTTCCAATTTGCTTCAAGTGGATTAAAACAGTTTTATCACTAACACCATAGCCTGCAGCTAACTCGGACGTGGTTTGCGATGGATCTGCTTCCACAATAGCTTCAATTCTTCATTATCAACTTAGGTCTCCGGCCGTCCACGGGGCTTGTTCTGCAGATCGAAATTTCCAGAACGAAAACGTTGGAACCAAAAATGCACTGTGTTTTCTTTTGCGACACCATCGTCATACACATCATTAATCCTTCGAGCCGTTTCTGCAGCACTGGTGCCACGATGGAACTCGTACTCATAACGCGATATTTCAAGTTTTCCATTTTGTAAACTGAGTGGTGCAAAGAAAAAATCAAAAGAGGAAAAAACAAATGAATTACGTTTTTCGAAACACAAAAGCATGAGTAAATAGTTGTATAAATTTGAAATTGGAATTCCAAATCAAAGAGGAGATATTTGAAATCAAAGTGGCTAGTATGACAAAAGCCAATTTCACATGTAATGACCTAATATTATGATTCTGCTAAAGTGACCTTTTTAGGCCCGGTGGTCAGTCTTTGGTTTAATAATAGGCTGGTATTATTGATTAATAATATAATTGTCTACTATTGATTATAGTTTACATTCAGAGAGTAAGTTGAATGATTTAATTCTAAACCACTTAATTAAAATAAATTGTCCTTTCCTATGCACATTAAGTCTTGGCTTGACAAACATCGAAACACTGCCCACTGAATTTATTGCTTACATTATCCAATATCATGGATCCATTCACAAGCCTTGACTGGTTGACTGCTAGGAGCCACGGAACTGTCAGGAGGGGTCATCATCAGAGTCAAGTTCATCTGAAGAATCATCACTGCTATCAGAAGAATCAGATTCATCATCACTTTCATCATCAATGTAGACTTGGTTAGATCGGTGTAACCCTGTCAATAATGACATAGAAGCCATTTTAACAGCAACTTCATTCTCCATTATGCTGTCAACTTCTTCTTGCTTCACTAACTCTGCAGCTGCCTCTAGTTCTTCAAGGTCCAGATCTAAATCATTCTTTGTTATCTCAATATTTGCAATATTATTGTACAGCTCGTCCAGCTCCTCATTCCTACATTTCTGGAGGAAAACTAAATAGTCCTTGATATACAGTTGATTCAGAATATATCTTGCATCATTACTTGCATTGAACATTTGATATATTTCAATCATGCATTTTACTACAAACTTCTTTCCTTTTCTGAATAGACTCACAAGATCATTTTTTACTTTAATGCACAGTTGGAAGTTCCTAAATATTGGATAGATCAGTGCACGTCGGTAAGAAGCTATGAGGACCTGCCTCATATCGTTGAATGTGCAGAACCAACTTAGGGTTGACGATAGTTTATTTATAGTCCATCCTGATTCCACAGTGCTTTCATTCAAAGTGCTGCGTTTATCATAGCAATAGCCATAAAGAATATCAACCAATCCATACAGAACCTGCTTGTACTCAGTCTTACTGAGTAAGTAGTGTTTGTTTGGTAGTTCCTTCAGTACACCAACTTCTTCTTCCGAAAATTCAATCTCTTTATTAAAATTTTGACTACACCAAGGTGCTATAGCTGTCAGGAATGGTTCAAGTAGTTCATCATCATAGAAGTCGGCCAGATAATGGTCTGTTGAAAATTTATCATCTTCATGCTGCACTCTCTTAGTGTTCCGCTCTTCAATGGACACCATTTCAGGGACTCTCAATTCAAAAATCTGTGGAAACTCAACACCAATGTTGCTGAATTCAGTTGTGAGTTTGTTTGCAAATCCATACGAATATTTATTAGAATAATCCTCATCTTCATTGTTTCCGTTTTCTATGGTGATTTCTTCTTCTAACATTTCAACTAAATCTGGGTTTATATCAGGGATGTCAGCTGGAGCCAGTAAACTTGTGATCATGTCTAGATTTTCGAAATGTTCACCTGGGGTCTCCTTGTCAAAGGTTAAACTGAAGTCACCTGAATCACATGAGTATGATCCTTTGGAGCTGTCATTGTCGACGATTCTGCCTGGCAGGCGGAGTCGCAGGAAGTATGGACTGGACACAAAGAGAAAATTGTCGCCATCTACGTCAATCTCTGTATCGCCAATGTTTGTGTAAGGTGCGTGCACGTTTATATAGACGTGTTTATCGTCTTGAGTTAACTTAAATCGTGGAGTCAACATCTTGCTTTCGCGTTAACATGAATCCAATATAAAATGCACAAATTATTCAGTTAATTTTATATGCAAGCAACACAGTGCAAGCGTGCACATAGTATCGACTCGGGCAGCCGAGCACGGCACATAACAATTAAGGTAACAGACACTACAATGTAGTAGACGCGAGAACCAACTCTCACTCTTCAGTCAGAGTCAGAGGAAGAGGATGCTCAATAACTTCAAAATTGCTTTCGGTATGCTTCTTTGTATTCAAAGGGTTGCTTTGCTTTGCTTGCTCGCGAAACGCTCGCCTCGCTTTTTCCTTTGACATGTGCCTATTTGATTTGACATTGACACTGTCAAAGTAACGAGACAGAGACACCATGGATACAGAGCCTTTCAGGAGACAAAAAAATGATAAATGATGAGAATCTGATGTCATAATATTTCGAGCTGGCTTTGCACTCTCAATCCCGCATAAGTCGACAAAATGTAAATAATCAGTGAGAGATGTTGTGGCATCAATTTTGAACTCTTTTCACTCGCGCATAGGAATTGGCATTTTAGTACCTACTAGCTATTTAGTACACTTCATCGTAGACTAATTTTAGATACTTCCGAAAATAAATGGTCTTAATATGTGGGTGACCATGGCAAAGATATCTACAGTATTCTATCTTCATACAAACGGTCAGAACGCGAGTCATCATATCTACCTACGCGTCTCGAATTCAATATGCTCTCCGTATGCAACCAGTCGCGACGCGAATGCGCCACAGTGACGAACAAACATACCGTTCACACCTTCAGGTGATTTTTGAATATTATTTTTTATTACTTAAAATGTAAAAGAAAGTATTGTAGTATTTTTGGTTGCTTGAATTCATCAATAACGCACCCAGAGATATATTTTTTAGTGTACCTGGTAACTCCGAATGATAAGACTATTAAAACATCTTTTGCTTCTTTTCTTTTACTAAAGTGTAGGTATTCCATTTTTTAAACCAATTTAAATACCTACCTGGATTCATAGATAAATCAATAAGTGGATACGGTGAAAAAAATTACACAAGAACTACCTACGCTCGCGTTAAAAAAATTGTAGGTAGTTTCATAGACTAGGCCGCTAGGCCATCGACTTACTGATGTACTTAGCTACTAACATTTATATTATTGAATTAGACGAAATATCACTGAAATGATTATGAATTTATGACAGTAATAAATGATAGGTACCTACCTACTACAAGATACTTTTAAATACCTAATATTTTGTAGCAGATAGAGGTTTTGATTGTTATACTCGTAGGTAGCGCACACGCGATGAGATGGTTGATTTTTAAGTAACGTTTGCAAAGGTTAGACATTAGATGGGTGACTAAAATATTGTTATTTCGAGTTGCTCCGTGCTGTAGGTAATGGGGACTGTACAAGAATAAGATGAGATGAAAAAACTGGTCAAGAGTGAGTCGGACTCGCGCACCGAGGGTTTTGTACCATCATATAAAACATGAAATGTTTTTAAATTTTCATCAGCGAGGCGTATAATCGTCAGAGAATTTTAACACTGCGGTTTATATTGCAGGTTTAGATCAGCGCCATCTCTTGACCGCTAGTGGAACTAATGTAACTTTTGTTGATTATTTCTGAAAAAGTGTGCTATTTAGAGACATTATTTTATTTTTTCTGTAATTTTCATTAACTCCTATCACAAAGAATAATTAATAAATAAAGGGGGAGTATAGTATTCTTTTTTATTTTTTTTGTCAAAAGTCGAAAACTACGCGGCCTAAAAATAGAAAAATGTTTGAGAATTTGCAAATAGCACTTTTTCATATGATACCTCACATGCCCTAGTAGCCCTACTTCGAATTTTTAAGAAACCCTTGCAGTCGGTGTTGAAAAAAAAATTAAAGCATTTTCATTTCTTTCTTATTCGCAAAATAGCAGAGCAAAAGTCATCTAAAACTATTCCAAATTTCAAGTTGATAGCATTTAGCAAGTTCTTGAGATGTCCAGCTGTGACAGACGGACACACTTAGTCACACCATAAGGGCTTTTGCTATTTTGGTACGGGACCCTAAAAAGATATAATAATTAAACATCACCTGTTTCTTGCGTTTTGGTTGAGTAGATAGGTGTTGAAGTGTGTAAGAATTGGAGTTTGGTAACCATCGGCGACAGTAGTTTTATTTTTCATTTTATATTTTTTTTTTTTTTTATATATATTTACAATCACAAATCTAGAAAGAAACTCAAGTAGTTAAGCATATAAAATTAGCAGCCCTATCGCGTGTTTACGCACCGCGCTGCTGTAGGTAATTATTTCAAGGAGAGGACCGAGTCACAATACTGATAAACTGATATTTATTATAATGATGATGATGATACTGTGCGTAACTCTCTGAAATTAATTCTGTCGGCGCTCATGAAAAAAGTAGGTAGGTAGAGGTTATAAGATCTTACAGAATCAACCCTGAAATATGATAAAATCAGTTGTGTAGTCATATAATTTGTTTAATATTTAATTCGAATTATTATAGGGAAGGGAACATCAGTTTTTATAGAAAAAATGGTCCTTTTTTACTTCTGCTCCTTGAAAGAGCCACGCTATTTTCTTAATTTTTCAACGAATATGACTCAATCACTTTGTTGTTCTATGAAACATTAAAAATAACTTTACACCCTTCTTTTGATTTTTATTTTCAGTCTCTTACTATTTAGCTCTACACAGGATATGGATATCCTTTTAAAAAGCATCTTATTTTAGGAGACTGACCGCGTAGAATTATGTAGTTACTATTTGTGTGGGCGGAACATGTAGGCGGACTGTGTGAGTTGTCACTTTATGATTGTATTGGTGCCTACTTTCTTTTCAGTCAAGTTTAGAGTTTCTTAAGTGTTTTGCCGTGAATGTCATTGTTCCAAATATAATTAATAGAAAAATCACTTTTCTGTGAGCGTGCGTTCAGGACATCTTATGTAGTTTTGACCATCATTTAGTGAATCAAATTCCAGAAAGATTGATTTTTTATTGTGCTGTGTTTTGTGTATTATACAAAGAACTCGGTTAAAACTACATTAAAACTAACGTGTAAGGTTTTATTTACATTAAATATGGGACAAATTGCTCAATATTAGGACATGTTTTCACATCAGTAGATTCAACTCATGCGAACTTAAGAGCTCCCATTATTTAATTTAAAAGAAAATTGCAATATTGCTATTTTGATGTCACTGTCAGTCAGTCATTGACATTGACATATTGACAAATCAAAAGAAAGAAGATTTTATATTTTTGTGTCTGTAAAATAATCAAAACAACATAAAGTCGATGTAGACGTACTTATTTGTTTTTATTAACCTATATAATTACTTTGTTACAGTTTACCGTGTTTAAAAATAATTATTTATGTACGGATATCGATTTTATATTTATTAAGTGATGCCAGTCGGTCGGAAACGTTGGAATCTACATGGTAAGTCTACTAAGTTTGATCATTTACTTATTACTAACTGTGCTGTGGTATTTTAGTCCCTTCAATTTCACACATACCTTCACTCGGGTTATGATTTTGATGCAGAAGGCACTAGGGTTAGTACGTAAAGGTGTGCTTTGTCTTTTGGAGTTCTTAACTTTTTTATTTGGTTCGATTGATAGTTAATAGCTATAGCCGGTGAACGCCGGTGTGACTGTTAAACAGATATTTATGCATCCAGAATAGTTCAAGATGTTGTTCCACCGATCCAAGTTAGTGATGATTCCCACCAAGGGCATAAACTGGGTAGGTACTGAGTAAACTTCTTCATGTCCAATATGCTGATGCCAATTATGAATGCAATAGCTGTCATTTCCCAATCCCCAATACTTCTTTAGGCATCCAAACCACATACTAATAGGCATTTCCTATAATTGTGTAAAACTACTACTGTACTAGTATTTTTTTCTCAATGAAGAGTGCATGCAACTGTGATTAATTAATGTAGGTCAATGAAACCTTATTTGGCACTGAATAAGTCATCACAACATGACATCATGCTTGTTTTTGCTGAAAGGTTAGGTAAAGATGTTTGTACTACCTTCCTATGTCTTTATTGATGGAACATTCAAAGTTTCTTTTAAGAGATTGTTCAGAGGATAGGGACTAAATTGAAACCTCTAGCCTTTCAAATGCTAAGGTCTACATTCACTTAAAATTAACAGGATTTGTGGAATACAATGTTATGTTACTACTATTATAAATGAGAAAGTTTGGATGAATGTTTGTTACTCAATCACCCTGGAACAACTGAATGGATCTGGATAAAATTTGGAACAGAAATAGATTATAATATGGAATAGCACGTAGGTATTTTATTCCAGGAGTATGTTTCCTTGGGATAATATCCAGCATTCACACAAGAGTACACCACAAAATAATTATAAGCTTGCTCTAAAGATTAAACAAATGGCCAAAAAATGTCCTAATGCCCTTTGTCCTAATTAAGTTAACGACTCAGGATCCGCTAGTCCCTTTCGGGACAAAATCGCCCCATCCGTCAGAATCCGTAAGTCCCTTTCGGGACAAGTCCTTTCCCTTTGTTTTTATTTTCACTTGGCCCAATAGGGACTTACGGATTATAACATTTAAAAACGATTTTGCCCCTCGGGGGCTGATAGAGGCTGAGTGGTGAATACAATCAATAATTAATGTTATGAAATGAATTACAACAATGGTGTTTCAATACGAGATGTACCCAAATTCCACTGGCATGTTCCATAAACCTAGAAAGTAAAACATTAAAAATATACAGACACTAGTTTATATTAGCACTAATACAGAGATGCACATGTGTACAGATACACAGGTCTGTGTCTCAGTGTGCATATAATTTGAGAACCACATGTTATTTGGCTAGGTATGTCAATTTCTAAAAGTATGTTACATTACATGCTTGTAGAAATTGAGCACAGCTAGCATAATTAGCTATTATCTTTCACATCAGCTTTGTCATGCAGCTTCTCCCATGCTGAAGTCAAAATATTCTTATTTTTTTACTGTACTCTATAGCAACTTTTAATACAGTGACAATAAAGTTCATGTACAAAGGCAGCTTAACTCAAACTTCAGTTTTCTTCCACTATCCATTCCATGATACAGAGCGTTTACAATAGAGGGTAGGATCCATATCTTGTCTTCCATGGGAATATACCACTGGGACTAGGAGTACCTATCCTATGCCCTAATCCAGTACATGCCCTAGTTAACTTTCAAATTAATCTTAATTCCTTGTAGCCATTGAGGTGTCCTTTTTGATTTTTATGTGTGACTGATTTACAAACAGAATCCACATTAATCTATACTAATGTTATAAAGCTGGATAGTTTGTTTGGTTGAACGCGCTTATCTCAGGTACTACTGGTTCGAATTGATATTGAACTGAATTTAGTGTTGGATAGCCCATTTATCGAGGAAGTTTATAGGCTATATAACATCATGCTATGCCCGATAGGAGCGGAGTATTAATGAAAAATGTGACACAGACGAAGATGCGCGGATCATTGGTAGAATTGTTACAATTTACACAAAGATATTTTGCGGCTTAATGCTTTAGTCTAAGTAGTATACTTTCTGAGGTTTCTCTTGCTCCAGATGGACCACAAGGATCTTTGAGAAGATTGCGCAACCAACTGGCCGAGGATGGCTGTGCTGAGTCTCAAGTGGTTCTTGCTAAACAGCTTCTCGAAGAGAAATGTGGTAAGTTCTACTTAATTTATTTATATAATACTTGACGTACAAAAACATATAAAGGCGGAATTCATGTCCTCAGGCTTTTTCTATTAGTCACCCTTTGGGTGATCCAGAGACAAATAGTGGTAGATGGAATCTATAAATAAAACTTATTAGGGTTCTGTACCTCAAAAGGAAAAAACGGAAGCCTTATAGAATCACTTTGTTGTCCATCTGTCTGTCTGTCAAGACCGTTTATCTGGGGAACGCGTGGAGGTATCGAGTTGAAATTTTAACCATATACTCAGGTCTATGGCCCGTTGCAGCTGTGAAATAATCAAACTTCTAAGTTAACGTTAAAAAATATACATTCCTTTATGGCGCAAAAACGTAAATTTCGACACTCTTAAGGGAATTAAAATGTATAGGGTGTTTCTCGTTGACCTAGAACTATGAAATTTGGCAAGTAATACCGTCAAACTACAAGTATAGGGAAAAGTCAAAACTATTTGTAATTAAATCATAAAAAATATATAGTCTTTATTTAAAGTAATTTTTTGCTACAAATTTGTACGGAATCCTCGGTGGGCGAGCACGACTCGCACTTGGCCGGTTTTTTTTTTAAATTGTGTACTTTGGAGTGTAAAATTTGACATACCTAGTTTTAGTTTATATGGAGAAGTGCAGAAAACTAAAATTTAAATCGAATTAGGTGGTACCCGGCGCGTTGGCCTTGTGCATATAAACGGAGCTAACTACCCCTCTATGCGCCTCTCCGCTACCCGCAGTTTTAATTTTTTATAATAAAAATGATACATGTTTTTAAAAAGTAACAAAACCAAATCATTTTCTTTTGTATTGCAAAACAGTAAATATTTTTTTTTTTATACTCTTTTGATATAAAATGAACGAGTAAAATGGTTTCATCTCAACGATTTAGAGGTGATCTGGTGTTTTTTTCTTATTATGTGATACCGATAGACAAATTCTGGCTTAACCAAATTACGAATCATATCATGTAGATTACTAAATATTTTTTTCAGATGTTATTTCTTTGTTAGTGCCGACGAAAAACTGCTTAAATGCCAAATATAATATATCACTTCCTACACTCCGCAGATCTAGTGAGATATGTTTTTTAAACGGTATACAAGACGTCTTCTTGGTGTCGCTGGCACGACAGTAACTTAGATGAAGGTGAAACGCCAACCCTTTTTTTTTAAACGGGGGGAAATCCTCATTAGGGGTTGTCCTCCGCCCTGGGGCGGGCGGAGGGGTCTGTCAGACTCTTACTGACTAAAACCACCCTAGTGTTCTATCCTCACCTACGCCGGAGATCGCGGGAACTATAGTGAGGCTACCTTGACAGATCTACAGCAGGGTGTGGAAACAAACTTTGCTCCACCTTTCCTCTCTTCATGTCTTCTGTGCTCCAAAACATGCAGACAAAGTGACCCACTGACCCACGCCGTGGGTGTGTGAGACAAGTGACAATGTTTTGGGCGCAAATGTGCTTTTTGTAAAATTAACGCGTATTTGTTGCAGAGTTAGAAGCAGACAAAATATGTAACTTCAAGCAAGCCTTGGACTGGTTAATCTGTGCAACTGAACAAGCGCACCCAGAAGCCAGAAGAATGTTGAGAAGGTATTTAGACATCTCTATACTTTAATATGTCGCCATTCAATTATCGACTTTGCGATGTGTGATTTAAGTTCATTTTTATTAAGTGATCAATTGTATTAACAAACCCTAAAAATGGGTGCATGACTTACAATGGAATTTTAACGTTGATTTGTATGAGATAGAGGTTATATATCCAAAAATGGGTAATTATCTGGAATTCTGAATTCTAATAAATATTTTTACGAACCCATATGGTTCCGCTGCTTTCTACTGGGCAGTTACCCTTTTCTCCTTACCTTTTTCTCTGTATCTGGGGCTATCTATCTATCAGGGTTTGGTTTCCGCACTTGCCCATGACGGCCTTCATTGCAACCAGCCTACCTCCTGTCAGAAGCGGATTAGGCCTCCCAGTTTATTCAGGATGTCTGTAAGTGAATTCGGTGATCCTATGGTTTGTTTCCGTATTTCGGTGCGCCAATGTTTCCTTCCCCATCCATGCATGCTCTGCAGAATAGACTGAACAAACACTTGTTCAGTGACTTGTACAGTGGCTGCCCCTATCTAGTCGCAGAAGGTCGAATAGTCCCAGCTATTAAGGACCAGGTTTTATTGAAGAAGTTCAAGTCAGCCTGCCATCACCACCTGGGTTTGCCGCGATATCGCTTGCCATCTAAATGGACTCATTGGGTCGTGTGTTGAGCCCATTGATCGTCGTGATATGCGGCAGTTTGTCAAGGCCAATTTTATGTATTGTACAGTGACAGTTTTCGGATTTATTGATAACAGTTACTATGCTGGTCTTCAAGTTTGAATATTTACTCCGTTCCGTAACTGCTGAAGAATCAGAGACCTATGACAGCCATACGTGAGTACGGGGATAATGTTGACGAGTATTCACTTAAAGATACGCAGAAAGATTATATTATGGTGCCGTAAAAGAATAATGCCATCCCATCACCTCCCGTGGGTTTCGTAAGAGGCGACTAAGGGACTCGCCTGAGAATGCGATCGCCAACCCGCCTGCCAAGGGTGGCGATTATAGCAACCCCCCCCAAATGATGACAAGCACAACCAAAAATGGCTCCTAGTGCCCGCCAGCTCGTCTACCCTTGACTCCGGTAGCGGTCAAGGTCACGGCGAGGCAAGGGGTGCGAAGAATCCCCGGATTGGACCCGGCTACCCTAACAAACACCGACGACTGGACCTGGCAACACTGAACACGTGAACACTCCGGACCGACGAGAAGATCACCGAACTTGAGGCGGAATTGAGCAGGTTGCGATGGAGTATTACAGGTTGGGAGGACACGATAAATCTCAAATCATCACGGCAATCTGCTCCTATTTCCGGGAGGGTGACTTTAAGTCCTAGGGTGGTGTCGGGTTTATCGTTCCCAAGTCCCTTGTGTCCAATGTGGTGAGCATCAAGGTTTACGCCCCAACCTCGACACTTCCTGACGACGAAATAGAGACCATGTATGAGGATATATCCAGAGCATACACAGTGATACACATACGTAGTGATAAAACTCACTTCACCGTGGTCATGGGGGACTTCAGCGCGAAACTGGGCAAACGAGACGGTGACGAGCTGCGAGTGGGGCAATTTAGATTTGGATGTCGGAACCACCGGAGACACTGGCCAGTTTTATGGAGGAGGGCCTCCATATGATGAACTCTTTTTTCAAAAATCGTGAACACAGGAAGTGGACCTAGCAGAGCTCCGACGGTGCAACTAAAAATGAGACTGACTTCATCAGACGAAGAAACTATTGTCAAGAATATCTGGATAAATTTAGAAATTGTGAAAAATGTATCTCATTTTCAGATATTTACAATACTTCGGACCCTAATGAGGCTTATGACTATTTTTTGGATCTATTTCAATGCTTTTACGACCTGTGTTTGCCTTGTGAAACTATTACAAAGTCATTAACCAAAAAATCTAAGTGGATCTCAAAGGGAATAAAAAAATATAGTAAAAGGAAACGTGTGCTTCTGTGGCAATACAGAACTAAGCCCACTCTCAAGAACAAAAATGTGTTCGCAGCATATTCACATAGACTTAAAAAATATATATCTTTAACACAAAAATCTCAAAATAACTATTTTATCAAAACAGCGCAAAATAAATCAAAAGCAACTCGGACCGTCATTAACAAGAATAAAGCTATCTTTCCTAGAGACTAACTGAAATAAAAACTGATGCAAAGATAAAAAAAAGACAAAAATTATTATAGAAATCAACAAAACCTCTGGACGAACACACTTTAGTATGAAAGGGGTGTGAGCCTGGAGATCTGTCATACAGGTCCCGAACCTAGTTCAGACTCCAGCTCTCACAAAGATTCTAGCGTAAGGCAAAAATGTATGTTATGAATAAATTAACTACTGAGACAATGTACCTTTATGAGAGAAATAAACTATATGTTGTTGTTGTTAACAAAAAGGCTTAGAGCTAAGAGTCGTTGTAGAACCTGTTAGGTTCTCTTCCTCCATTAGACTCTTCCCCTCATAACATCAGTTGGGACATCCAATAGCTCTTCCAGGAGTTTTCTCTGCGTCTTGATATTTCTTTGTTTCGTCTTGCCTAGAAATAAACTTTTTGTGTAGCACGGTTTGTTACAAAAACAAAATTATTATAGAAATCAACAAAACCTCTGGACGAACACACTTTAGTATATGTTCTCAAGAAATAGAGTTTTCAGAGTCTTTCAATGGATATGGTTCGGTCGTAGCTGGGTGGATTTACCCAACAAAAATTTCTCCGAACAAAAAACTTAAAACACATTGGAATGCCAGTAAAATTAGATAAAATCATTGGAGGATAACTTTAATGTACCTACATTGTGTTTACACCAACATTTTAAGTGTAGATCAGAAGATATCAGCGTTCCAATAAAAAGAGGGGAGATGGTGATGACGACGGTGGTATGGTACTGATTTATCTATGGATGGTGATGATTTCGTGTGTATGGTGATGACGCTATATACATGAATGCCAAATTAAAAACAACAAAACATATGAAAATTAACATTTTTAATGATTTAATCCACACTCATAATTTCTATTCCCACCAGTCTTAGACATTTTTCTATTAACTAAGGGTCTTGAGCAGTCCGCATCCATCAGCTGCCAGCCACCTTCCATCGGCTTGGGCGTCCCCGCAGTCTCCCAACTAGTAACCCAATGATGTCGTCCTGTCTGAGCGTGCCTGAGGGTTAGCAGCATGGAACCTCATTTCACTTCCTTCTCCTCTCCCTCCTTCACTCAAATACATAAAAAGGAACTAAATAGAAAAAGCTGTACAGCAGCAGCACTCCCTCACTCACAAAGTGTACCTCAGCAATATTCAAGGTCTGCACTCAAATCTCGCCGCAGTCCATCACCACCTTGAGACTGAGAAACCAGTGCTCTTCTTCCTTTCCGAGACGCAGAACGGATGTCCGTCAGACGTGTCGCACCTGTCCTACCCAGGGTTTACCCTGGAGCATCACTTTAAATCACGCGCGGGCGTATGTATGTACGCCCGGGACGACATCTGCTACCTTGAGGACTCCAGGTTCTCAACGCTATGGGTTCTAGTGGACACAGGCCTGGACAAAATTGTCTACGCCTGTGTCTACCGTTCGCACAGCGGTGATTTGAAGACAACTGGGCTCACACAACACCTAAGTGAGGCGGCGGATGCGGCTCAGCAGCGGTACCCTTCTGCCCAATTGGTGTTACTGGGGGACTTCAACGTCCACCATCAGGAGTGGCTCTTCCCATACCAGTGCACAGACCATGCTGAACGAGAGACGCGACAGCTAGCTTTAGCGTTAAATCTTACACAGCTGGTCCAGGGGGCAACGAGGGTGCCGGATGTTGATTCGCACACTGCCAATTGCTTGGACCTTTCACCACTGGGTAGTTCCGACCAATGTTTGGTGAAGTCTGTGTCCGTTTACTCCCAGCCCGATCCTAGCCCGAGAGGCACCCGGCGGATATGGCGATACAGGTCAGCAGATTGGGATGGCATGCAATCTTTCTTCGCATGTTATCCTTGGCAGCCTACTTGCTTTTCTTCGACTGACGGCCGTGATGCATGATTGCGGAGGGGGGTGGAGTACTACGTTCCGTTCACTGACGTAACAATGTCTGGCAAAGCTCGTCCATGGTTTGGTGCCGAGTGCAATCGCGCTGATGCGCTTAAGCACGCAGCGTACCTAGCATGGGTCGACGCTCGTACGCACAAAGCAAATGACGTGAGTCAGAAGAAGAGAGCCTTCAACAGGGCTCCCAAGTCCTGCAAGAAGGTGTTGCGGAGGGCTCGGTTTGACCACATTAGCCGAATAGGGAACAAACTTGCTTCATACCAAGCAGGTAATAAGGCTTTTTGGTCCCTGGCTAAGTCGGTAATCGAACTTCTGCCGCCCCTAACTACCAGCACTGCTGAGACCCGACGGTTCGCTGGCCCACTCCGCTGAGGAGAAAGCGAACTTGTTTTTTTCTTTGTTTGCGGATTTTTCACGTCTGGATGGACGCGGTCCGGTGGCGTGAGACCCCCTGCTTCTCTTGATGGATGCGAGTCGAGTATGTCGAACATTCGCATTCATCAGTAGGTCTACTATGACTTTTATCAATATATTCTCGCTAGCGAGTGTAGTTAAAAAAATTATGAAAACTTAAAAAAAAACAACTTTCTAATTTATTTGTTTAAGTTGTTAACTAACAAGTAAGCAAGTTGCAGGTGAAACTTAAGTTAACAACTAAAAAAAAATAACTAGACACGTTTATTTCGCCTTTCGTTTGAGACTGGAAAAGTGCCGATGGCTTGGAAGCAGGCTATCGTGCTGTCCGTGCCCGAGAAGGGTACTCGAGCTGACCCAACAAATTACAGGCCTATCTCGGTAACTTCCGTACTCTGTAAGAGTATGGAACGAGTACTGAATCTTAAGCTCCTGGCGTACCTAGAAGCAAACGATATCCTTAGTGACCGACAATACGGTTTCCGTCGAAATCGGTCAACTGGGGATCTTTTAGCTTATGCCATTCACATCTGGATTGAGGCTATCGAGAAATACGGGGAGGCACTTGCGGTCTCCCTTGACATCTCGAAGGCCTTCCACAGAGTCTGGCACGATAGCCTTATTAGTAAGTTTCCTTCCTTCGGTCTGCCCGCCGGATTTTGTGATTGGATCGCAGAGGGATCGGTCTATCCGAGTGATCATAGATGGCTGCTCGTCTGGACTGCTGGTTATTAATGCCGGGGTTCCTCAGGGGTCGGTGCTGTCGGCAACACTGTTCTTGCTGCATATTAATTATCTGCTTAAACCCGGTATGCAGACGACAGCACTGTTGCTGAGAGGTAAATGTCCGAAGCACGAGCTGGTGGAACGTGTCTTTACTGGCTGTCTCTGATTGGGGCGATGCCAATCTGGTCAAGTTCAATGCTGCTAAGACCCAAACCAAGCGTGTCTTTTTTACGCCAAAAGGAGGCAATTCCACCCAGCTCCATCTTTCCGAGGTGTAAACGTGCCAATAACCGACCAACTTGAACTTCTCTGGGTAACATTAACATCTACCCTCAATTTTGGCACTTTCATAGAGGCAAAAGCGTTGCTGCAAAAAAGTTGGAGATCCTAGCGAAGGTGAGACGGTACTTCACGCCGGAACAGCTGCTCAAACTCTCTCAAGCGCAAGTTTGATCGCGTATGGAGTACTGCTCTCATCTTTGGGATGGATCTGCCAGATACCAGCTTGATGCCCTTGAGTCAATTGAAATACGAGCCAAGAGGATCATCGGCAATGATAGGCTTATCGAGTCGAGGCTCCAAAGTCTGGAGCATCGACGGCGAGTTGCTAGCCTGTCGGTTTTCTACCGGTTGCATTTTGGGGAATGTGCGACGGAATTGCATAATTTAATTCCGCCAAGACCCTTCCAATATCGGACCACAAGATGAATGGCGATGCGCCACCGGCACAAAACCTTTTTGGGAACACATTCAAAGTGCGTACAGCTAAGGAATGTAATTCCCTACCGGAGTCTGTGTTTCCAGCTTCAACCTGGGAGTCTTTAAGTCAAGAGTGAATAGGTTACTTCTAGGCAAGCGTGCTCCATCTTCGACAACATCGTCGCTTACCATCAGGTGAGATAGTGGTTACAACGCGTGCTGACGATTGGGACGCTATTTCGATTTTTCTAGAAAAGTAACAACAATAGTAGGAAACCCCTTTTTTCTTTAGCATCTTCACTTATAACTAAGTCTTGTTGAAATTAATCGTAATGTTATTTTAAGTACTTACCTTGAACTACAGCCTGACGGGAATGACACAACTTTGTTTAAACATCGTTTTTGGTCAGTTCACAACAATTTTTGCTGTCTGAGCGCATGTTATATCGACGTGCGGCTCGCTTCGTGGTTTGCTATGAACTGAAGAAGCGGGACAGGGTATTACGGGCCGCGTAAATGCTACGCATACAGAACTACCTTCACTTTGATATTGCCGTGACGTTGATGACGAATTTCGATGCTAAAATTTAATTTATTTATTGATTATATATTTTACGAAGAAATTATAACTTACTTTTCTAGAAAGTTATATACAATATCAATAAAAGTAAATAATGAATTACAATCTACTTCATATGTCGGGTATTCGAGTTTTTTGCCGACAAACGTAAAGAGTAGCATTTTTTTCACAGACGGTGATGATTTTGATAGCAGTATATATATATCGCTTACCATCAGGTGAGATAGTGGTCAAACGCTAGCTTATAAATAGTAAAAAAAAAAGTTTTCATTTTATTATTAAAAATCTATTGAGTTTGAGTATATTTCGGTTAAAGCAAATTGTAAAACAAGGCTATATACACCCTGTAAATGTAAAAAAAATACGATAATCGAGCAATATATTATTTTTGCCCAAAACGTGAATTTTCGACAGCATTGTAAATCCACCCAGCTACCAATGAGTACGCACTAATTGATTTGAGACCTCCATACCGATTTTATAAAGTAAACATGTGTGACACATCAAAAACGTCACGTCAATATGTCATAAAAATATTTTAACAAAACGGCTCAGCAATTGTTCCATTATCCTATATTCCGCGAAACGCAAAAGCATCAGATTCCTGATAATGATATGAGGTAATACCATCAATACGCCATTGTCAGGAATTACTGGCATACTGGCTTGAAGTAAACATCAACACGTTAAATCTGACCTGCATTACCATTATGTCCGAGAACGCACAGACCAACAGTTTTCTGACTTGTGATTTTTTCGAATTTAATTTTTAAATGTAAAAGTGTATCAATGAATGGCAAAATAAATGATTTCGCGCTTTGGAAGATCAAATGGGATAGAGTGCGCGATGAGTTGCACCATGCTATGTAAGAATTTTTAGTATAAATCTTCGAAATCTCAGTGTCGATAAGTCTAAATTTGTGGGTAAATATCAGTTCTAAATTTATCTGACGTAAAGTTAATCATTTTGTTTCCGATATAATAAAAGCTGCCTTAGGCTAAGGCCGCACTACGGTTTTTCCGCAGCTGTTACGAGTAAACGCAATACCGCGAAACCGCTCGAAAAGTACGGGAATCAGTCGCGGAAAAAAACAGCAAGTGCGGCCACTAGTATCTTCTTCTTTTTAGCTGTCTTACAAAGACAATAATAATAGTTTAATTATAATATACAACAAATGCATTATTTTTATAGGTATACTTTTAATCGTACTGAAAGACTGGACCCCCACGACACAGGGAATCTTAGTGTGGGGGCCAGAGATATATTGTTTTTTTTTTTAGTGTCTAAATCTTCTGAAATAATATGTGTATATGTATTGTACTAATTTTGGAACGAATAAAGATATAATGATATGTATATATATAGTATTAGTTTTCTTGACTCACAAAATCACACGATTAAAAATGCGTCGGTTTACCCGCAGTGCGGCTTGGCCCTTAGACGAGTTATTTAGTTGGCAGGAGTTTGACTCAAGGTTCAAACAGACGCATAGAGACTGATAGTCGCGTGTCTTTCTAATCAAGCAAGTCCTCGTCTAGACATTCGTCTCAGCAATCCTATTTGTATTACTTTTCGTATTTTGGGCTGGTGTCCGCAGAACCACGCCCAAGCGCGTATTTTGCGCGTATAAGAGGGATAGATTGGTTATACGATCAACTCCAGCTTCTCAAAAAACTCTAACAAACGCCCTGGTGCCAGTGACTATCTTACAGAGGGTACGTGGGCTACCGAAGTACTTTATCCTGTATCCAGCGACTTGTGCAGCTTAGGTCAGATCAGCTGCTGTCTTGTCCTTCTCCGTGTAGGCTCTGCAAAGTTGGTTGTCTGACTTATGAAAAAAGAGGTTTTTATTCATAGAGCCACCTGACCAGTTCTTTAATGTCCTCAGGTGCATCCGCAGCGGTGTGATTGACGAGGACAGCGCCGCCATCATCCGTGCGAAGTCCTGCCTCGCTGCCAGCCGTCAGGAGACGGTCGCTAGGAAAGCTGCTAGAGATCTGTTCGCCAGGTGAGTACTTGTCTTAACTTGTTCGCAATAAGATGCTTTAATGCTATCATAATACCAGTGTGTGAGAAAAAGACGGAGGTATACATGTCCGATATCGTCATCCCTTTTAAGGTGCGCATACACGGGCAATTCAAATTATGCGATTTTGGTCAATTTCAATTTCAATACGAATCCGAATCGCATTGTATTGAAATTGCCTAAAATAGCTCAATTTCAGTTACTCGTGTAAGCGCACCATTACCTACGAACTGAATTATGAGACGTATATCGTCGCGACGTCGTTTTCAAGTTTTCAGTCTTTCCGAACAAATGAAGACAATCGTGTATTCGCCGTAAAAAAGATTTACGATTTCTTGCTGTTGTGTATAGACAAGATAATGAGAATTATACTGATTGCAATGTGAAAGGTACCTACCGTAGATTTTGACAGCATTTAAACCTCTGTGAACCACTTGCCGGCAACATGCTTAATATGCGCTGCTCTGTACGTTAGTGCACACGAAGCGACAAATATACACCAGAACTATGACCTCGTCTCTGGGTCGTCCGTATGTTTCTTGAACTAGCGTAGTCCACGTTCGTTTTGATAGAAAGGACGGCTAGCCTTGCCTTGTGCATGATTGTATGTTTGAAGATCATTATTTTTCACTCAGCCTGTCGAACGGCGAGCAGTACATAACTACGGCACAGTTGGAGCGGCGCATCCGTGAGATATGCAGCACCACGCTACGCAAGGAGCCCAACGATAGCGACTCGCCCGACGATGATGCCCCAGGTAAGAGTCACTTCTTCTTCCCCAACTCAGAAATGATTCCTCCCCACTCAACCTGTCGAACAGCAAGCAGTACATAACTACGGCGCAGTTGGAGCGGCGCATCCGTGAGATATGCAGCACCACGCTACGCAAGGAGCCCAACGATAGCGACTCGCCCGACGATGATGCCCCAGGTAAGAGTCACTTCTTCTTCCCCAACTCAGAAATGATTCCTCCCCACTCAACCTGTCGAACAGCAAGCAGTACATAACTACGGCGCAGTTGGAGCGGCGCATCCGTGAGATATGCAGCACCACGCTACGCAAGGAGCCCAACGATAGCGACTCGCCCGACGATGACGCCCCAGGTAAGAGTCACTTCTTCTGCCCCAACACAGAGATGATTCCTCCCCACTCAGCCTGTCGAACAGCGAGCAGGACATAACTACGGCGCAGTTGGAGCGGCGCATCCGCGAGATATGCAGCACCACGCTACGCAAGGAGCCCAACGATAGCGACTCGCCCGACGATGACGCCCCAAGTAAGAGTCATGTCTTCTGCCCCAACACAGATGATTCCTCCCCGCTCAGCTTGTCGAACAGCGAGCAGGACATAACTACGGCGCAGTTGGAGCGGCGCATCCGCGAGATATGCAGCACCACGCTACGCAAGGAGCTCAACGATAGCGACTCGCCCGACGACGACACCCCAGGTAAGAGTCACTTCTTCTGGTCACACAGCAAAATCAAAATCAAAAGTCGTTTATTCAAATTAGGCTGAGAGCCAGCACTTTTTGAACGTCAAGTTTTACAAAAGACAGTCCCCCAAAACGCCCGCCCGTCACCCTTCCTAGTGTTTTAGCTGTGGAGAAGAAGTGGTCAACAAACTCCCCAGCAACACATCTGTCTGTTACGTTTTAAGAACTTGAATCTATATAAAAGTATGCTAAGTAGTTAATACATGACACAAAATTAATAACTTGTTAGCGAGCGATCATCAGAAGGCCAAATCTCGTACTTAAAAATGTCATGTCGAGGACAATCAAGTCATTGTGAAGAGAAATTTCTGGTGTTTTGATAGAAGGTAAAACCGACGCGGCGGTTCATTTAAAAATAATAATTTAATAAATTAAAAAGTATGTTAGTGTGGGACGTGGGTGACACGTCGCGGCGTGTTAACTAAATGAAGAAATACGTCTCAGTCGAGGCCATATCTTAGAATTTGGCCATTCATAATGTGGCCATTTCATGAAATGGCAACTTCAATTCTAACTTCGACTATCTGTTTCTGTTTCCAGTGTTTACTGGAACCTAATATGATTGGTATGTAACCGCGTGGTGTACCCTAAGTTCTCTCAAACCTTATCAAAACTAACCTCGGCCACATTATGTAATTGACAATTCTACGATATGCCCACGACATCTCCACATTTCCTGAGAAATTAGTATTTTTTTATTTTTTCTCTAAAACTAAATAAAAACACATTTTATAAAACACTCGAATACGCTTTCAGAAGAAACGCGCGCCCTCGACGACGGTCAGGCTCTGCAGCCGTCCCAGCTGCCTGCCGGCGACCAGTTGCACAGCAATGGGACCATGAGCACTGCCAACTTGTCTGAAGAAGGTAACTATTCAATCTTTTACTTTTTAGGGTTTCGTACCTCAAAAGGAAAAAAGGAACCCTTATAGGATTAATTTGTTGTCCGTGCGTCCGTCCGTCTGTTTATCAAGACCTTTTATCTCGGAAACGCGTGGAGATATCGAGTTGAAATTAAAACTATATACTCAGGTCAACAGTCCCACACTTTCAATGCCCGCAATGCTTGTGTGGCGCTCAGGAAATTGTTACTCAGGTGCCGCCGACACCTTGGTGGTGTTTTGAAATTTCAGTGCGCAATGTAAAATTAAAGCGCACAATTTAAAATTGTGGAACACAAAAAAAATCCTCCACGGAAAAAAGTTATCGATCATTAAAAAATCAAAATATAAACAATGATTCAATGACGAATCTTATACAGAAATAAATCGCGAAGCGCTTGCTCGATTGCCATGCGCATTATTATTGCGTGTGTCAATCAGCCAACGAACTAAAGGTAGACAGACAGGTTTCTTAGTGACTACAGAACCCTAGAAACGAATGAAACCAACTGTGACTATGGCGTACATGTCTGTATACCCCTTAAGGATTATAGTCGTGAAGGTTCCGTGTGACAAGAACTTGGCGAAGACTTTGCTTTCATCTCATAAGGACTATTGCAGCCAACTGTGAACGTTATCCTACAACAGCACAAGTCTGCATACCCCTTTAAGCTTTTTCTTATCGTGTAGTCAGTAAGGTCTAACGACCCCACACACCCTAGTGTCAGAGTTTCTAAACCGCCTCAAGGGCCTCTGACATGGTTTATTTGACGACCGCCATTTGGCGGCCGAGACCCGGTGGTCCCGAAAGGTCTTTATTATCAGACAAACAGGTGATTCAAGCCAGCAATTTCCTGGCCAAACTGGAAAAAATCTTTACAAAGTATGCTCTCTTCCCGTGGGAATCGAACCCACGACCACAAGGCAAATGCCAAAGGCAAGGCAAAGGCAAACGCCTAAATCACTCGACCACGGAGGCAGTTTTAGCCCCTCCCCTTTAAGCTTTATACTCGTGATGGTTCCGTGTGACAAGAACATGGTGAACCCATAAGGACTAATGCAACCAATATCAACTTTGGCATACAACAGCACATTTCTGCTTACACCATTAGGGCTTATAGTCGCGAAAGTTATAAGTAGATATAGTACTCGTAGAGTACTTAGTGGATATCTTTTACATAATCTTTATACAGTCAAAGCCTTTGTTGTTGTGCTTAGAAGTAAGCGGAAGAACTCTTTTTTACAAAAAAAAACTGAAAACGATACATTTGTTATTAAATCATAAAAAATATAGTCTAAAGTACCTGAAATATTTATAATATGTACCTACAAATTTGTACGGAAACCTCGGTGGGCGTGTCCGACTCGCATTTGCCCGGTTTTTTTTTTATCAATGATTCCAATACTATGAGGAAATATCATCATTTTCCTGCCCTTATCCCATGTTACCTGGGGTTCGGTACAACACAATTTTTTCTTCCATTCAGCCGTCACACTATCACTAACTCCCTTTTTTTCATATCGCTCCTCTCACAATCCATCCATATTATCTTTAGCCTCCCTTTCCCTCTACATCCATCCTAATTATATTCATAACTCTTTTAGATATTTGCGATTCATCCCTCCTCTTCACATGACCAGACCAAGACAAGCGGTTCCCTTTCAACTTTTCCGTCACCTGGCGCTAATGTTTCCACATAGTATTTATAGTATTTTTGTACTATGTGAAAACATTAAATGAAAATACTGGTAAAATACTAGTGCATAGGATTCTTTGTAGTGGCATTTATGACGCCACGTACAAACTACATATAAATAGATGTGACGTCACACAAATCCTATACGGCGATATTAAGAGGGGACTCGAGTCGGTAACTCCGCTGTTTCTTCATGGATAATGTTGCTAGAGCAATGATTTTTTCCCAAAAAATCTAGATCGAACTAATACGTGCCTCTATTATTTTCTTTTTTCCAAAACATAATTACTTAAATAATTATGACAATCCAAACACCCGAAAGAAACAACCCGTTTTTACCGCCATGTTCGGACGACTGTCAGACAAATTTGATAAGTTTTTAACAAAATAGAAAATATTAGAAGCATAGGTATTATAGTCTTCCTCTAAATTTTGATATATGATTTTTTTAGATTAGTCCAGTTTTGAAGAAGGAAACAGCGGAATACAAAACGTCTTTTAGTCAAGGTTTTGATAGATAAAAATCAGCCTGAGCGGCAGTTGTCGCTTTCGCACTTTACTTGATAGGGCACAGTGCGACGCATCGGCAATAGATTCTTCAAATACCTATTTTTCAAATTCCTCGGGACTAGAGTCACCTCTTGAAGTTCTCCGTGCGAACGATCGGGCAATTGCCCGTTAGGTGCAATACCCGCTGGTCGCACACTCCACCCTTTTCCGCATTTCTTGAAACTAAATCATCATTTTCCTGCCCTCATCCCATGTTACTTGGGGTCGGCGCAACACGTTTTTTTCTTGAAACTAAATATCAATTAAATATGTTTTTTAAACTAACTAAATGTTTTTTTTTTTATTTTTCCAGAATGTCCAGAAAGATGTGGGCCCAAAGAGGAAATACGCAACCTTACCGTCGACAACCTAGTATCGGCCGCCGTCGACTATTGTCAAGGAGAACTGCCCCTAGTCAGCTACGAGTTGACCTTAACAGACCCTAGTGTTAAGGCCCTAGACCACATACCCTTATTACAGCAAGCGTTTTTACACCCCATCGTCTTCTTACAAGTCCTATATCTAAAGCTACTATACCATTTCGGAACGTTCACTTTTCGACTGTCGAATGTCGAGCTATCCCTCCTTCTCATAGCTTACTTGTCGGTCAGCGCAGATAGTTTGTACCACTTAGTACCCCTAGCTATATACTATGTCAGTTTCGTCGCAATGGTCATATGTACGTTCAAAATGCTGCACGCCAAAAGACAGTTCATTGATTTCAGAAAATGGTCCGGGTTATTCCTTAGATATAGCGACGGAAATCTACAGCCAGATGAATCTGAGAATCTTTTCGTTCGAAATAATCTTGGCCCTTTCGTTCAGTTCTTTTTTGCTTTGTTTATAAATCTCTTTCTCTATCCGTTCATAGCGACCCAATGGGTTCCCTTCTCAGAGTTTTGTGTTCTATCATTCTTTTTAATGTTTCTGACATTACTGTCTTTTGGGACCAGCGGAAAACGCTACCCAGACTTACTTGCTCTCTTGTCATTTGCAATTAACGTGTTAGCAAAATACCCTTACGAAAAAGATACGGTCGTGCATCAAGGCTGGCGATTTCTCGACTTGCAAATATCGAATTATCCGTCTTATATACTGGGGAATAGCATTGAGTTTTGCCTGAACGCGCGTGTATTTTTTTCTTTGCTGATTCCTGTTATATTGATGGGTATGGCTAGACGGAGTAGCTGGCAGGGTTTCTTCAAGTATGCGTTGCCTCACTGTGTGACGTTGAGTTGGTTGCAGATGTTTATAACCTGTTCTCATGGCTGTACGACATACGGGTTGATAAGGGGTACTCTGGCGCTTGTCTGTTCGTTCCTCTTCTTGCCTCTAGTGGGTGTGGTAACTGTGACTCTGCCTATATTTGCGTTCCTCCAGTACATTACGATGTCTCGTGTGTTCTATACGGTGTCTGTTCTGGTCGGTTTTTTGCTGAGCTTTGGCGCAACTTGTGTCCTGGCGAAGTGGGAAGCTACGAAGAAGTTTGTCACTCCGTTTCAGGTTTGTGTGCTATGTTATTTGATTATAGTATACATTTCACTATTAACTTTAATTAAAACGAATCTTGTATTTTTTTTTATTCCGTAATAATTAAGTCCTGGATACGATCCCTTAAAGGTGCAAGTCATACTAGCACTTGTTACATAAATTGGATTACATCTAAACATTAAATCAGTCTAAGACAACTTATCACGTTTTGGAATCTTAAACTCAACGTCATACAAGATAAAGTTCAAATTACTTTGCGTCATTTAATTTTAGAAACTTCAGTCAAAAATCTGCCGTTTGGTGTCGGCCGGTGCCGTATGGTGCCGTAAAAGAATAATACTATCCCATCACTTCCCGTGGGTGTCGTAAGAGCAGTGTTGCCAACTTAGTGGAATTTCCACTAGATCTGATGGTTTAGACTTACCTTTTAGCGGATTTTGGGTTTAGTGGCTAGTGGATTTTTCTAGTGGCTTTGGTTGCTTCAGTTAGTGGTAAGGGGCGAAATTTAACCACTAGCACAATTAACATATTTTCGGAGATAACTCGAACGTTTGTGTTATAAGTATATATTTCTTTTATGTGTAGGCAGCACTAAGAACTAAGGTAGTTTCTTTCGGGGATTCCTCGAAAATAGTTCGTCAATTTCATGAAAAATTTTGATTATAGTCTTTATCTATATGAAAACTGGGTCAAGTTTGATTTTTTTTTGATCGTCAAGTTTGATTTGAATCAAAAATGTTTGTTTCCTATGAATGCACAAAAATATAAATACAACGGACAGTACAGTACAGTTCGAAGATTGAAGAATGTATCTGCAAAAACAGAAATAATAGAAGAAGCCGATTCTTCCGAAGATGATTATTACCTTTAAGATTCTTTTTTGGGCTTATAAAAAAAAGCTATAATTTTATAAAAAAAATATTCAATGTTTTATTTTCAAATAATATTTAGTTATTATCTGTCTAGCATAATATGTTAATGGTTTTCTGGTGGTTTGAGGGATTGCCAAATTTAGTGATTTTCTGGTGGTTTACGATACCACAATTCGTGGTTTCGTTATAATAAAGTTGGCAACACAGCGTAAGAGGCGACTAAGGGACTCGCCGGAAAATGGGCAGCAGCGTTCTCTGTAAAAATCAACACCATACACTGCGGTCGCCAATCCGCCTGCCAAGCGTGGCGATTATGGCAAACCCCCCTTTTGGGGAGGCCTATGTCCAGCAGTGGACGTCTTTCGGCTGATATGATGATGATGATGAGTCGAAAATCGCCTTAGACTTCACAACGTTAAGTCCATAGTTGATTAGTTAGTAATATAAACGGTACCATTTTAGTAGTCTTACAAAGGCATCTATCCAATGACTACTACACAATTATTAAAAAATATATATTCAGAAAATTAAATATTTGATTTATTAAAGAAATTAAATATTATTCATTATGACGCATGACAAAGTTTGAAACACCCAGGAGCGAGCTCAGGCAGAGCCTTGTGTTCCAAGGACGGCGCAGAATCGAATGGCGACATTGTTTGGATACATAAACATTATTACCAGGGTATTTCATAATTCTAATGCATTATTTATTTTTATTGTACCTATTATCTTAATGTTTTTTTCTTTTCAAATAATTACACCTAGAGGTATTTTATGTCGGGTACATTAAGTGGGCTTTGTAATACTATTAAAATGGCACCGTGTATAAATTATCGGAGATTCTGATTCACTCAACTTTCACATCATAATAATGTATTATTTCTATTGTCCACAGCTCTCAATCGGCCTAATAACACTGTTATACTTAGGAAACCAGTTCGTTATGAACCTCCAAGACGATGGCCTCCCATCCGGCCTCATAGAGTTGATAGGCGACGACAAGTCATCCATCAAAAACCTGCTGAAGAACGAGTTCATAACGGACTATGAGGACAACACATACCATATAAACTGGGACGATTATTACAACCAGTGTAACTCCCCATCTTGGTCGGATTATAACACAGCGGCCACACAAATCAAATGCTCCATACTCGACGGCGCCAACGTAAATTGGGAGGGTTATGTCAAAGACGTTATTCTCAAGAACGTCAGAAACCGATGGAGGGATTTCAGTTCCTGGCTACCTAGTTTCCTTCAAGAATACTTCAGGTGCTACTACGGTGAAGAATATTCGACCTTATGTCAGGGGGACGAGAGTTTGCAGTCGGTTAAGGAATGCGAATTTGTGAGGAGCGTCGCGAGGCAAAGTGGGAAGAGCTGTCATTTAGATAATTTGAATGAGTAAGTTTTTTTTTTACGTTAGGTCACGTTTCCACTCGAAACCAGCTCGCATACAGGTTTAATTAGGGCTATCGTAGCGTCGTCATCATCTTCTTAATGTGAAATTTCACTAATAGTTTGCTTTGTATTGTTTTGTTTCGATTCACCCCTCTGTACCTATTCACCCCGTTTGACGGTACAGTTATGATATCTTTACTAAGATGATTTATCTCTTTCAGATACACATACGAAATTAACCTTGTAATGGAAGCCAGCGGTGGTCTACTAAAACGTGTCTCGGAAATATCTATAGTCTTCGACCATTGCTTCAGTAACTTCACAAGAATGTTACGCACCGACGATAAGATCCGGTTCAAAGGCGTGCTGTCAAACGAAAATGTACCCTATAACATTGGCACTAAGGACCTGCATATTAAAGGTTATGAAATTAATTGTCTAGAATGTAAGGAGGCCCGCGGTACAGTGAGGTCCAAAGCGCCATCTGTATCGAAATTCTCAGAACTATGTAAAACTATTGTAAATGATTGTGTCGTGTCTACAAAGTATATTTTAAATTTCCTGTTGAATCCCGTGGTTGTTTTTAAATAAATGAATTTATGGCTGTTTTAAATTGTTTGTGTTTTTGTGTGTTAAAGTCCCACGGTTTAACATTCAACTTTAGCGGATACTACCTTTGACGGTGAATTTTATAAAAGAATACAATAGAAAACATTTATTCAGCATAGACATAAACTCACAGCAACATAGACAAAATGAACAGAAATAATAGTAGGTACGAGTACACAATAATTGCGCTGAGCGTGCCCATACCGAAAGGGTAGCCATCTCAGCATTTGCTGAGCGTTAGACACCCAGCGCTGGTTTTCAGTTGGCACCCCGCAGTGACACACGGACGAAGGTAGACACAATAAACAGAATACTTAATTAAATATTGATAAAATAAACATACTTAAATCGTAAATAAATACAGTAATATAAAAAACTATGCCTACAGTAAGAAGGGATATTTAAAATATATGTGTAGTGTGAGTTATAAAAATGTCAACCAATCGGTCGACCAATAGCAAGCCACTGAGCCGGTTGACGTGGCGGCGGATTTTTGACGTGGGTTTTGTCTCCTTCGGCAAGGCAATTATCATTAAAACCGGAAGTAAAAGTTGTAATAGCAACTACTGTCGCAGAAACAAAAGAAATGTGAATGTTTAATACTCGTGGATCCCGGACAGGCGCAACGGACTCATCAATCCAGTCTACCGACTACCCCCATATTACTCGGAATTAGGTACATAACTACCTGGTGAGTTATTATTATAATAAAACTATTAAATAAAGGTGATTAAATAACTGATTAAGATTAAATGTCAAAGGAATTATTAAAAAATGTGATTGTACATGATACGATTAATATTAAATTAAATATCAATTTTTTTATTGAATTAAATAAATGATTTATCAATATTGACATTATTAAATTCGATTTGTGAAAATAAAATGAAATTCTTAAGCTTCGCCTTAAAAGTGCTTATATTTGTCAGGTCCCTAATGGGTGGGGGGATGTTATTCCAACATTTGGAGGCCGCATAACGAAAGCTTCCTCGGAAGGCTGCAGTACGGTGATGCGGGGTAGCCAGCTGCGGCCTTGCGTTGCCGGTGACTATTTACCCACACAAGCTTCGAGTACAGGTATGACGGACATTTATGCTTAATGACGCCGAAAAGAAGACAGGCTAAATGTGACGTGATTTCATTTTTAAAATATTATAATAATTTAGCCAAAAGAACTTTGGCTGAAAGAGCAGCTAGGACATCCATGAGGATATCCAACCAGTAAGGCACTTGTCTTACCGCCAACGAGGAAGCGATTAGCTGTCGACTATTTTCTCGCTAAGGAAATGGACAAAGTATATAGCCCGTGTAAGTAAAGGAGACCCATATAGCTAGCTGTTCACACTGCCGGCAAAAACTCGCCCGTCGCACTAGAGCACTCTCTTATCAAAGAGTAGTCTTATAAGCGAGCGACAAAACTAGAAACTACACACTCGTTGCTCGCCAACTTGTATCTAGTGTCTAGCTTTACTCGTTTCTCTCTCTAAATTAATGAGATCTGTGAAGTTTGCTTTTCGCTGCGCAGTACTTCACGTCTCATCCTCGCTGTCACATGAATTTGCTGCACACTACGCTGTACGCTTTGCGTTACTTTGCTGTACTGCGACTCGCGAAGTGTTCCGAGTCGTCATTTTATTACACTTTTGTATCCAAGCGCGGGCTCTCCAAATCAAATCGTATATTTCAAATAAACCATTTACAGGCACTTTTGAATTGTCAAGGTCGGTAGTCCAAAAAGATGAAGCTATTGGCACGTTCCAAAGCGTAGATCTCTATGAAGAAGAACGTGCAAGAAACTCCACGGACACTCTTTTAAAAAATAATAAATTGTTAATATACAAAAGACGAGCAGGATGAAAGCGTCCGGGAAAAAAGATTCAATTAAAAAAAAAAATTCAATGCGCGGAACCTGTAGAATTTTATATATCTCCGCAGTTAAAGCGGCCCTGAAGCACCCATGTAGTTATGGAGAACAACAGTCTAGCAATATATGTAGTACCTCCAATACAAACTTACTTCTAATTTATCTAACTTATCTATCTAACTAATATAAATACGAAAGTATAGATATTTGTTTGTAACTCAATCACGCAAGAACGGCTGAACGGATCCGGATGAAATTTGAAACAGAGATAGATTATAGTCGGGAATAGCACAACGGCCACTTTTTATCCCGGCAGTATGTTTCCTAGGGATCACGCGAGCGAAGCTGCTTGCAGAAGCTAGTTAGACATACTGTTATGTTTCTAGCGACTCAAAAGCAATTTTCTATGCAAATTCTGGGGACATGAATCAGTCACATTGTCCAGCCTTTTTCTAAGTATGCTCGAGTCTGCTTCCAGTCTGACCGCATGAAGCTGAGTAGGTAGGTACCAGTAGGTACTACCTGTGTTTAAATTGAGTGCAGATAGTCGTAGATAGCTGTATGTTGTCTTTATCACACAACTGCAGCTAGTCTATTCTGTAAATAACTATTTCGATATCGAGCTTCACCTGAGTGACAAAGCTCACAAAGTGAGCTTTATAACACACAACATAAAGGTGTTATGTTTATACGAATTTGACACTCACCTCGTATTCCGCTGTCGAAACACGAAAATGTTGTTACAGAATAGCACTACAGTAGAATACAGGTACCTACTCAGCCAGATGTGACCTCCACAACTTTGTAACTGGTGACAGACTGGTGTCAGTTTTTTTGGCTTCTGGGCTATCCGTAGGTAACGACTGATAAAGAAAGAAGAAGAGAAGTATGTAATTAATGGTCACTTATCCACTGGATCGATACCGGCAAGCTCTGCTTATGCCTATTCGCCTAGCTCTATTCTGTCTCCTGCTTGATAAGGTGGGAAGTGGATTTTTTTTTCCTACTCCGCCCTACTTTTCTGATTAATTTCGTTGCGGGATCCAAGACAGTTGAATCGTTTCTCCGGGACTCGTCGGGCTTCATTGGCTCGGCGTGTTTCTGGTGATCGCCATTGTTGATTCTGGCTTTCAGAAGCAGTTGCAGTGGTTGGGAATGTGTGGCGGGCTTGTCCAACAAAAAAAAATGCTCTGCTTAACTTCGAAGTTCGAATCGTGCGGTTAACTTAGCGACGAGTTCATTTTGGATGAATCGCTGAACTCAAAAGGTATTTTTCTCCGACTCGCATTCACACACACAGTAGGTAGGTATATTAACTACATGGCACGGGCACAGTACCCCGACCCGGTTGCTCAGCCAACTGGCTAAGCCGCGGCGGCCCATAGCCACTATATTTAGCTTCACGCAACCCGCGGCCCGCCCTGTCGACATATTATTATAGGTAACATCAATAGACTAACAGCTTCTTCAAAATGTGTATTTTATTAAGTTTGCTGGAGTTTTAAGATATAAAATTATTTGGCGTGTGGGGCATGCCCAAATCGCGTGGCATCGAGTGTCAGTGTGGCCAGTGCAATAGGTACTTAGTTAAATGCTTTTGTTGGGTTAGATTAACTTAATTTCGCTTAAAAGCTTAATATTACACTAGGTATTCAATTTGTACGAAATTTAATTAGGAACACAATTTAGGAATTAGTGCGGTCGCGACCTTCCAATGGCACTAAATCGGAATCTAACTGTTCTAAGTAACTTCAATTACTTACATCTTTCGATTTCCTAAATTGAATAGTAATGAGCGCTTCAGTGCTTACCTAATTTCGTTCACAGCAAAGGGAAAACCACCGGTCTATTCTGAAAACTTAGGCGAGGTGAGATTGAAGTGAACTGTCATTTCACCTGTACTGGATAGATAAACAGCTCACTTCATGTCACTTCACGTAGGTTTCACGGTGAGAATAAGTATTACAGAATAGACTTTCTGTTTACAAGTGACTTATTTCGTTCGCCTTCCTGCGATCTAGTACCAATGATAGCTTGGAAAGTGAGCCCGAAACTACGGACTTCGGGCTTAGAGAGTAGCCCCCCAGGCCCGGGTCGACGGCGTTTTGTGTTCCACACGCGTCTCAAAGAGCAGCATAGATGACAGGGCCTGCTAAGGCCAGTGCCTGCTAGGGTTGCGGAATTATTCGAAAGAGTTGTCGCGGCCCTGGAACGCAAAGGGCATTTTGTAGGAACACGGATGGGTTTTAGTCAGTAAGAGTCTGACACTCCCTTCTGCTACGCCCAGAGCGGAAGGAGTCACTTATTGATTTCCCATTAAAGTTAAATTAAAAAAAGACGTGGCATTGGCACAAGACATTGTGACACACGGAATGATTACGCACAGATGGGATGACAAACGAATGAACCACGCAGCGAACATAGCACAAAACTCTCCGTGCGTAGCTTCTAGTCCGGTCTAATTAGACCAAAAAATAGGGAGTGAAGGTACCTACAGTAATCCGCACCCAGCTCAAAATTAAAAGGATTGTTCAAAACACTATCATAATTTAAATCTTAAAAGTCCTCATCGATCCGATACCTGGAAAAAAATACTCGGGTTCAAAGGTCACAAAAAAAGTTTTTCGCGATTTTCAGCAAAACGGTAAGTTTTATCATAAAATTAGATCTGACAAAAATTGTAGACCAGATAATAATCTATAAAAAATGGCGAGATACTTTTTTCCTAAGCGCCACCGTTTTTGAGTTATACCGATTCAAAAAGTTGGAAGAGTTGTAATCGTCATAATATACACACGTTTCCACGCCACCAGTATATGACACATGGGTAGAGGACACTTGTGACTTAAACAAACAAGAAATGTACGTAGGTAGGTACGCAATATTGTGCCCCTTGGTACTACTTTCTGTAACACCTAAATGGTGTAGGTACAATAAACTTATTGATTACTTAGATGCCAAAAGTAGGTGTACCATTAGGTACGTCTCCTAAAAAGTAATTTCATGCGAATATATTATAGTACCACGCGGATATACTGTAGATATTTATTGTGCATTCATAATTCAAATAGCTGCAGCTGTTTAGTCAGTAGTAGGTACTTACCCACCAGAGTTTCAACCACAGTTTCAACCGTTGAAAGCAGGTAGGTAAGCTTTTGTTAGGCCCTTGTCAGACTAATAAGTAGCTACGATACTGTTTTTAGAGTTCCGAACAAAAAAACGGAACCCTTATAGGATCACTCGGGTGTCTGTCTGTCCGTTGGTCACAGCCAGTTTTCTCCGGATCCACTGGACCGTTTCTGTTGAAATTTGGTACACATATGGAATGTGACCCAAACACGGACGTGTTACGTAAACTATTAAATTTTTAGTATGGGGTCACTTTTGAGGGTCAAACTAGAAAAAAAAAAAGTTTTTTGAATGTCGTGTGACATATCAAATGAAAGGGCTTACTGTGAGGGTTTTAATTACATTTTTTTTAATAATTTTAAAATAAATGGTTTTGAAGTTATTCAAGAAATTAGACGAAAAATGACCATTCCCCACCCTTATCTCCGAAACTACTGAGCCTAAAATTTTGAAAAAAAAAATGAAGATAATAAAGCTTTACCTATAGATTACAGGAAAACCTATAAGAAGTCTGTAGTGTTAAAATAACATGTTAAAAAATTAAATTCGTTCGGAACCCTTTGCACGCGAGTCCGACTCGCTCTTGACCGGTTTTTTTTATATAGGTACTCTTAACGAGCCGTATTTGTAAACACAAAACAGAACTAATTTATTCTCTATGAACAGAAAACCATACATAAGTAAACAGCCTACGCAGGTCCCTTGTTTGTATCAAAGAATTAATAGGACTAATAAGGGATTTCGATTTAATTATCGCGACGGCTAACAAAGCGGATCCTGACGAGATTATCTGTAGTAAGACGTCGAAGTGATCCTTACAACGACTCCCTTTGACATTTAGATCAATTAATCAAATTGTTTGTTAAGATGGCGTCCACATCGTTAGGGGGACAAGAATGAATAAAATAAAATTTGGTATTGTTATGTAAATGTGGAATACCAATCTGGGAGCCTCATAACCGATTGTGGACCCAGGTTAGCTACTGTAGGCCCTTACCCTTCGCAGGATATGTCCCACTTTATTTCCTACCCTTTATGAACCACTTGCATTTTCCAGCTACTACTAGAGCGGACAGGAGAGGAGCGGAGCCAATATTAACCAATAGAATTGCATAAAATCTCCGCTCCACTTCAGTGGACAGGGATTTGCGAACTAGTTCATAAATTCTAACAAAACCGGGAAGCGAAAAGGGAAGCAGAGCGTGAAAATTCTCGTATAGCATCAGTTACAGTAACGTCAATATACGCGAAATTCCCGCCGCCGCGCCGTCCGCCGCCCACAGAGTCCGCATCTGCGCTCCGCACTACCTTGCTCCGCATTAATGGACAGAAGACAGTCCGCAACTCGGTTCCGCATTATCCCTCGTTCCGCGCCTTTACCTCGTTCCGCGCCTTTACCTCGTTCCGCGTCAATGGACAGGTTGTTCTTGCCGAGTTTAATAGCCACATATCCATGGACCAATCTCGGCAAGCTTTACTTCACCTAGAAGGCTATTATTATTTAACCACGAACTCTATATTCAAGCCAACCACCATCAATATCGTCGTGACGTGTTGTGTTGTGATCCTGACCTACAGCTACCAGCTTATATTACACAGTGTGGTGTATTGACGCCTCGCTCTGGCCCTCAGAGATAGACGCACAATGACGCATTGTTCCTGCCGTGTCTGTTGGTCACCGATCCGCCGACCAACCTCGAATGCAGCTGTTATTCAGCGACGAGCTCAATATCCAAGCCAATCACCACCAAAATTGTCAATGTACCTTATCACAGGCCAGCTGTTATGTCGTGTTGTGATCCTATCCTATAACTACCAGCCTATATTACACACAGCGGTGTATCGACGCCTGGCCCTGGTCCTCAGAGATAGACGCACAATGACGCATTGTTCCTGCTGTACTCTATTGTGCGACGAAATAGCTGCCAAATGCGAGCGCTTGCGATTTTTTCGGTGCGATATTTGTTTGTCGTGTGCTTCCAAACTGGCAAAGGAGTTTCTTGTTGATTTTCCCATTTATCATTTAACTAGTGGACGTCACGCGGTTTCACCCGCGTAGTTCCCGTTCCCGTGGGATTACGGGGATAATATGTAGCCTATGTATACTCCCGATGATGTAGCTATCCAATGCCAAAAGAATTTTTCAAATCGGTCCAGTAGTTTCGGAGCCTATTCAATTCAAACAAACAAACAAACAAATCTTTCTTCTTTACAATATTAGTACTTATAGATAAAAACGGTAGAAGAGATAAAAATAGTATGTATGTAATAACTTTCCTCAAGATTATGAAAAACATGTGTATCTTCAACTAAATTAAATCAAGTTTTGTGTAACGATGTACACGATTTCTACCGCATACTTATAGGTGGATATCATTCATCATCATCTGCCTAGCCTTTTCCCATCTATATTGGGGTCGGCTTCCAGTCAAACCACGGATTCAGCTGAATACCAGTATTTTACGTGGAGCGGCTTCCTACCAGACCTCTCTACAACCCATTAACTGGGTAACACGATACTTCTTGACAAGACTGGAGTCAGATTTTACTGGCTTCTGACAATCCGTAACGACTGGTAAAGATCCACAAATGACAGCCGTGACCAACGGCTTAACGTGTTTTCCGAGGCACGGAGGAAACTCGGTATGTTAAGATGGTCGCCCATCCACAGACCAACCTTGGCAAGCGTTGCTTAACTTTGAAGATCGACCAGTGCGGCTGTTATTTAGCCACGAGCTCCTCTACAACCTGTAACAGAATAAACGCAATACCTCGTAAGGGGTCATTGAACTCATCATTATGAACAACTTATACTATGGGACTAACACTGAAATCGTGAAAAAAAGTCGACTCCACCATACATTTATATGCGCATAACTCGACAAAATGTACTGAACAGCTGATTTTTTTTCGCGATTTTTTTATTGGTCCATAGTAAAATACACTAATTTAAAAATCCAATAAAAAGAAAACCTTTCAAACCAAACGTAACTCAGTCGACCAATTCGTTACAAATTACCACAATAATAAAGGCGAGTGGGGTCGCCTAAAAGTTAAATTGAGAGCCTGATGTGATTTCCAAGCACTCGTTACGTCGAGTTAGGAGTTTGGAAAGATTTTGATTCGGACTCCTTTGCTCCTTTTCCCCAAAGTCCCTCATAATTGATCCTGAAAGGATGATTGTAACGATATCAAGTGATTTAATGTGTACTTGGTATACCTACTTATTTATTAAGGCGACGACATACGCCAGCGACCTTGAGGGAACAAAACGTGCACTCGTTTAACACCCGCGCGACACAAAATTCAGTAGTTTTTTGTACTTACCTTATTATTCTAAGACTTTTAAAAAATAGCCGGATATCAAAATGTACACAGTTGAATTGTCTTTGAGATAGTGTAAATTTCATTAAAATACGCCCGGGCGGTTTTGGCCCGATTGTCGTTTTTATGCCCTTGATAGACATAACTTTACAAATTAATTACACTATGTTGAACAAATAAACTCAAAATTTTCATATATTAAATTATTAAGAAAATAGTCTAATCTATATATACTAATACTAGCTGACCCGCGCAACTTCGTCTGCGTCACAATTTTCATTACTGCTCCGCTCCAATTGGTCTTAGCGTGATGTATAGAAGTATATAGATATAAAGCTGAAGAGTTTGTTTGTTTGTTTGCTTGAAAGCGCTTATCTCAGGAACTGCTGGTCGGATTTGAAAAATTCTTGTAGTGTTAGATAGCTCATTTATCGAGGAAGGCTATAGGCTATATATCACGCTAAGAACAATAGGAGCGGAGTCAAACGAAGTTGCGCGGGTCAACTAGTGTAACAAATATTTTTTCCAAATAAATACGACTTTTTAGGCGTGATTCTCATTTAATATCCTACTCTTTTTAGGGTTCCGAAAAAAAAGGAACCCTTATAGGATCACTCGGGTGTCTGTCTCTCTGTGTGTCTGTCCGTCTGTCACAGCCAGTTTTCTCCGGATCCACTGGACCGATTCTGTTGAAATTTGGTACACATATGGACTTCTGTGACCCAAATTCGGACGCGTTACGTAAATCATTATTTTTTAGTATGGGGTCACGTTTGGGGTTCAAACTAGAAAATTAAAAAAAATGTTTTTTGAACAATATCGTGTGATATATCAAATGAAAGGGCTTACGGTGAGGATTTTAATTATATTTTTTTCATAATTTTAAAATAAACGGTTTTGAAGTTATTCAAGAAATTAGAAGAAAAATGACCATTCCCCCCTTTATCTCCGAAACTACTGAGCCTAAAATTTTGAAAAAAAATGGAGATAAACCTTAAGATTACAGGAAAACCTATTAGAAGTCTGTAGTGTTAAAATAACATGTTAAAAAAATTAAATTCGTTCGGAACCCTTTGCACGCGAGTCCGACTCGCACTTGGCCAGTTTTTTTACTGTAGATAGGCATACGTTTGACCACTATCTCACTTGATGGTAAGCGATGATGCGGTCGAAGATGGAGTTTGCCGACAAGCAACCTATTCACTCTTGTCTCTTGATTCCCAGGTTGTAGCTATCTGGAAACACAGACTCTGGCAGGGAATTCCACTCCTTAGCTGTACGCACTATGAATGTGTTCCCAAAACGTTTTGTACGTGTGGGTGGGATGTCCACCATGTACCGGTGGCGCATCGCCGTTCGTCTTGTGGTCCGATGATGGAACGGGCTAAGCATTTCCGCCTGAACTAGTTCCTGATACTGATAGTGGCATCACCCACATGAAAGTCGGATGTTATCCCAAAGGGAATATAGGTACTAAGTCATCATCATCTGCCTAATCTTTTCCCAACTATATTGGGGTCGCCTTCCAGTCATACCGGATTCAGCTGAATATCAGTATTTTACGTTGAGCGTTGTTACACGGTAGTTCTTGGCAAGACCGGAGTCAGATTTACTGGCTTCTGACAATACGTAACGACTGCCAAAGATCTACGAATGACAGCTAGGACCAACGGCTTAACGTGCTTTCCGAGGCACGGAGGAAACTCGGTATATTAAGATGGTCACCCATCCACAGACCAAACTTGGCAAGCGTTGCTTAACCTTGAAGATCGACCCGTGCGGCTGTTGTTCTTTAGCCACGAGCTCCTAAAATATCTATATCTATACTAATATATAAAGCTGAAGAGTTTGTTTGTTTGCTTGAACGCGCTAATCTTAGGAACTGCTGGTCCGATTTGAAAAATTGTTTCAGTGTTAGATAGCCCATTTATCGAGGAAGGCTATAGGCTCACGCTAAGACCAATAGGAGCGGAGCAGTAATGAAAAATGTGCCGCAAACGTAGTTGCGCGGGTCAGCTAGTATAACAATAAAATTCAAGAAGCAAGAGAGAATTTTACTTGGATGAGAATGGCACAGGAACGTGAGGAAGGCTCGTATTACCTAGTTGGGATTTAAAATAACTGGTGAAAGAAAAAATAAAAAACCGGCCAAGTGTGATTCGGACTCTCACACGAAAGGTTCCGTACAACGAACTAAAAAAAAATACACGTTTCTCATCTGCAATAGAAATACACAATGAAAATTTCAACTATACGTATACCTATTACGGTTCAAGAGCGGACAGCGGAGGTTTAGTAATAGGGTTCCATTGGTTACTCTTTGGACACGGAACCCTAAAAAGAAAGAAAAAGTACTTATTGTCAGAGAACTGACGTGCACAAACGTGATTCGGCTGAGGATAACGTGATCCAATCTCATTTGAGGCTGGCTGCCGTAAACTAATTTACTTTATGACTTTACACGATAAAAACAAAGACTAGATAAACTTTAATTATCTAACTTGAAACAAAGCTTCTGATTTGATTACATTATATACGATCTTAGTTTTAATTGGGCCTACCTATCACACGCCGTTTCCATTTCAGGTTTATCTAGAACACGAAATAATTAGGATAATTGCTAAAACGTCTTGTTTTTGTTCGGTGATCTACTTTATAATAGGTACGATGTACCCACTCCTGCCTACTGTGAACTTTGGGTAATACTTAGGTAGTTGAACGGAGAAATGAATTCAAGAAACTATGGATTCCAAGCCAAACCTCTTAGCCTTTTTACAGTATTGGTTCGAAGTTACATGGCCCAGTGTTTCTCTTCAAGGAAAATCGAAATTCGTGATATTACAGGCCCCTAAACTTTTATAAAGGAGTGATATTTTTTTTAAGGATGGGAAATCATCAAATGACTTCCTGTTCTGGGTGAAGCGAAAGGGAGTGTCAGGCTCTTACTGACTAAAACCCATCCGTGTTCCTTGTAATGCTCTTTGCGTTCCTGGGCTGCGATGTTCAACGAACAAATTCCGCTAGAAAGAAGGAATTTTAGACATATTTTTGACCAGTCGAGATTAGAATGCGAACGTTCTTAAAAAAAGTACGGGAATTTCCCCTCTGATGAAATTAGTAGTGAAAACTGCTTAATTGATGAAATATGTTTCAAATCGGTTCCCGTAAACTCTAGTAAATTCTCGACCATCTTGCAAGGCAAATGAACCGTGAAATTCGATTAAATATCGAACACTCGCCAGTCGCCATAGTTCGCGCCAAAAACGTTGGCAAATGTTTCGGAACTGAGACAGTGAGAATGGACTGAGTATATCACGCGATTGACTACTCTGTTGAAGGAGAAAAAGCGATTGTGCACGTAATGCATGACATGGTCTATCCGTGTGCCTAATTTCATCCAATTCCGTTCAGCTGTTAAGAAGTGAAAAGATAACAAACAGACAGAGAAACAGAGTTACTTTCGAATATTTAATATTAAGTATGGATAAGATCACCGCGCAGGACCGGTCGTTGTGGCGACCGCGACCCTTGGGGGAGGCCTATGTCTAGCAGTGGACGTCTTTCGGCTGATATGATGATGATGATTTTGATGATTGATAAGAGTCTCTTGTCAAAGTGGTATTATATCAGCGATAACGATTGTCGCCAAGTAAAAAATGTGTAGGATTGACATCAACTACCGATAAATCATTTGGCATTTCATCAGTTGCTATCGTCGCCGGTAGAAATCACTCT